>CM068954.1:188778159-188793892 GCA_035128595.1 Eptatretus atami | reverse complement strand
CTTTGAATGAACCCTGGTCGAAAACAAATAAAAAAACGAAGTTCGTTATATCTCAGAGACTAGTCAGATATACATGAAACTGGTATGGTAGGTTCATGGTATGCCTAGTTATGTGTGAGAAAGAACCGTTGCTATGGACCCTCCGTTGCCTAGCAAGGCGAAAAACCTCTAAATGTGGGGGTATTTTAACGAAAAAACAATCTGCAGCATTAACCCTTGAAGCTGGAATCATGAATTTTCTTGTGCTTAATCCTCAGGTCATTCCCTATCGAAAGGGCCATCGCGTCAGGTTCTATTGGGTAGTCGACTACCCATGTCCGCCTACGCTTGTTTTATCTGTCTGTCTGTCCCGAGCATAGCTCCGTGGGTTTTGATCCGATCCTGATAAAATTTGGGTGGAGGAGTTATATCATGATCTAGTTGTGTTTTCTGAGAATGGGCATGCTGTGCCAATATGGGGGAGCCACGCCCCAAAACATAGTGTTTTTAGGGGGTAGCCGATTTCATTTACATTTTTCTGAGGGGGTTTGTCGAATCTTGGCAGCGGTTTTCGTATTTGGTTAGCCCAATGCACCTCATAGCCGCAACGAGCTCCATTTTTCATTTTCATTCCCAAGGTCAAGGTCACAAGGTCACGAACTTAGAAAATTGCGAATTTTTGACATAAAATCATACGACGCCAAACTTTGAGAGCTGGGATGACAATATTTATCATGGCATAATCTTGAGGTCATTCCCACCTAAAGTCTTGAAACCATTTTGCTCTCTCTCTCGAACACCTTGCTGTGGCGCCCCTTCAAGTTTGTTTTTACGCTGATTTCATCAAGTATGGATAATCCGAGGAGTGCGAAATGCCATAGTAGCCTATATGAGTTATATTGTTCCTGGAATGTTCAGAGGAAGTTTTGCACCAAGGTCATAATCCGTTGACCTTTGACCTTTAAAGTTCACAAGGTCACATTTTCAGTTGTGGGAATCAAACCGGGTTTCGACCTTCTTCGACGAACTAACTCCAATAAGCTATAGCACGTACCTGTTTCCTTATTTTAATGTCCAACATTTGTTTTGTGACCTTTAAAGGTAATGTAAAGGTCAAATTTTGAAGTTGTTGAACGAAACCGGGTTATTCGACTTTTGCAGCTAATAACTTGTCACTCGTAGCCACATATGTTGATCATTTTTATAACTTGTCAAACATTATCAACATGTCTCTCCTTGACTTCGAAACAATCTACATCGTCAAATTCGCTGTGAACTCGTGTCTTCAGTCTTGTCCATTACATTTTCCATCTTCGACTCACATTGGTCCACGTTTCATCATACTGGTCTGATGCAGACTTTATAAACTCCAACTTTTACATGATAATGGAATGTTTCTGTGCTTTACACAACTTAGTTGTTACCGAGTTATTCCAGTTGTTACCACTATTCTGATCTAACGGTTAATTCTACTCCTCGTATGCTTATTCATTATGTCTCCAAGGTAACTGAAACTTTTCACTTTTTCTAAATTCGAATTCTGAGTTCAGGAGAATTGATTTTTGTTCTTGATTCTTTTTCTTGAAATGATTGACTCTCACATCTTTACATCAGAAATTAATTCCCAGATTTCGTTTTTTTTGTTTGTTTGTTTATCTCTTTGTTATCCTCTCTCTCTCTCACTCTCTCTCTCTGTCTCTGTCTCTGTCTGTCTTGTCTCTCTCTCTCTCTGTTCTCTCTCTCTCTCTCTGTCTCTCTTCTCTCTCTCTCTCTCTCTCTTCTCTCTCTCTCTTCTCTCTCTCTCTCTCTCTCTCCTTCTCTGTCTCTCTCTGTCTGTCTCTCTCTCTCTCTCTCTGTCTCTCTCTGTCTCTCTGTGTCTCTCTGTGTCTGTCTGTCTGTCTCTCTTCTCTCTCTCTCTCTTCTCTCTCTCTCTCTCTCTCTGTTCTCTCTCCTCCTCTCTGGTCTCTCTTCTCTTCTGTCTTCTCTCTCTCTTCTCTCTCTCTCTCTCGTCTCTCTTCTCTCATCTCTCTCTTCTCTCTCTCTCTCTCTCTCTCTCTCTCTCATAACTGAACCAGAAAACTAAGAGGGTGGGTTGGAAAGGTTAATGGAGGTAAGAAAGACCATGGGAGATGATGCTCGTTGACATGAGTGGTGATGCCTGCTGCTTGGAGCCCCAGAGGGAAGAAGTGAGATGGAACATCTCCGGGAAGGCGGTTTCAAAGATGATAGAGACGATGAATAAAAGAGTTTGTGGTGTGGCGTCAGCTGGATTTGGAAATTTAACAGTGGGGCCTACGAGAAAACCGTACAGTTCTGGAGGTTGCGTGAGGGAGAGATGAGAGGATAGAGAGAGAGAGAGAGAGAGAAGAGAGAGAGAGAGAGAGAGATCTATCTTCTCCGAGAGTTTTCATAGGATCCGGCTGGAAATTTTTGACAATATGGCTGAATGTACTGCCATTAGTCGGTGGTGGCCCGATTTTTGACTTTCGAAAAAATTAATTTTTTATGATTTTTCAAAAATTTCAAAGTCCCGTTGCTAGGCAACCAAAGGGGAATTAGCAACCAGTACCTACGCGGCACAACGAGGTCATAAACTGGTCCTACCACCCAAATTTCATCAAAATCGAAAAACTGCAAGGGGGTCAAAAACCCCCGACAAACACACACACACGGACAGACCGACACCACGACCAACAAATAAGGGTAGATCAAAAAAAAATTTTTTAATCGAAAAAAAAAAATGTATCGAAATTTTTGTTTTTCGACTCGATCGACTACCCAACAGCCAGACAGACACACACCCATAACGAATATAGTGGTCACTTACTGACTCGTGAACCAACAGAAGAGATGATATGATGGATGAATGGATGATTGTCTGTGAAAGAAAGAATTCCGAGCTCAGAAATCATGAAGAGATTAAAAACAGCTTGACGTCGTGGAAACCAAGGTCTTCAAGATCATTGGAATCTCTCTCGATGAAACTGAGTCTATGGGCCTATCACTTTGCCATCGCAGACAGGACGGTGATCTCTTTGTCCTCTTCCGCCTCCTTTCTGGTCTTGTACCCACTGCCCTTTCCGTGCTTTGTTCCCCGCAGGTATCTGCAAGGTGCATGAGGTCCACCAGCAACCCCCTTCAAGTGCGGCGATGTCCCATACCTCTGAAAATTCAATGACTGGGTCCTGTCCATAAAAATACATAATTGCTAATCCTTCTCAAACAGATGTTTTGTATTAGCTGAAGTCGAGGACTTAATGTGGGTTAGGGTGATGCGAAAAATGACATTCAATGCAAGGCTGAAGAGAAAAGCACGCTCAATGCCAGAGGCAGCGATGAGACCATGATTCACGGCACGTACCCGATCATGACTCACAGCACGTACCCGACCTAGACTCAGGCACGTACCGACCACGAATTCACGCACCGTACCGACACCGATTCATGGCACGTTCAACCGACCACGATTCACGGCACGTACCGACCATGATTCACGGTACGTATCGACCATGATTCACGGTACGTACTGACCATGATTCACGGCACGTATGTGATCAGGACGTACCGACCACGATTCACGCACGTACCCGACCATGATTCACGGTACGTCCCGACCATGATTCACGGTACGTACCTGACCATGATTCACAGCACGTACCCGATCATGACTCACGTAATTACCGACAATGATTCACGGTAGTACCCGATCGATGACTCCGGCAGCGTACCCACCACGATTCACGGACGTACGCCGACCACGATTCCGTACGTACCTGACCATGATTCACGGGCACGTCCGACCATGATTCACGGTACGTACCGCGACCATGATCACGTACGTACCTGATCCATGGATTCACGGTACGTTACCTGACCATGTGATTCACGGTACGTACCTGACCATGATTCATGGTACGTACTGACCATGATTCACGGCTATGTACCCGACGATGATCACGGACGTACCCGACCATGATTCACGTACGTCCAGTACCTGACCATGATTCACGGTACGTACCGACATGATCCACGGACATACCGACCATGATTCACGGTACGTACAGTACCTGACCATGATTCACGGTACGTACCCGACATGATTCACGGCACATACCCGACCATGTTCACGGCACGTACCCAACCATGACTCACGGCATGTACCCGACCAATAATCATGGTACGTACCCGACCAAGATTCACGCACATACCGACCATGACTCACGCACGTACCCGACTGACTAGTACGTACCACCAAGATTACGGCACATACCCGACCATGACTAACGGCACGTACCCGACCATGACTCACACTACGCCGACCAAGATTCACGGCATGTACCCGACCATGACTCAAGGCACGTACCCGACAAAGATTCACGCACGTACCTGACCATGATTCACGGACGTACTGACCATGATCACGGCAGTACTGACCATGATACGACACGTACCCGATCATGACTCACGGTACGTACCCGACCATGATTCACGGCACGTACCGATCATGGATCACGGTACGTACCTGACCATGATTCACGGCACGTACCGACCATGATTCACGGCAGTACCTGACCACGATTCACGGCACGTACCCGACCATGACTCACGGCACGTACCTGACCATGATTCACGGCACGTACCTGACCATGATTCACGGCACGTACCCGATCATGACTCACTGCACGTACCAGACAACGATTCACGGCACGTACCCGACCATGACTCACGGCACGTACCCGACCAAGATTCACGGAACGTACCCGACACGATTCACGGCACGTACCCGACCACGGTTCACTGCACATACCCGACCATGATTCACGGCACGTACCACCACGATCTGCACTACCGACACGATTCACTGCACGTACCCGACCACGATTCACTGCACGTACCAACCACGATTTCACTGCACGTACACCATGATTCACGCACGTACTGACCATAATTCACTGCACGTACCTGACCACGATTCACTGCACGTACCCGACCATGATTCACTGTACGTGCCTGAACATGATTGACAGCACGTACCTGACCTACCTGACCATAATTCACTGCACGTATCTGAACGATTACGCACGTACTGAACGTGATTCACCGCACGTATGAACGTGATTCATCGCACGACCTGAACATTGATTCACGCATGTCCCTGAAAATAATTCACTGCATGTACCTGAACATGATTCACCACACATACCTGCAATGACAGGACACTCACCAAGGAAGTGACAATGCTGAAATAACCAGTGTGCTCAAATAGGGATTTAAGTTGAAGATGCAGGATAACTCACAGCTTCTAAGACTGTTTTTACAAAATCTCAGCTCATGAGAAGAACAAGGTGAGAGAGGAAAAAATGCAATGCCAAGATAGAGTCAAGGTTCGACACAAACCTTGGGAGTTGGACAGAGTGCCGAGAACTCTGACATGCACTGGTCGATGATCGCCTTCTCTCAGCTGTTCTCTCAGGAAGCTTTCACCCTCTGATGAACACCATGTCTGAAAGATACAGATAGAGTAGTGATGGCAGGATAGCTCAGTTGGTAGTGTACTTTGAATTAGTTACCTGCTGTGCTCGAAATCCATCAAACACTTTTGTTCTGGTGTTCTTGTCAGTAAGGGGAAGGGATTCTGCATCTCAGAGCATGCCATCCTTCAAGTGTGGACAAGGCTGCCTGTCACGTGTGCACAAAATGAGTACGGCAAAGTGTTTAAGCAACCTGACAGAATTCCTTGCACTCTTTAAATTAGGTGGAATGTTGGGATGTGCATTTGCACAGGATATGGTCAAAAGCCTCAGAATCACACAAGCTCAAATGAGCTAAGATCCTCGTCCTCTTAATGATGACGTCATAAAAACGAATATGAGTCATTGTGATGTATCAGTTTGCAATCAATTATCTGTGCTAATGCCCGGCTTGATTCCCGCAAACAAAATTCAAACAGCTTGCCTAGTTTCGGAGATAATGGCATAGGCGATTTCATTAGCGGCGATATTATGACGTCAACTTTTTTCTAGAAGAATTTCCAAAATGGGGAGATGGTTACTGCCTGCACGTGGCTTTTCTGCATATACATGGCAAGTTTACGAAGATCCGATGAAAACTCTGTGTTGTGAAAAAAAAAATGTGAAAAAATAGGGATGACGTCATAGAAATTGATATGACGTCATAGTGATGTATCATCATATGTGTGGTAATTAATCTCTGCTAATGCCTGTTCGATTCCCGCAAACAGAATTCAAAAAGCTTGCCTAGTTTCGGAGATAATTTTTTCGGCGATTTCCATTTGTGGAGATATTTTGACGTCATAACTTTTTTCTAGGAGGATTTTCAAATCGGAGATGGTTTTGTCTGTGCAGGGTATTTTTACATATATATGCCAAGTTTCAGGAAGTTTCGATGAAAACTGTAGGCTGTGAACAAAAAAAGTCCACAAGAAGAAGATGAAGCAACAACGTGAGTAAGACTTCGAGATCCTCACAAGGATCTAAAAACCAAAGACCACTATTTTGGTAAAGTAATAGCAGGACTAGAGTGGAGTATGACAACATTTGAAGAGGTTTGGGTGGTGCACTTGTTGTGTAACATTGAGATCCTATCATATCCTCCATAACTAGAAGGCAACTTGGAAATGCACATACAGTGGCCCTGCAAAAGTATTCACCCACTCAAAGTTGATGCCACCTGAGCCTATTTTATGATACTTTTAAATCAAGATTAATAAATAGTCTCACAAACTACTCCAAAGTGATAAGCTAAAAACAAATTGTAGATAAATGTGAATAAGTTCGATTAACTGAGAAAATCAGATGATTTCTCGTTGGATAAGTATATTCAAACTCTTTGCCAAATTAACCGAATCATTTCAGGAGCAAATTATCGGTTTGAAAGGTTTAAAAAAAATAAGTTGTAATAGGTTTCACCTGTATGCAATCAGTGGTTTATACTGAAATTTAAGCTCCCTCACTTATCGAAACAGTTTTTAAGGTGTAACTCACTTGGCGAACCACAAGGCAAACATGAAGACGCAAGGAGCTTCCCAAAGAAGTCAGACATGAAAGTGGTAGAGAATCACCGCTCAGGAGAGGATTACAAGAAGATTTCAAAGACACTCACTTATCCCTTTGAGTATGGTGAAATACATCATTAACAAGTGGAAGACGTATCGTACCACCCAGATCAGGTCACCCATTAAAACTCAGCAGCCGGGCAAGCAGGAAGCTGGTTCGGGATGTCACTGTAAATCCAACAATACGGAAAGATCTGCAAGGTCCATGTGCAAGATGGGGGTCAGTATTCATGCAATCACAATATCGCTGCCTTCAACAAAGCTGGCCTCCATGGACAGGTTGCAAAAGAAGCCATTACTGAAAAGACGCATCGAAAAGTTAGTATGGAGTTTGTGAAAAAGCATCTTGATGATATTGCAGGCATGTGGAGAAAGGTTATGTGGTCAGATGAGACAAAAACTTGAACTTTTTGGTCTAAATTCAAAACGTTACATCTGGCGGCAAGCCTAACACGGTACATCACCCAGTCAATACCATCCCTACTGTCAAGCATGGTGGTGCAGCATCATGTTATGGTGATGCTTTTCACCTGGAGAATTGTTTCTACACAATTAGTAATTCATTCTAAATGTGGCATTATTGTTGGGGCTGTGTATCCATTTTGGCTCCATCTTTCAATGGTGAAGAATCATTTAAAATTCAGAAAATTCTCAGATCCGGATTCAGATCCTCGCCAAATTGAATCAATTTGTCCTTGTCACATACCAACCTGTCTGTCAATTTTGTCGGCTCCCTCAACAACTACTGCAGACAGACAGACAAACAGGGGTGAAAACAAACTCCGTGGGTTAGATAACATAACAAAGCTTAGAAGCAAGCACACACACACAACCATTTTATACATTCAATATACAGCTCTTTCTCACCACCGATTGATATTAAAGATCGGACCTTCTGGGTGAAATTTTGTGCGCGGATGGATTCGAAGCCAGTACACTGGAGACATCCAAGAATCGTTCAGACACAATCCATAACATATAAAATAAATAAATGAAGACAAAATAAGTGGAAAAAAAATGCAGGTGAGCGACCTGAGACAATGGGAAAGCACGGGAATTTTGTGCTGATGGACTTTCAAAGCCGAATACACCAGGAAAAAAAAAAAAAAATCACGCAGAACACGTGGAAAGCATCTGTAAATGGGGAAAAAGTGGGGGGGGGAGGAAAAAAAAAAGAAAAAAAAGAAGAAAAAAAAGAGAAAAAGAAAAGAAAAGAAAGAGAAAAAGAAAAAGAAGAAAAAGAAGAAAGAAAGAAAGAAAAGAAAAAAGAAAGAAAGAAAAAGAAAGAAAAGAAAAAAAGAAAGAAAGAAAAAGAAAGAAAGAAACAAAGAAAGAAAAAAAAAAAAGAAAAAAGAAAGAAAAAGAAAAAGAAAGAAAAAGAAGAAAGAAAAAGAAAGAAAGAAAAGAAAGAAAAAAAAAGAAGAAAGAAAGAAAAGAAAGAAAGAGAAAGAAAGAGAAAGAAAGAGAAAGAAAGAGAAAGAAAAAGGAAAAAAGGGAAAAAATGGAAAAAGGGGAAAAAGGAAAAAAGAAAAAAAAAGAAAAAAAATGAAAAAAAAGTAAAAAAAAAAAAAAAAAGAAAAAAAAGAAAAAGGGGAAAAGGGGGGAAAAGGAAAAAGGGAAAAAGGGAAAAGGGGGGAAGGGGAAAATAGGAAAAAAGGGTAAAAAAAGGAAAAAATAAGGAAAAAAAGGGGGGAAAGGAAAAAAAAGAAAAAAGGAAAAAAAGGGGGAAAAGGAAAAAAAAAAAAGGAAATAAAGAAAGAAAAGAAAAAAAAGAAAAAAGGAAAAAAAAGGAAAAAATAGAAAAAGAGAAAAAGAAACAAAAAAGAAGAAAAAAAACAAAAGAAAAAAAGAGCAAAAAGAGAAAAGAGAAGAAAAAAAAGAAAAAAGAAAAAAAAGAAAAAAAGAGGAAAAAAAGGGAAAAGGAAAACAAAGGAAGAAAAAGGAAAAAAGGGGGAAAAAGGAAAAAGGGGAAAAGGAAAAAAGGAAAAAAGGAAAAAAAGAGAAAAAAAAGAGAAAAAAAGAGAAAAAGAGAAAAAGAGAAAAAAGAAAAAAAGGAAAAAAAGAAAAAGAAAAAGGAAAAAGAGCAAAAAAGAAAAAAGCAAAAAAAAGAGAAAAAAAAGAAAGAGAAAAAAGAAAAAAAGAAAAAAAAAGAAAAAAAGGGGAAAAAAGGGGAAAAGGAAAAAAGGGAAAAAGGGGGAAAAGGGGGGAAAGGTGGAAAGGGGGAAAAGGGGGGAAAAGGGGGGAAAAGGGGGGAAAAGGGGGGAAAGGGGGGAAAAGGTGGGAAGAAGGGGAAAAGGGGGAAAGGGGGAAGGGGGGAAAAAGGGGGAAAGTGGGAGGAGAAAAAGGGGAAAGGGGGAGGGGAAAAAGGGGGAAAATGGAGGGGGAAGAAAAGAGGGGAAAAAAGAAAAAAGGGAAAAAGTAAAAAAAGGGGGAAAAGGGGGAAAAAAGGAAACAAAAAGAAAAAATAGTTTTTGTTTATTCTGTCCTCATAACTCAGAATATGGGTCGAAGCTGCCTGACAATAGTGGTGACTCATTTACGTTATTTTCTCCTCATTTCACAAGAGCAACATCGCTTGACTTTGGGTTCGATTTCTGAAATAATGGCGATAGACGTGTTTTGCCTTTCCTTTAAACTTGACCTTTAATAATCCGGTTGATTCGCGGAAACGACGTCATCGAACGTTGAGATTTCAGAGTATATTTTTACCACAACAGGCTCTTCGAGACGGAACCGCAATGAATAGATAAATCGACCTGAATCGCTGCTCAGTCATTCCGTCCTGAAGGAGGAGTAGTCTTTAAATATTAAGATCACGAAAGGGCGAACGGACGATTTTTAAACGACAACAAGGCGGATATAGATGGGCGGTGTCTCGCTTGTGATTGGTCCGTGAGGAGCTCACGTGACGTGACGATTATAAGCGGTGTCTCCCGTACTTTTTTGGCCGCAGAAGTTTGTTGCATTCGATTGAATTACATGATAAAGTCATTTCGAAAAGCGTGATAATTGTGCGGGGCGTCGGTAATTCGAGCTGAGGTAGTTGGACGAGGCGGTGTCGGCCATCTCGCACCTCGCCGCGGTTCCGTTTGCTCGTGCTGGGAGCTCGACATTGGCGCCATCATGACGAAAAGATGAACCAGACTCGAACATATGACGAAGATGGGTATCGCCGACGGGCAGCGTGTGTATGCCTGAGTGGGGACAGGGAGAACGAGGTACGGATGGCGCCAAAACACACATCACCCACCTTAACATCTCTTTATTCCATGAAGCTCTTTTCTCACTTGGACACAACTAAACTGGTACTCTTCGTGGCTTCTCTTATTCTTCAATTGTGTTTGATGCTCGGGGAGGAGATCATAGCCATCCGGACATCCTCCATCCATCCCGTGACTCCTCCATCCATTCGTCCCTCATCATCTCCATCCGACACCCCTCCCTCCCTCCATCCGATCCATCAACCGACCACATCCCTCCCTCCATCCATCCATCCAACGACCATCCCTCCTCATCCATCCATCATCAACCGACCATCCCCTCCATCATCCATCAACCGACCATCCCTCCTCATCCATCCATACAACTGACCATCCATCATCAACCGACCATCCCTCCATCCATCCATCAACCGACCATCCCTCATCATCATCAACGACGACCATCCTCCATCCCATCCATCAACCGACCATCCTCCTCCATCCATCACGCACCATCCATCCTCATCATCCATCCATACGACCATCCTCCTCATCAACCACTTCCATCAACCGACCATTCCCTCCATCCATCCATCAACCGACCATCCCTCCATCCATCCATTCATCGACCACCCTCATCCATCCATAACCGTGACCATCCTCCATCCATCCATCAACCGACCATCCCTCCCATCCATCAACCACACCTCCATCCATCATGCGACCATCCCTCCCTCCATCCATCAACCGACCAATCCCTCCTCCCTCCATATCAACCGACCATCTCTCCCTCCATCCATCCATCAACCGACCATCCCTCCCTCCATCCATCCATCCATCAACCGACCCTCCTCATCCATCATCAACCGACCATCCCTCCATCCATCCATCCATCACCGACCATCCCTCCCTCCTCCATCCATCAACCGACCTCCCTCCTCCGTCGACCCACAATCCCTCCCTTCCTCCATCCGTCGACCCACAATCCTCGCTCCTCCATCCGTCAACCACAATCTCTTCCTCCCTCCATCCGTCGACCCACAATCCCTCCCTCCCTCCTTCGTAGACCCACCTCCCCCTCTCAGTAGACCCACCCTCCCTCTCTCCGTAGACCGACCCTGCCTCTCTCCGTAGACCCAGCATCCTCCTTCCCTCTGTAGACCCACCATCCATCCTTCCCTCTGTAGACCACCATCCATCCTTCCCTCCGTAGGACCCACCATCCATCCTTCCCTCTATCTGTAGACCCATCATCCCCTCCTCCTATCTGGATACTCCACTCCTCCTCTATCTGTAGACCGCCATCCCTCTCTCCATCCCAAGACCGACGACCCCAACTCCCCCTTCATCTCCAGACGTGACTAACTGACTGACCGACCCTCCCTCCCCTATCAACCAACCCACTACGCAACCCTCCTCTATCCAAAGACGACCAACTATTTGAAGCATATCATATGTTGCTTCTCTCTGAGGTTTTACTCGTGAGCAGCAGCCAAAAGCAGAGCACTGGAGATCATCCAGGGGGGGATGGAGCCAGATGAAAGAGCCAAAAGTGGCTGCAGGCGTGAGGTTTGTGAGGAGGTAAGAATTTCGTGTGTACTGGTTTGGTGACGTTCTGCACCACACACTGCAAAATTGAACTTGTGTCATTTATGCACTTGGGTGCCTCAAGGAATTGGAATCCATTTTTTAGTATCCATTTTATACTCATTAGCCTCGCCCTAAGGGTGATGACTTCCTGTGAGACTCAGACGCAGTGCCTGTTTGAAAAATGTTCCCGTTTAACCACACCACAGACAAGATCTGATTGCATATTCTGCTTGGGAAACCTCTGCACATGCCCATGGAGTGCGTAAAGTCACATTGTCGTATCATTTTTACTTTGCACGCGGCCACACGTAGTGAAAATCCGGATTGAAGCAATCGGTTCGCTTTCTGTCTCTGTCTGTCTGTCTGTCTGTCTCTGTGTCTCTGACAGACGTCAGTCTACAATCGAGTAACTTCTTTATTTCAATTTAATTTTATATTTTGAACACCACGACAATGAACCTGCAATTTAGCAGTACTTTGGCTCTGAATTTGGCAAATTGTAAGAAATCAAATTCCAAACAGGAAACTTTCGTGTTTAGGACCGTCAAAAAGACAAACACAAACAGAACGAAAACTATATTTAACGCATCAAAATAGGTGGCGTAAAAGATGCTGCATCAACAGGCGGTAAACTTCTGAAATAAGTTTATTTCTATTTATTTTCTCCAGCCTATTTGAAAGCATTTTATATTTTATTTCAATTGAATGAAATACTTGAACACTGTAGCAAGAACATGTATCACCTGGATGACACTTCCAAAACCTCCAGTTTAGCAGTACTGTACTTTGATGGAACTTTGGCGCCATCTCGACCAATCAATTTGCCGCCCGAGTCTCTGCGTTGGGGAAATATCGACATTCAGACAAAATCGCAGCTTGTAGGAAATATAGATTCGTGCTCAGAAACGCAAAGCAAGTTTTTGAATGATCTTCCAACGTCCTTTTTTACAGGACGACGTGACTCATCCCATCGATTTTCTCAAAGAATGATGGGTGTTCTGTGAACTCTAGTTTTTTTTTCTTCTAATTATTGGCTATTGTTTGTGGTGGGATCATAGTCCCAATTGATGATAAACTGCAGAGGGATTGGTTGTAACACACATATCATTTGGGTGTTGAGCGTTTTTATTTTTCACTGGCAAGGTCAATCATCCCCATCATCATGAACATACATACATGCCTGGTGTTGGCTTAATGGTTAGGGGTGGTGGGCTTGGGATTCCTAGGATCCTGAGTTTCAAATCCACTCGGATGTTGAATGAATTCCAGGTGGGGTGACTTCGCCTGTCATCCTTCCGGGTCAGTAAAATGCAGTGCCAGCTTGCTGGTGTCCTGTGTCGGAGTGGCGACCCGTCTCAGGATTGTGTCCAATAGCCATAGGAGACTGCTTCGGCAGCACCAACGCTCTGCACAGAGTATTGTCCCAATGGATGGAAGGATGGATATAAACATGGCTGTATTCCATACCATCATATTTTATCATGATTCTGAGTCCCTCGGCATGAGCCCACAGTCATGGATATGGTAGATAATTGAAACGCAGTGAGTAGTTTCTGTATCTCTCCCTCTTCACGCTTCATTCTGGGTGGTGCTGCTTCTTTTGTGTTTATCGACATGGTCTGAGTTTCCAGTCCCACACGGTCTTTCAACAAGTTGGTCTTGTTGCCGCAGCGCCCTCATGGTTTTCTGAAACCAGTCAAAACAAATAAGAAATAAAATTGTGGTTAAAAAAAAAACAAAAAAAAACTTGTGCTGATTGATCTACCTTGAATAAAATTGAAGCTGACGTTTCGGGCCTTAACCTTTGTCGTGGCAAAAGGGGGCACTACGTAGAAACTGGTACTGTAGAACACCATGTGTTGGCTTTTTTCAGACAAGGCACCTGTGAATTTTGAGTCTATGTTGAATTGCAGTTCCGTACCATGTCTTTTCAGACTTTTGGTAAATGCTTGGCTTTATTACTCCATCACCGAAGATGGACGGAGGTTATGTTTACCTCTGTTTGTTCACCAAAATCTAATCAATTTGTCTCTTGACACACACGGAACCTGCCACCCAAATTTAGTCCGAATCCTGTCCATAACTTTTGAGATATCCCTGCTCACAAACAAACGAGTGGATAAACCTTCGGTGCGGACAAATTGCACCAAAAAAAAACCTTCAGTGATGTCATTGGTATCTTTTTCTTTTTTACCTCGCCGAAGGTAGAGGGAATTGCATTCAGGTCCGTCCGTCTGTCTGTTTGTCCATGCAGAACTTTCATGCTTTTTCTCCGCAGCCCGTTGTCGGATTGGAGGAAATTTTCACCAAGGTGTGATTACTCGCGTAGAATGTATTTGATCATAATTTGACGCATTGTACGTTGATTCGGCAGCCATATTGTTTAAAAAACCCCCAAAAAACCTTCAAAAATCTTCTCTGAAGTGGCTGAACAGATCGAGGTGAAACTTTGCACGTATGACCGCCTATCTCTGAGAACAAAGGCTCCACACACGTCATACATCACATGGTTTGGCAGCCATATTGGATTTACCCTAAAACCTACAAAAACAAATCTTCTCCAGAACGGTTGGACAGATCGAGGGGAAACTTCACACAATGTTTCCCAAGCATTGCGTGTTCAGGGCTGTTAGGAATAATTGATACGTCACATGGTTTGACAGCCAGAATTATTTGATTTTTTTTCATCTGGGTTATTTAATTTTTTAAGGCTCACTTAGCTGTAACCTGATGGTTTGAGGGTTGGAGTAGTCGCAGCTGAAATGGGGATCCTATCCCAGGTTCCTCCTGATGACTTCACATTGCTTTTTGCTTGTTCGGGTTCTTTCTGATTACTCAATGAGGACTGTACGATTTGTCTTCCATTTGATTTGATGAATTTTTTTCTTTTTTATCCCATTCTAAATTCAATTGAATAATTTTTTTTAAAACGTCATGGGTCAGGGTCAGGTGTCCAATCAAAGTAGGATGTTGGTACCCGGTCATCACTGCCACAGTTATATAAGTGGCAGTTTCGAGTTATGTATATTATTAATTACGTAACACACCGGATCTCTATAATACGTAATTGTTGTTGTTTGGATTGCCTTGTGTACTGTTATACATTTCTCTTGCTTCAAGGAGTACAGTAAACCTTACATATCGTGGGGGTTACTTTCCTGGACAATGTTGTTGGTATTGAAAACCGCGATGCACGGAGTACGGTCCCAATGGATGGATGGATAGCTCCAGCTCGCTCTTGGATGCTGTGCAATCCAAAGGTCTCAACATCCAGAGGATCTCGGGCATAGATGGCAAAGGCACAAAGCTTGTTGCTGTCTAATTGCATACAGGTTGGGGGCCTTTTTTTGTTTATACCGCCTCTCTCAACTTGCTCCTTTATTTTCAGCCTCTGTGTCTCCCCAACCTTTGTTAGATGTCGGTGTTCTTCTGGTTTCTCCCTCTTTGTTAACTCTTGTAAAACCAAAATTCGCTGCTCACTTCCATTCTTTTGCTTCTCCTCTTCCTACCCATTAATTACCTTCTGACTCCACGCACTCGCTTGCAACCCTACACCTGATCTTCTCTACCTCCATTTTAACCCTCCATACTCATCCCTTTTATTTGTAGCTTCTTTTCCTCTCCTATTCTCCTCCACCCCCCTCTATAAAGTCACTTGTATCTGGTTTGGTGTCTTGATCACCATCCTGCTGTGAGTGGTTTCTTGTCTTCTCTTGTATCCTCCATACCTTGTTTTTTTTCCCAAACCAAGGTTAGTTTTTTTTTGTTTTTTAAGCATTCGTTTTGTTTTTATGCATACCTCTCGTCTTGTGTTTGTCTTATGCAGGCTGGAGTGCAGGGGTACATTGGGCGATTGCTTGGTATCTTTGGGTGAGGAATTGCTCGTCTT
>CM068954.1:188764036-188778134 GCA_035128595.1 Eptatretus atami | reverse complement strand
AATGGACGAGTGAGAATACAATTTTTGAGAGACAGAAACACCACACCATCTAACTCGTTGAGGGAAAAGTGGCTGTTGAAATGTCTGTCGAAAATATACGTTGTATATATTATATATTTTTTCTCAGGTACGAGCTCATCGGCATGCGGGAACCAGAACCAGAGCATCGACCAACGTTCGCATTGCAACTGTGGCTAAACTATCTTATCTTGACCAGGCTAACAGTAGAACGTAGCCCACAACTTCTGCTGCTTGCTTCCTGGGTGCCACCGGTATTCGCGATTTTCAAAGCGTGCCAGGAAAATCATGTGCATTCAGCTCTTGTGAAAATTTCTTCTGCATCGATTACATCGTATGCTTTATTTCCCCTGACGTTGTCCGTTTCATTCTTCCATGCAATACGTGAACCTTGCTGATTCGGATTCCGAATGTCTACCGTTGGATTTGTGCCTTTACCTGAGAAAAAAGCTTTGATTTCTGGCTCGCACACCCGACTATTACAACACACACGTACATACGAGAACTTATCAAAGTAAATACATTCATTGTTCCAATCAGAAGTGTTGTTTTAAGTTTTTAAGCACGGTTCATCCTAGGAGTTAGTACATTAATTAGCTTTAACATTTACAATGAAACATGATAAAATTGAGTTGTTACAAAACAAAAACAAAAAACTTGAAACATCATTGATTGTAAAAAAAAAAATACTGTCAAAACTATCTGCACAAATGAATGAAATTCCGTGAATTATAATTCCCAAAAACCCTTTTTTGGGATGAACTTCATCACGTGACATTTACTTGCTCTTAAAAAAAGGCCGGGGGGGCGCAAAAAAAAGAAGTGTCCTGACGTTTCTTGTGTTCTTGTATTTCTTGTCTATTTCGGTTGATTCAAGCAATCTGGAAGCATTGACAAGTAAATCAAGAGCATAATGTTTAGAGATCATGTAACATTTTGTCGGTCAGTGCTGTGATCAGAAACCCATGTTTCTGGAAAAACCTTCCCACCATGTTTTGGGTTTTTTTTTTTTAATATCAAACGAGTTTGTATGAGTGTGGCTCATTCATGCTGGATAATTCCGGCTTATGACATGAAAAAGCTTTATGGTAATCAATGTTAATCTTTGAGTCACATCAGTCAAAACTTCTATGTGCGAATCTACAAACATCTTAGGTTGTCTACAACTGAAGCTCGTAAACACCGTCCACGTTAAATAGGACTAAGAGGGAGGATGAAGAGAGCAATTTGTAGCACACCTCAGACGCTATAGGAAGAAGATATCTAAATAAAGGTGAAAATGTACATTTGGCCACACAGCATGTGGCTATATAGACACCCTGCACCCACATCCTCTTACAGTGTAGTGCTAATTTACCATGGATAAGCTACCAGGTATTTAGCCCATTGTGTGGGACAATGTGGACAGCAGATACCACCATTGACAGGCATGTTCACCTTTGACTCGTATTATGTCTGGGTTGACCACCCGGTAATCGATATATAAAGTTGAGTGCTTAATTGCAGTTCAATTCTCCTTTTTAAAACTTAATACTGTATGTACTTCATATTGCTTGACATCTGATTTTTTAAAAACATTTATCTTTTTGTCGAATCCGTAATGTGATGGTATTCCCTTTTGGAGGTAATCTAACATTGGCCTCGCAGTTTTCGGGCAGCTTCATGTTTGTACAACTCATTTATAAAGGTAAATACCCATGAATGAATGTCGGTGAAAGAGAAAGTTGCAAGTTTGTTTCGTGTGGCATGCCGCCATTGACACCCGGCATCTCACACACACGCTGAGATGAAGGCCTGAACTTTAACCCAAAGCTGCAAGCTTTGAGAATTTTGAGAGCAGAAAGACAACTGTTAAATCATGGCCGATCTGCGTGATTCACGAACTAACGTTCCATTCCTCCAACATCACTGCTTGATGCGAACCATTGGAATCTTCTAGGATCTTCGGTGACGCAGAGACTTTGTGGATCTAAGAATTATTGCCCTGTGCGTGTCATAAAATAAACTGTTTAAATTTCGTTTTGGGGGTTTTATTTGTTTAACGCCAAAAATCAAAGGTTGGAGAAAGAAAAAACTGTTGTCACCAAAGCAGGTAAGGGTTAGCAACTGAATCTGCTTCACCAGCCTCATCATATAGTACATATATACTATATTTTTGTTATGGTTGCCTCATAAATAGCTGTTTTCACATGACATGCGAACACCTGGTGCATGAATGTGTTCGTAATGAAGGAAGCTGCTCTTCACATAATAACTGCACTCTGAGACATCAAAGTAGTATAACTTGGTGTGAAGGAGTAAACAAAGCATATAAGACCAGTTTACTGCAATTTATGGCGGAATTTGTCAAGGTTGGTGATACCGTGCACCTATCTTTTCTTCGTGAAAGACATTGTGGGTCTTTACATCACCGCAACTAACGCAGCAAGCAGGACACCCAGCTTAACATCTGTCCGAAGAAGAGCACACTTGAGCTTCGTCCTGCTGTGAAACACCAGATGACAGTTTACAGCTGAGTTGGGATTCAAACCAAGCTAGACAGCTCAGAGGTGATTCACCGCATTCACCTTTCCATCGACTCAATTCAATGGAACCGATTCACCGCACGTACCTGAACATGATTCATTCATGCTTACATCCTGGAATAATCAAGAGGAAGACACCGCAACATGTTTACCTGCTTTGATCTGAAGGGGCTATCGCAAGACAAGTCTTTGTCTGGAGATGTGTCAACATAAACACTCTGCATTGCTAAAGCCCTTAACTTCGTAACCAATTTTGACCTTTGACCCCTGCAAATGGAAAGGAAGCACCAGACTAATATCTGTTCAGTATTGTTTATTTGAACCTGCATGGTTGTGACACGCTTTGTTTTTGCAGGTCATGTATGTATTGGTTAACAAAGGATGGCTTGCATGCGAAAAAAAAATTACCATCAGAGATGGGGAATTGCCCGCCATTGAATGAAAAGGTCATACAATTCCAATAATGAGGAGGTGAATTGGAAACAAGACACATTTGGTCATCATCTCGAAAATTCCCCAGGGGTGAGGAACGTAGTAACCAAAAATAATTGAAATCAGATAAGCGGTTTTTCCATTTATTACAAAAAACATTTTTTCAAGATGGCCGCCCTCAGTCGGCCATCTTGGATCCCGCCAGGCCAAAATCTAATAGTAGGTTCCTTTTCAGGTGGTACATGTGACCCAAATTTCAAATCGATATGGCGAACAGTTTATGAGTTATCGCACTCACAGCATAAATGGTTGACACCCGGACGGACGGAACCGGACGACCTGGGTAGCAACATATCCCCTTCCGCACGCACGCGGCGGGGATAAAAACTTAATTTCACACCCGAATTAACTTTTGAACTCCTGTTAATCTAAAGAGCAACAAACTCGTGTTTGTCTGCTTCGACACTTTTAGATGCTGGAAGAAGGCACTATTTGCTAATTATAATGTCTGGATTGCTTGAATACAGAGACGTGGTAAGGCATAACCTACATTTTGGACCAATCAGACCCTTGACCCCTGTAAAATCCTGAAAACGACTCTAATCAAAAGGTTTCTATGGATCCTTGTAGGGCTGTTTGAAACACCGTTCCGCTCGACTCGATTACAAATGGAATGGGCAAGGCAAAATAAAATACGTGGACTTTTGGTTTCACCTTTTGAACCTTCAAAACTGAATGGAGCATATATCGAAACAAGCTCAAATGAGCTAAGATCCTCGTCCTCTTAATTGATGCGTCATAAAAACGAATATGACGTCATTGTGATGTATCAGGTTTGCGATAAATTATCTGTGCTAATGCCCGGCTTGATCCCGCAAACAAAATTCAAACAGCTTGCCTAGTTTCGGAGATAATGGTACAGGCGATTTCCATTAGCGGCGATATATTACGACGTCAACTTTTTTCTAGGAAGAATTTCCAAAATCGGAGAGTGGTTACTGCCTGCGCGTGGGCTTTCTGCATATACATGGCAAGTTTCACGAAAGATCCGATGAAAACTCTGGGTTGTAAAAACAAAAAATGTCAAAAAATAGGAATGACGTCATAAAAAATGATATGACGTCATAGTGATGTATCATATGGTGAGGTAATTCATCTCTGCTAAACCTGTTCGATTCCCACAACAGAATTCAAAAAGCTTGCCTAGTTTCGGAGATAATTTTTTAGGCGATTTCCATTGCGGAGATATTTTGACGTCATAACTTTTTTTCTAGGAGGAATTTTCAAATCGGAGATTGTTACTGTCTGCGCAGGGTATTTTTACATAACATGCCAAGTTTCAGGAAGTTTCGATGAAAACTGTAGGCTGTGAAACAAAAAGTCCACAAGAAGAAGATGAAGAACAACAACGTGAGTAAGACTTAGAGATCCTCCACGAGATCAAAAAAGAAAAACGAGGGCTCGGTGATTGAACCAGGTAACCTGCACGCCAAATTTGAAGACTGGTTCAGAAATGAAGAATGGTGTGTGATTATAATTTGTTGAAAATAAAGAAATAAAGATACCAAAAATAATACATCATCTCTCTGTGGGATGGAAGAACCAAATATATATTTACATATTGATACTCAAGTCCTTTACTGTTTGTAATAGTATGGAAGAATTGACAAATCATGAAGGATGCCATTCCATGTGCTGTCGACTCGGAGTTGAATGCTGAAAGTAAAAAAGGAAAATAGATGTTTAAACCAGAGAGTTGGTGTCAAAGCCACCCAATGCTCGCCTGTTATACATTTATCGTTTTTAAAAGACTAGTCTAATAATATTTTATAAAGCATTGCAGTGAAGTCTGATCCAAATAATTTTAAAGCAATATATGATTTGTATATTGTAATCAGTAAAAATAGTGTGAGAAAAACATTAGAAGGAAAAAAACTTTAACGTTGATGTGCTACAAAAAGTTAAGCTCAAAACAGGTCAAAATAATAATTAAAAATTCGAAATTATTTTTAATATAACTTCACTACATCAATAATATTCCCAAAGAACCTCCATGCCAAATATCAGCATCCTAGTACACATATTAATGAATGGCAAGCTCCTAAATAACTTGCACCAAAACTTTAACGTTGATGTGCTACAAAAAAAGTTAAGTTCAAAACAGGTCAAAAATGTAAAAAATTTGAAATTATTTTTTTATTTCAACTTCACTACATCAATAATATACCCAAAGGAACCTCCATGCCAAATATCAGCATCCTAGTACACATATTAAAATGAATGGCAAGCTCCTAAATAACTTGCACCAAAAACTTTAATTTGAGTGCTACAAAAAAGTTAAGTTCAAAACAGGTCAAAAATGTAAAAAATTTTAAATTATTTTTTTATTTCAACTTCACTACATCAATAATATACCCCCAAAGAACCTCCATGCCAATATATCAGCATCCCAGTACACATCAAATGAATGGCAAAGCTCCTAAATAACTTGCACCAAAAACTTTAACTTTCACGCTGACGCTCACGCTCACGCCGGGGTATCACATACGCTCTCTGTTCTTCGAACAGGCGAGCTAAAAATGAAAAGTGCAATGGAAAAGAAAGGTTTACTTGTCGATATTAATTAAAACGAAGGTTATGGTGAGTGGCGAAGAAGAAGAAAGGAAATAAAGTGGACAATGCCCTTGTGGAGAAGGAGTTGGATGGAATTCAATTAATGTGCCGCAGAATAAAAGATGGGTTACAAGAGTAAGTGGGACAACTGGTATTTGGGAACAACTTCTTGCCTCAGAGGTTTTATCTCTTGACTGCTCACCTCAGCATTAGTCTTGACCTTTCCAAGCCAATCACATATCAAAGGTGGCCTCCAAAGCCAGCCACAGACTAGGCATCCACTTGCAATCAAATTTTCTTTGGAAAAATCATACCTACTCACAATCTACAAGGCCTTTGTCCATAGCTAAATGGAGCACTGCTCTCTGTGTGGGCTAGCGCTCCAGCATCGTATCTGGCTCTCTCAAATTCTGTCTATCTGAAGCTCTCAAATTTATTGGAATCTGCCGTGATGAGGCTGAAGAACAAGGTCTGTTGCTTTCGCATAACAGGTAGGTCATTGTCCTGTTTCTCCATCTATTCCTCTATATTCTCTCTCTCTCTCTCTCTCTCTCCTCTCTCTCTCTCTCTCTCTCTCTCTCCTCGTCTCTCTCTCTCCTCTCTCTTCTTCTCTCTCTCTCTCTCTCTCTCTCTCTCTCTCCTCTCTCTCTCTCTCTATCCTCAACCTCCCCAGCAACCCAGGATGTACGTGTTCTTCTCGTAGGCCCCAACTGGTTAAATTTCCAAAATCCAGGCTGAACGCACACCACAACTCTTTTATTCATCGCTTCTATCATCTTTGAAACCGCCTTCCCGAGACTGTTCCATCTCACTCTTCCCTCTGGGGCTCCAAGCAGGCAGGGCATCACACCTCATGTCATCGAGCATCATCTCCCATGGTCTTTCTTACCTCCATTAACCTTTCCCAACCCAACCCTCTTAGTTTCTGGTTTCAGTGATGAGAGAGAGAGAGAGAGAGAGAGAGAGAGAAGAGAGAGAGAGAGGAGAGAGAAGAGAGAGAGAGAGAGAGAGACAGAGAGAAGAGAGAACAGAGAAGAGAGAAGAGAGACAGAAGAGAGAAGAGAGAGAGAAGAAGAGAAGAGAGAGAGGAGAGCAGACAGACAGACACAGAGAGACACAGAGAGAGACAGAGAAGACAGAGAGAGAGAGAGAGAACAGACAGAGAGAGACAGAGAGAGGAGAGAGAGAGAGAGAGAGAGGAGAGAAGAGAAGAAGAGAGAGAAGAGAGAAGAGAGAAGAGAGAGAGAGAGAGAGACAGAGAGAGAGAGACAGAGACAGAGACAGAGACAGAGACAGAGAGAGAGAGTGAGAGAAGAGAGAGAGTAAACAAAGAGATAAACAAACAAACAAAAAAACAAATCTTGGGAATTAATTTCTGATGTAAAGATGTGAGAGTCAATCATTTCAAGAAAAAGATCAAGAACAAAAATCAATTCTCCTGAACTCAGAATTCAATTTAGAAAAAGTGAAAAGTTTCAGTTACCTTGGAGACATAATAAAAGCATACGGAGGAGTAGAATTAACCGTTAGATCAAGAATAGGTAACAACTGGAATAACTGGTAACAACTAAGTTGTGTAAAGCACAGAAACATTCCATTATCTGTAAAAGTTGGAGTTTATAAAGTCTGCATCAGACCAGTATTGATGAAACGTGGACAATGTGATCGAAGATGGAAAATGTAATGGACAAGACTGAAGACGACATGGTTCACGAGCGGAATTTGACGATGTAGATTGTTTCAGAAGTCAAGGATGAGACAAATGTGATAATGTTTGACCAGTTATAAAAATGATCAACATGATGTGGTACGAGTGACAGTATTAGCTGCAAAATGTCGAAAACCGGTTTCGTTCAACAACTTTCAAAATTTGACCTTTACATTACCTTTAAAGGTACCAAAACAAATGTGTGGACATTAAAATAAGGAAACAGGATACGTGCATAAGCTTATTGGAGTTAGTTCGTCGAAGAAGGTCGAAAACCCGCGTTTGATTCCCACAACTGAAAATGTGACCTTTGTGAACTTTAAAGGTCAAAGTCAAGGATTATGACCTTTGGTGCAAAACTTCCTCTGGAACATTCCAGGAACAATATAACGTCATATAGGCTATTTGCATTTCGCACTCCTCGGATTATCCATACTTTGATGAAATCAGCGTAAAAAACAAACTTGAAGGGGCGCCACAGGCAAGGTGTTCGAGAGAGAGACGCAAAATGGTTTCAAGACTTTAGGGGAATGACCTCAAGATTATGCATGATAAATATTGTCATCCCAGCTCTCAAAGTTTGGCGGTCGTATGATTTTATGTCAAAATTCGCAATTTTCTAAGTTCGTGACCTTGTGACCTTGACCTTGGGATGAAAATGAAAAATGGAGCTCTGTGCGGCTATGGAGGTGCCATTGGGCTAACCAAATACCAACCGCTGCCAGATTCGACAAAACCCCCTCAGAGAAGATGTAACTGAAATCGGCTACCCCCTAAAAACACATGTTTTTGGGCGTGGCTCCGCCCATAATTGGCACAGCATGCCCAATCTCAGAAAACACAACTAGTCATGATATAAACCTCCCACCCAAATTTTATCAGGATCGGATCAAAACCCACGGAGCTATGCTCGGACAGAACAGACAGATAAAACAAGCCGGTAGGCGGACATGGGTAGTCGACTACCCAATAGAACCTGACGCGATGGCCCTTTCGATAGGGAATGACCTGAGGATTAAGCACAAGAAAATTCATGATCCAGCTTCAAGGGTTAATGCTGCAGATTGTTTTTTCGTTAAAATACCCCACATTTAGAGTTTTTCGGCCGTGCTAGGCAACGGAGGGTCCATAGCAACGGTTCTTTCTCACACATAACTAGGGCATACCATGAACCTACCATACCAGTTTCATGTATATCTGAATCATAGTCTCTGAGATATAACGAACTTCGTTTTTTTTTGTTTTCGACCCAGGGTTCATTCAAAGTCTATCTTCTCGAGAGTTTTCATAGGATCCGGCTGGAAATTTTGACAATATGGCTGAATGTACTGCCATTAGTCGGTGGTGGCCCGATTTTTGACTTTCGAAAAAATTAATTTTTTATGATTTTTCAAAAATTTCAAAGTCCCGTTGCTAGGCAACCAAAGGGGAATTAGCAACCAGTACCTACGCGCACAACGAGGTCATAAACTGGTCCTACCACCAAATTTCATCAAAATCGAAAAACTGCAAGGGGGTCAAAAACCCCCGACAAACAACCCACACGGACAGACCGACACCACGACCAACAAATAAGGGTAGATCAAAAAAATATTTTTAATCGAAAAAAAAAATGTATCGAAATTTTTGTTTTTCAACTCGATCGACTACCCAACAGCCAGACAGACACACACCCATAACGAATATAGTGGTCACTTACTGACTCGTGAACCAACAGAAGAGATGATATGATGGATGAATGGATGTGTCTGTGAAAGAAAGAATTCCGAGCTCAGAAATCATGAAGAATAAAAACAGCTTGACGTCGTGGAAACCAAGGTCTTCAAGATCATTGGAATCTCTCTCGATGAAACTGAGTCTATGGGCCTATCACTTTGCCATCGCAGACAGACGTGATCTCTTTGTCCTCTTCCGCCTCCTTTCTGGTCTTGTACCCACTGCCCTTTCCGTGCTTTGTTCCCGCAGGTATCTGCAAGGCATGAGGTCCACCAGCAACCCCCTTCAAGTGCGGCGATGTCCCATACCTCTGAAAATTCAATGACTGGGTCCTGTCCATAAAAATACATAATTGCTAATCCTTCTCAAACAGATGTTTGTATTAGCTGAAGTCGAGGACTTAATGTGGGTTAGGGTGATGCGAAAAATGACATTCAATGCAAGGCTGAAGAGAAAAGCACGCTCAAGATGCCAGAGGCAGCGATGAGACCATGATTCACGGCACGTACCCGATCATGACTCACAGCACGGTACCCGACCATGATTCACGTCGTCCAGTACCTGACCTGATTCACGTATACCCACCATATTCACGTACATACCCGCCATGATTCACGGACGTACAGTACCGACCATGATTCACGTACGTACCCGACCATGATTCACGGTACGTACCCGACCATGATTCACGCACGTACCCGACCATGATTCACGACGTACCCGACCCATGACTACGGCATGTACCCGACAAGATTCATGGTACGTACCCGACCAAGATTCACGCACATACCCGCCATTGACTCACGAACGTACCCGACCATGATCACGTACGTACCCGACCAAGATTCACGGCACGTACCCACCATGACTAACGGCACGTACCCGACCATGACTCACACTACGTACCCGACCAAGATTCACGGCATTACCCGACCATGACTCAAGCACGTACCCGACCAAGATTCACGGCACGTACCTGACCATGATTCACGGCACGTACCTGACCATATTCACGCACGTACCTGACCATGATCACGACACGTACCCGATCATGACTCACGGACGTACCCGACCATGATTCACGGCACGTACCCGATCATGACTCACGGTACGTACCTGACCATGATCAGCACTACCGACCATGATTCACGCACGACCGGATACCACCGATTCACGGCACGTACCCGACCATGACTCACGGCACGTACCTGACCGATGATTCACGGCACGTTACCTGACCATGAATTCACGGCACGTACCCGATCATGACTCAGACTGCACGTACCAGACCACGTTCACGCACGTATCCGACGATGACTCACGGCACGTACCCACCCAGATTCACGGCAACGTACCCGACACGATTCACGGCACGTACCCGGACCACAGGTTCACTGCACGTACCCAACATATTCACCGCACGTACCCGACCACGATTCACTGCACGTACCCAACCACGATTCACTGCACGTACCCGACCATGATTCACGGCACGTACCTGACCATAATTCACTGCACGTACCTGACCACGATTCACTGCACGTACCCGACCATGATTCACTGTACGTGCCTGAACATGATTGACAGCACGTACCTGACCTACCTGACCATAATTCACTGCACGTATCTGAACGTGATTCACGGCACGTACCTGAACGTGATTCACCGCACGTACCTGAACGTGATTCCTCGCACGTACCTGAACATTGATTCACCGCATGTCCCTGAAAATAATTCACTGCATGTACCTGAACATGATTCACCACACATACCTGCAATGACAGGACACTCACCAAGGAAGTGACAATGCTGAAATAACCAGTGTGCTCAAATAGGGAGTTTAAGTTGAAGATGCAGGATAACTCACAGCTTCTAAGACTGTTTTTACAAAATCTCAGCTCATGGAAGAACAAGGTGAGAGAGGATAAAAATGCAATGCCAAGATAGAGTCAAGGTTCGACACAAACCCTTGGGAGTTGGACAGAGTGCCGAGAACTTTGACGTGCGCTGGTCGATGATCGCCTTCTCTCAGCTGTTCTCTCAGGAAGCTTTCACCCTCTGATGAACACCATGTCTGAAAGATACAGATAGAGTAGTGATGGCAGGATAGCTCAGTTGGTAGTGTACTTTGAATTAGTTACCTGCTGTGCTCGAAATCCATCAAAACCTTTTGTTCTGGTGTTCTGTCAGTAAGGGGAAGGGATTCTGCATCTCAGAGCATGCCATCCTTCAAGTGTGGACAAAGGCTGCCTGTCACGTGTGCACAAAATGAGTACGGCAAAGTGTTTAAGCAACCTGACAGAATTCCTTGCACTCTTAAATTAGGTGGGAATGTTGGGATGTGCATTTGGCACAGGAATGATGGGTCAAAAGGCCTCAGAATCACAACAAGCTCAAATGAGCAAGATCCTCGTCCTCTTAATGATGACGTCATAAAAACGAATATGACGTCATTGTGATGATGATTCAGTGTTTCAAATCAAGTCTTATCTGTGCTAAATTGCTCCCGGTCCTTGGATATCCCGCAAACAAAATTCAAAACAGCTTGCCTAGTTCGAGATAAGATGGCATACGCGATTCTCCATTAGCGGCGATATTATGACGTCAACTTTTTCTAGGAAGAAATTTCCAAAAATGGAGAATGTTACTGCCTGCACGTGGGTTTCTGCATAACATGGCAAGTTTCACGAAGAAATCCGATGAAACTCTTGTGTTGTGAAACAAAAATGTGAAAAAATAGGGATGACGTCATAGAAATTGATATGACGTCATAGTGATGTATCTATCATCATGTGGGTAGAATTAATCTCTGCCTAATGACCCTGTTTCGTTCCCGCAAACGATTCAAAAAGCTTGCCTATTTCGGAGATAATTTTTTCGCGCGATTTCCATATGTGGGAGATATTTGACGTCATAACTTTTTTCTAGGAGGAATTTTCAAAATCGAGATGGTTACTGTCTGTGCAGGGTATTTTACATATATATGCCAAGTTCAGGAAGTTCGATGGAAAACCTTGTAGGCTCCGTGGAAACAAAAAAAGTCCACAAGAAGAAGATGAAGAACAACAACGTGAGTAAGACTTCGAGATCCTCCACAAGGATCTAAAAACCAAAGACCACTATTTGGTAAAGTAATAGCAGGACCTAGAGTGGAGTATGACAACATTTGAAGAGGTTTGGTGGTTGCACTTGTTGTGTACATTTGAGATCCTATCATATCCTCCATAACTAGAACGGCACTTGGAAATGCACATACAGTGGCCTGCAAAAGTATTCACCCACTCCAAAGTTTGATGCCACCTGAGCCTATTTTATGATACTTTTAAATCAAGCTTAATAAATAGTCTTCACAAACTACTCCAAAGTGATAAAGCTAAAAACAAATTGTAGATAAAATGTGAATAAGTTCGATTAACTGAGAAAATCAGATGATTCTCAGTTGGATAAGTATTCAAACTCTTTGCCAAATTAACCCGAAATCATTTCAGGAGCAAATTATCGGTTTGAAAGGTTAAAAAAATAAGTGTAATAGGTTTCACCTGTATGCAATCAGTGGTTTAACTGAAAATTTAAGCTCCCTCACTTATCGAAACAGTTTTAAGGTGTAACTCACTTGGCGAACCAACAAGGCAAACATGAAGACCAAGGAGCTTCCCAAAGAAGTCAGACATGAAGTGGTAGAGAATCACCGCTCAGGAGAGGATTACAAGAAGATTTCAAAGACACTCATTATCCCTTTGAGTATGGTGAAATACATCATTAACAAGTGGAAGACGTATCGTACCACCCAGATCAGGTCACCCATCAAAACTCAGCAGCCGGGCAAGCAGGAAGCTGGTTCGGGATGTCACTGTAAATCCAACAATGACGGAAAGATCTGCAAGGCTCCATGTGCAAGATGGGGGTCAGTATTCATCAATCAACAATATCCCGCTGCCTTCACAAAGCTGGCCTCCATGGACAGGTTGCAAGAAAGAAGCCATTACTGAAAAAGACGCATCGAAAAGTTAGTATGGAGTTTGTGAAAAAGCATCTTGATGATATTGCAGGCATGTGGAGAAAGGTTATGTGGTCAGATGAGACAAAAACTTGAACTTTTTGGTCTAAATTCAAAACGTTACATCTGGCGCAAGCCTAACACTGTACATCACCCAGTCAATACCATCCCTACTGTCAAGCATGGTGGTGGCAGCATCATGTTATGGTGATGCTTTTCACCTGGAGAATTGTTTCTACACAATTAGTAATTCATCTAAATGTGGCATTATTGGTTGGGGGCTGTGTATCCATTTTGGCTCCATCTTTCAATGGTGAAGAATCATTTAAAATTCAGAAATTCTCAGATCCGGATTCAGATCCTCGCCAAAATTGAATCAATTTGTCCTTGTCACATACCAACCCTGTCTGTCAATTTTTGTCCGGCTCCCTCAACAACCTGCTCAGACAGACAGACAAACAGGGGTGAAAACATAACCTCCGTGGGTTAGATAACATAACAAAGCTTAGAAGCAAGCACACACACACAACCATTTTATACATTCAATATACAAAGCTCTTTCTCACCACCGATTGATATTAAAGATCGGGACCTTCTGGGTGAAATTTTGTGCGCGGATGGATATCGAAGCCAGTACACTGGGAGACATCCAAGAATCGTCAGACAACATCCATAACTATAAATATAAATAAATGAAGACAAAATAAGTGGAAAAAAATGCAGGTGAGCGACCTGAGACAATGGGGAAGCACGGGAATTTAAAGGGAAAATAGGGATAAAAAAAGGAATAAAGGAAAAAAAGTGGGAAAAGGAAAAAAAAAAAAAAAAGGAAAAAAAAGGGGGAAAAGGGGGGGAAAAGGGGGGAAAAGGGGGAAAAGGGGAAAAAGGGGAAAAGGGGGGAAAGGGGGGAAAAGGGGGGAAAGAGAAAGGGGAAAAAGGAAAGTGGGAGGAGAAAAAGGGGGAAAGGGGCGAGGGGAAAGGGAGGGGAAAAAGGGGGGAATGGAGGGGGAAGGAAAAAGGGGAAAAAAGAAAAGGGAAAAAGTAAAAAGGGGGAAAAGGGGAAAAAGGAAACAAAAAAGAAAAAAATCG
>CM068954.1:188733326-188764011 GCA_035128595.1 Eptatretus atami | reverse complement strand
GTGCTGTAGTGGACTTCAAGCCGTACACCCAGGAAAAAAAAATCCACAGAAACGTCGGAAAGCATCTGTAATGGGAAAAAGTGTGGGGGCGGAGCGACAAAAAAAAAAAAAAAAAAAGACAAGAAAAAAAAATAAACAAAAAAAAAAAAAAAAAAAAAAAAAAATAAAAAAAAAAAAAAAAAAAAAAAAAAAAAAAAAAAAAAAAAAAAAAAAAAAAAAAAAAAAAAAAAAAAAAAAAAAAAAAAAAAAAAAAAAAAAAAAAAAAAAAAAGAAAAAAAAAAAAAAAAAAAAAAAAAAAAAAAAAAAAAAAAAAAAAAAAAAAAAAAAAAAAAAAAAAAAAAAAAAAAAAAAAAAAAAAAAAAAAAAAAAAAAAAAAAAAAAAAAAAAAAAAAAAAAAGAAAAAAAAAAAAAAAAAAAAAAGAAAAAAAAAAAGAAGAAAAAAAAAGAAGAAAAAAAAAAGAAAAGAAAAGAAAGAAAAGAAAGAAGAAAGAAAAAGAAAGAAAGGAAAAAGAAAAGAAAGAAAAAGAAAGAAAGAAAAAGAAAGAAAGAAAGAAGAGAAGAAAGAAGAAAGAAAAAAGAAAGAAAGAAAGAAAGAGAAAAGAAAGAAAAGAAAAAGAAAGAAAAAGAAAGGAAAGAATCTAAAAGATATAGAGATAACAGAAGCTTAGAAAGTAAGCCCACACACACAAACAATTGATAATTCACTATACAAAGGTCTCTTACTCACAACCGACTTGGTATGGAGATAAATCGGACTTCTGAGGTGAAATTAGTGGCGAGTAGGATATCGAAGCCAGTCACACTGGGAGACATCACAAGAATAGTCCAGAAATGCGAAATAAATACTTAAGATTAAATAAATGAAGACAACCGATAATGGGAAAAAAAACCTGCAGAAAAGAGTGAGGGCGACCTGGGAAAATGGGGAGACGGGAGCATGTGTGTGACTTTCAAAGGCCGATACAACCAGGGAGAAAGAAAAGAACGAGGAAAGAAAGAGAAAATGAAAAAGGAAAAAAGCGGGAAAAATGAAAGGGGAAAAAACGGAAAAAAGAAAAACAACAGAGCAAAAAAGAAAAAAAAAGTAAAAAAAAGAAAAAAAAGAAAAAAAAAAGAAAAAAGGGAGGAAAAGGGGGAAAAAGGAAAAGGGGAAAAAGGGGAAAAGGGGGAAAGGGGAAAACCACAACTAGATGACTGCGGCCACGGGCATGTTGACGGCAGGGGGGAACCTCACCGGTTAAATGCCCAGGCACGTGGCAGACGGCCCCAGACCAGGCGGGAGGACACTAACGTTAGATAAACGCACGGAAGCCGGCCGCAAAACGACGGCACATCACTGGCTCCCCACGGAAACCCCTCCCAAACGGAGCAACAAAAACCCCCACGAACCCAAACGACAAGCTTCGGACCGCTTACCACCCCTTTTTGTTTATTCTGTCCTCATAACTCAGAAATATGGGTCGAAGCTGCCTGACAATAGTGGTGACTCATTTACGTATTTTTCTCCTCATTTCACAAGAGCAACATCGCTTGACTTTGGGTTCGATTTCTGAAATAATGGCGATAGACGTGTTTTGCTTTCCTTTAAACTTGACCTTTAATAATCCGGTTGATTCGCCGGAAACGACGTCATCGAACGTTGAGATTTCAGAGTATATTTTACCACAACAGGCTCTTCGAGACGGAACCGCAATGAATAGATAAACTCGACCTGAAATCGCTGCTCAGTCATTCCGTCCTGAAGGAGGAGTAGTCCTTTAAATATTAAGATCACGAAAGGGCGAACGGACGATTTTTAAACCACAACAAGCGGATATAGATGGGCGTGTCTCCGCTTGTGATTGGTCCGTGAGGAGCTCACGTGACGTGACGATATAGCGGTGTCTCTCCGTACTTTTTTGGCCGCAGAAGTTTGTTGCATTCCGATTGAATTACATGATAAAGTCATTTCTGAAAAGCGTGATAATTGTGCGGGGCGTCGGTAATTCCGAGCTGAGGTAGTTGGACGAGGCGGTGTCGGCCATGCTCGCACCTCGCCGCGGTTCCGTTTCGCTCGTGCTGGGAGCTCGACATTGGCGCCATCATGACGAAAAAGATGAACCAGACTCGAACATATGACGAAGATGGGTATCGCCGACGGGCAGCGTGTGTATGCCTGAGTGGGGACAGGGAGAACGAGGTACGGATGGCGCCAAAACACACATCACCCACCTTAACATCTCTTTATCACATGAAGCTCTTTTCTCCACTTGGACACAACTAAACTGGTACTCTTCGTGGCTTCTCTTCTTATTCTTCAATTGTGTTGATGCTCGGGGAGGAGATCATAGCCCATCCGGACATCCTCCATCCATCCCTCATCTTCTCCCGTTCGACCCACAACCCCTCCCTCCCTCCTCCATCCTCCATCAACCGACCATCCCTCCCTCCATCCATCCATCCATCAACCGACCATCCCTCCCTCCATCCATCCATCCATCACCATCGACCATCCCCTCCCTCATCCATCCATCAACCGACCATCCCTCCCTCATCCATCCATCAACCGACCATCCCTCCCTCCAATCCATCCATCCATCAACCGACCATCCCTCCTCCATCCATCCATCAACCACCACCCCTCATCCATCCCATAACACCCATCCATCCATCAACCGACCATCCCTACCATCCATCCATTCAACCGCCGACCATCCCTCCATCCATCCATCAACCGACCATCCCTCCATCCATCCATCAACCACCATCCCTCCCTCCATCCATCAACCGACCATCCCTCCTCCATCCATCCATCATCAACCGACCATCCCTCCCTCCATCCATCTCATCAAACCGACCATCCCTCCATCCATCCATCAACCGACCTCCATCCATCCATCAACCGACCATCCCTCCATCCATCCATCCATCAACCGACCATCCCTCCATCCATCCATCAACCGACCATCCCTCCATCCATCCATCAACCGACCATCCCTCCCTCCATCCATCAACCGACCATCCCTCCCTCCCTCCATCCATCAACCGACCATCTCTCCCTCCATCCATCCATCAACGACCATCCCTCCCTCCATCCATCCATCCATAACCGACCCTCCCTCCATCCATCCATCAAACCGACATCCCTCCATCATCATCCATCCATCAACCGACCATCCCTCCCTCCGTCGACCCACAATCCCTCCCTTCCTCCATCCGTCGACCACAATCCCTCGCTCCCTCCATCCGTCAACCCACAAATCTCTTCCTCCCTCCATCCGTCGACCCACAATCCCTCCCTCCCTCCTTCCGTAGATTAGACCACCCTCCCCCTCTCAGTAGACCCACCCTCCCTCTCTCCGTAGACCCACCCTGCCTCTCTCCGTAGACCCACCATCCATCCTTCCCTCTGTAGACCCACCATCCATCCTTCCCTCTGTAGACCCACCATCCATCCTTCCCTCCGTAGACCCACCATCCATCCTTCCCTCTATCTGTAGACCCATCATCCCTCCCTCCTCCTATCTGTATACTCATCATCCCTCCCTCCTATCTGTAGACCCGCCATCCCTCTCTCCATCCCTAGACTGACTCACCCACCAACTCCCCCTTCATCTCCAGACTGACTAACTGACTGACCGACCCTCCCTCCACCTATCAACCAACCCACTCACCAACCCCTCCCTCTATCCAAAGACCGACCAACCTATTTGAAGCATATCATATGTTGCCTTCTCTCTGAGGTTTTACTCGTGAGCAGCAGCCAAAAGCCAGAGCACTGGATCATCCCAGGGGGAGGGATGGAGCCAGATGAAGAGCCAAAAGTGGCTGCAGTGCGTGAGGTTTGTGAGGAGGTAAGAATTGTCGTGTGTACTGGTTGGTGGACGTTCTGCACCACACACTGCAAAACTTGAACTTGTGTCATTTATCACTTGGGTGCCTCAAGGAATTGGAATCCATTTTTTAGTATCCATTTTATACTCATTAGCCTCGCCCTAAAGGGTGATGACTCCTCTGTAGACTCAGAGCAGTCAGTGCCTGTTTGAAAAATGTTCCCGTTCAACCCACACCACAGACAAGATCTGATTGCATATTCTGCTTGGGAAACCTCTGCACATGCCCATGGAGTGCGTAAAGTCACATTGTCGTATCATTTTTACTTTGCACGCGCCACACGTAGTGAAAATCCGGATTAAGCAATCGGTTCACTTTCTGTCTCTGTCTGTCTGTCTCCGTCTGTCTCTGTGTCTCTGACAGACGTCAGTCTACAATCGAGTAACTTCTTGATTTCAATTTAATTTTATATTTTGAACACCACAACATGAACCTGCAATTTAGCAGTACTTTGGCTCTGAATTTGGCAAATTGTACAGAAATCATTCCAAACAGGAAACTTCGTGTTTTAGGACCGTCAAAAAAGACAAACAGAACAGAACGAAAAACTAATTTAACGCATCAAATAAGGTGGCGTAAAAGATGCTGCATCAACAGCGGTAAACTTCTGAAATAAGTTTATTTCTATTTATTTTCTCCAGCCTTTGAAAGCATTTTATTTTATTTCAATTGAATGAAATACTTGAACACTGTAGCAAGAACATGTATCACCTGGATGACACTTCCAAAACCTCCAGTTTAGCAGTACTGTACTTTGATGGAACTTTGCGCCATCTCGACCAATCAAATTTGCCGCCCGCAGTCTCTGCGTTGGGGAATATCGACATTCAGACAAAATCGCAGCTTGTAGGAAATATAGATCGTGCTCAGAAACGCAAAGCAAGTTTTTGAATGATCCTTCCAACGTCCTTTTTTACAGGACGACGTGACTCATCCCATCGATTTCTCAAAGAATGATGGGTGTTCTGTGAACTCTAGTTTTTTTTTTTCTTCTAATTATTGGCTATTGTTTGTGGTGGGATCATAGTCCCAATTGATGATAACTGCAGAGGGATGTGGTTGTAACACACCTATATCTTGGTGTTGAGCGTTTTTATTTTTTCAACTGGCAAGGTCAATCATCCCCATCATCATGAACATACATACATGCCTGGTGTTGGCTTAATGGTTAGGGTGGTGGGCTGGGGATCCTAGGATCCTGAGTTCAAATCCTACTCGGATGTTGAATGAATACCAGGTGGGGTTGACTCTGCCTGTCATCCTTCCGAGGTCAGTAAAATGAGTGCCAGCTTGCTGGTGTCCTGTGTCGGAGTGGCGACCCGTCCAGGATTGTGTCCAATAGCCAAGGAGACTGCTTCGGCAGCACCAACGCTCTGCACAGAGTATGGTCCCAATGGATGGAATGGATGGATCATAAACATGGCTGTATTCCATACCATCATATTTTATCATGATTCTGAGTCCATGGCATGAGCCACAGTCCATGGATATGGTAGATAATTGAAACGCAGTGAGTAGTTTCTGTATCTCCTCCTCTTCACGCTTCATTCTGGGTGGTGCTGCTTCTTTGTGTTGTATCGACATGGTCTGAGTTCCCAGTCCCACACCGGTCTTTCAGCAAGTGGTCTTGTTGCCGCAGCGCCCTCATGGTTTTCTTGAAACCAGTCAAAACAAATAAGAAATAAAATTGTGGTTAAAAAAAAACAAAAAAAAAAACTTGTGCTGATTGATCTACCTTGAATAAAATTGAAGCTGACGTTTCGGGCCTTAACCTTTGTCGTGGCAAAAGGGGGCACTACGTAGAAACTGGTACTGTAGAACACCATGTGTTGGCTTTTTCAGACAATGGCACCTGTGAATTTTGAGTCTATGTTGATTGACAGTTCCAGTACCATGTCTTTTCAGACTTTGGTAAATGCTTGGCTTTATTACCTCCATCACCGAAGATGGACGGAGGTTATGTTTTCACCTCTGTTTGTCACCAAAATCTAATCAATTTGTCCTTGACACACACGGAACCTGTCCACCAAATTTAGTCCGAATCTGTCCATAACTTTTGAGATATCCTGCTCACAAACAAACGAGTGGATCCATAACCTTCGGTAGCGGACAAATTGCACCAAAAAAAAACCTTCAGTGATGTCATTGGTATCTTTTTCTTTTTTACCCTCGCCGAAGGAGAGGGAATTGCATTCAGGTCCGTCCGTCTGTCTGTTTGTCCATGCAGAACTTTCATGCTTTTTCTCCGCAGCCGCTTGTCGGATTGAGAAATTTTCACCAAAGGTGTGATTACTCGCGTAGAATGTATTGATCATAATTATGACGTCATTGGTCACGTGATTCGGCAGCCATATTGTTTTAAAAAACCCCCAAAAAACCTTCAAAAATCTTCTCTGAAGTGGCTGAACAGATCGAGGTGAAACTTTGCACGTATGACCGCCTATCTCTGAGGAACAAAGGCTCCACACACGTCATACATCACATGGTTTGGCAGCCATATTGGATTTACCCTAAAACCTACAAAAACAAATCTTCTCCAGAACGGTTGGACAGATCGAGGGGAAACTTCACACAAATGTTCCCCAAGCATTGCGTGTTCAGGGCTGTTCAGGAATAATTGATACGTCACATGGTTTGACAGCCAGAATTATTTGATTTTTTTTCATCTGGGTTATTTTAATTTTTTGAAAGGCTCACTTAGCTGTACCTGGATGGGTTTGAGGGTGGAGTAGTCGCAGCTGAAATGGGAATCCTATCCAGGTTCCTCCTGATGACTTCATCATTGCTTTTTGCTTGTTCGGGTTCTTTCTGATTACTCCAATGCAGGACTGTACCGATTTGGTCTTCCATTTGATTTGAATTGAATTTTTTCTTTTTTATCCCATTCTAAATTCAATTGAATAATTTTTTTTAAAACGTCATGGGTCAGGGTCAGGTGTCCAATCAAAGTAGGATGTCTTGGTACCCGGTCATCACTGCCAGCAGTTATAAAGTGGCAGTTCGAGTTATGTATATTATTAATTACGTAACACACCGGATCTCCTATAATACGTAATTGTTGTTGTTTGGATTGCCTTGTGTACTGTTATACATTTTCTCTTGCTTCAAGGAGTACAGTAAACCCTTACATATCGTGGGGGTTACTTTCCTGGACAATGTTGTGGTATTGAAAACCGCGATGCACGGAGTACGGTCCCAATGGATGGATGGATAGCTCCAGCTCGCTCTTGGATGCTGTGCAATCCAAAGGTCTCAACATCCATAGGATCTCGGGCATAGATGCAAAGGCACAAAGCTTGTTGCTGTCTAATTGCATACAGGTTGGGGGCCTTTTTGTTTCATACCACCTCTTCTCAACTTGCTCCTTTATTTTCAGCCCTCTGTGTCTCCCCAACCCTTTGTTAGATGTCGGTGTTCTTCTGGTTTCTCCCTCTTTGTTAACCTTGTAAAACCCAAACTTGCTGCTCACTTCCATTCTTTTGCTTCTCCTCTTCCTACCCATTAAATTACCTTCCTGACTCCACCGCACTCGCTTGCAACCCTACACCTGATCTTCTCTACCTCCATTTTAAGCCTCCATACTCATCCCTTTTACTTTGTAGCTTCTTTCCTCTCCTATTCTCCTCCACCCCCCTCTATAAAGTCACTTGTATCTGGTTTGGTTGTTTGATCACCATCCTGCTGTGAGTGGTTTCTGTCTTCTCTTGTATCCTCCATACCTTGTTTTTCCCCAAACCAAGGTTAGTTTTTTTTTGTTTTTTAAAGCATTCGTTTTGTTTTTATGCATACCTCTCGTCTTTGTGTTTGTCTATGCAGGCTGGAGTGCAGGGTACATTGGGCCGATTGCTTGGTATCTTTGAGGTGAGAATTGCTGTCTTGAAGTGCCAGTTCTATTAGATCTGTTAACTTCATACCAATCATTCCCCCATGAAAGATAACAAAAAAGTGTTATTGCCTACTTTGGATTTAATTCTGCTCACATCACGTAATTTGTCTATCCTCATCCACATTCCATAAGGATCAAGATCGGAAGCATCGTACATACGTGTTTGTTTTGATCGTCACGAAATTCTTGCCGGACTGGGAAGATTCCACAACCGTTGGTAAGCAATGAAGGTCTCCTTTGTTATTCCTAAACTGGTTTTCTTACTTGTATCACATGCCAAGACATTGACATTCATTAAATGCATCGGTCATATGCCCTCCATCATACTGGCGATAACCTACCTTCCTCTCTGAACGTTCCCTGTGCCTTCTTTCACTTACTTTTATATTGCAAGAAAAGAGTCTGCCCATCAATAACATATTGTCTCCTTCAACATGTACAACACTGTGCCTTTGTATCTCAACAGTTGATCAGACTACGTATATATAATTTTTAAAAAAAATTGGGGGGGGGGAGGGGGTTATGGCTTTCCAAGACTGCTGGACGGAATGAGTTAAACTGGTGGTTGTACTCGGGGATTGGGGAGAGGAGAGGTACCTGGGAAGGTTTTGGGCGATTTTCAAAAAACAAACGAACAAAGAAAGAAAAAAAAAACCTCCTCGCCCCAAACAGTGGTTTAGGTGACGGAGAACACGAATTCTCCATGTAAATGTGTATCGTATAGTGCCACTCCCCCTGGTGTAAGAGGGTATTACAAGTCATAACAAAATCCCCAAATTCTCTGCATGAAAACCATTGACATCATAGAAGCGAGGGAATTATCATACTGTTTTTGTGTTTGACTTATCGGCACTCCTGAACCACTAGATGAGTTGAAAACTTGTGGTTGTATGTGGGGGTTGCACCGGTGTAGTTTTGGGGGGTAAAAAAAATAAAAATCATAAACCTTGGGGTTCAGGGTCAGAGAAGGACCCCGATTGTATTTATGTAGAAGTGTATCGTATAGCATCACCAAGTGAACCTTGTTACAAGTCATCATTCAACTATATATGAGAATGTAAGGTGTGTGTGTGCGCGCGTGCATGCCTGTGCCTGTGCCTGTGCCGATCTTAAAAATCATCGAAAAAGAAAAAAAACACAGAGCTGAGCCAAACTCCACATCTTTGCATACGTGGTACCCATTGTTAGGTTAAGGGCACAAAAAAAAATCCCCCAATGAGGAGGGGGGGACTATTTATGATTTTGCCTGCACACCTGGCACATTGAAAATGGTTTTACTGACGCCTGCTGAAAATGGAGATTACTACACATGCCTCAAAATATATTTGCTCCACCCCCCCCCCCCACCACCCCTCCGAAACACCTGGGGGAGCGGGTGTTTCCAGTTGATTAAATATGCTGGTATACACCATAAATGGTAGGGGAATTACCCATTCTGTAAAGACAGCTTCTTTGCTTGTATACAACAAAATGGAACACGAGCAACACCAAAGTGGGAGAGGTTGACAGCCTAACAACAGTTTATTTTCTTCTTGGTTTATTTTTTTTAGGGAGTGTGGGAGTGTGAAAGTCGAGGCATTTACAATAAAATCATCATCATGTACCCATGCTCTCTACAGAACATCGGTCTTGCCGTTGCGGTTTCTTGGCTACAGTTATAATCTTTGATGGTTCGCCACTCCCACAGAGGAAGTTGGGGCAGGAATTGGTCATAACCTGTCCACAACTTTTTTTAGATATCGTGATATATACAATGTCTATAAAAAGTCTACACCCCCCTTTAAAAATTTTCACCTTTTGTTGCCTTCTAGCCTGGAATGAAATTTCATCAAATCAGACTTTTTTTTCCACCTTTATTTACACATCGTAACCCACAACTTCCAAGTGAAAAACAAATGCCACAAATTTCAGAAAGTTAATTTATAAATACAAAACTGGAATATCTTGGTTGGATAAGTGTCCACCCCCTCATAATAGCAATTTAAATTAGCTCAGGTGTAACCAATCACCTTCAAAATCACACACCAGGTTATTTGGTGTCCACCTGTGTTAAATTGTAGTGATTCTGATTATTTCAGAATAAATCTGGTATGATAATAACAGAATTCAGAACAACTCAGGATGTTCGGATCCCAAGCCCACCACTCCAGCCATTAAGCCAACACCAGGCATATATGTAAACATTTGCATTTTAAACGGCCTTATATTTCTTTACTGTATTGGAAGGTTACCAGCCTACGATTAAACATCGGAGTCCCTTACCCCAAGCAGACTGGCCTTCTAAATAATCTTTATACAGTAGAATATAATTTTTATATTCTCTGTAGCTTATTAAAATACATATACTCAATATTAAGGGATCCTCGTGCATTAAATATTTCTCTGGATAGAGCAAAATACAGAAAAATCCTAGAGGAAAACCTGCTGCCCTCTGCAAGAAAGCTGAAATTGGACGAAGTTCACCTTTCATCATGACAAAGACCCGAAGACACAGCCAAAGCTACACTGGAGTGGCGAAGGAACTAAAAGATAAATGTCCTTGAGTGGCCTAGTCAGAGCCCCGACCTAAATCCAATCGATAATTAATCTGTGGCATGACTTGAAGATGCTGTCCATCATCATTCCCCACGTGGCTTGATTGAGCTTGAACAGTTTTCTCCAAAAGAAGGGCAAATATTGCCCAATCAAGGTGTGCAAAGTTGGTAGAGACCGATCCCAACAGACTCACAGCTCTAACTGCTGTCAAAGGTGCTTCCACCAAGTATTAACTCATGGGGGTGGACACTTATCCAACCAAGAAATTATAGTTTTGTAGTTTTAATTAATTTTATGAAATTTCGAGAATTTGTTTTTCACTTTGAATTTGTGGGTTACGATGTGTAAATAATAAAGGTGGAAAAGTCTGATTTGTTGCAATTTAATTCCAGGCTATAAGGCAACAAAAGGTGAAAATTTGGAGAGGATTGTGGACTTTCTATAGGCACTGTGTTTTTGTTTTTTTGGCCCGATCCCTCAATTGTGATGTCCGGATCGTCATCAAATTCCAATCAATTTGTCCTTGTCACACACCCAACCTGTCCACCAAGTTTTGGCCGAATCCGTCCATAACCTTTTGAGATATCATGCTCACAGACAGACAAACAAATATACATCTCTCCAACTGGTGGATATTTTACATTATTGGTACCCTACCGGTTTTACCGGAGGGGACTATTGGTTTGCTCTCCATCTCTCCATCTGTCCATCCATCCATCCATCCCACCTGTGGTTTTTCACATTTTTTTCCCCCCATACTCTTTAACGTATTCAACTGATCCTTGGTACACGTTTTTATTATGATAAATTGCAGAACAAGTTCAGGTTTCAGGGTGTTTCGTCAATTTTTCACAGTTTTGTCCTTTTTGAATTTAGAAAATATCACACATTATACATGGGTCAGTGATCAGCTACCCTGACTCCACCCCCACTGCTTTGCACTTATTGGTTAGACAGCTGCCCTGACTCCACTCCAATAAATCATGTGCTGCCATTGCATGAAGCAGCACAGATCGACAGGCCTTAGGCCTGGGTGTTGGTCCATGGCCCACTGCAATTGCAATGATTCCAAGTATATAATCACGATGTATTATATATGCACATAAGCCATACGCATGTTTTTTGCTTTGTGTATGTACATTGGGTTATTACCCTCGCCAGAGGAGAAGGTATTGTATTTGGGTCCCTTTGTTTGGCTGTTTGTTTGTCCACACAGAATGTGAGTGTATTAATTACATTCGACCCTTTAGAACCTTTTACAACCCTGAGATCCATGAAGGTCCCAAAGACCACGAAGACTCACAAAGACCCTAAGATCGCTCAAACTCTTGAGCGTCTTCAGAACTCTGAAGTCCCTTTGAGGCCCTGAAAACCTTTTAAACCCTTTAGACCCTTTATAACCCTGGTGAACCTGGTGTTGGCTTAGCGGTTAGGGTGGTAGCTTGGGTTCCTAGGGTCCTGAGTTCAAGCCTTGTTTCCTGCTGAATTAACACCAGGGGGGTTGACTCAGCCTGTCATCCTTCTGAGGTCGGCGAAATGAGTACCAGTGTAGCAGCCAAAAGGCTGCACATGGGGGTATTGACAGATTTATTAAATCTGGTATTGGTGTGGTGCAAGCATGATCGGCCGAATAGCCTCCTCCTGCGCGTAAAAATTCCTTGTAATTCCATGTAAAAACCCTAAGGACCCCAAAGACCCTGCAAACCTTTTAAACCCTTTAGATCCCGAAGACCCTTTAGTCCCCAACACACCTTTTAGATTCTTTTAGACCGTTTCAAACCCTGAAGAGCCGTAAACTCCATTCTACCCTTTAGACCTTCACACCTTTCAGACCTTTTAATACCCTGAAGACCCCTTTGACTTTTTGGACATTTTAAGACCCTTTCGTCCCCTTCAGACAATTCCGACCCTTTAGACCTTAAATTACACCATTGAGACCCCTTTGACCTTTAGATCTTTAGACCATATAACCTTGACAACTTTTCAGACCTTTGACCCTGACACACACATATATATATATATATAACTAGACCATTTAGACCTTTCATTTCGTACATCCTTCAATTTATTTGCCACACAAAATACACCACACCAAACAAGTCCTGGTGAGGGTGTGCAATCTCTGATTGCTCTTTCTTGTTTTCAATATGAAATGGGCAAAGTCGAGAAATGATAGAAACATGGTTGGTTAGAGAGGTTGTTCTTCTTCATTTAGGTTTCAGTATCAGCTGGAGTGTATGTTGAAGCAAATCAATTTTATCTCTGCTTTGTTATCCTGGTTGTCCATATTGGTTTCTCATCTACAAAATATATATAAATAAATGAAAAGTTCTTTTCATTTTATTTTGGCAAATAGAACCAAACATGGTGGGTTATAGGGTTTCTTCTTCTTCATTTTAGTTCTAGTATCGGCTCGAGCATGCCTTAAACGCAAACAAATTTTTATCTCCCGGACATTTATTGGGACCGGTCGGGGACGTATTGCAAGGGCATTTCTCACTCTTTTTCAGTAACATTCTGTTATACCCATGCTCATATTTTCAATCTTCTCACAATAATTATCCTAATAATGCAAAAAGAACAGACATTGCCAAAGCTTTTCATCCTGCACTCAGGGCACATGCCCTGAGTGGCTCCTGTGGACATGGCAGGCTTGTTGATATACAGTCAACCCCCGCTTCATCGCAGTTCACCTATCGCGCCCCCGGTTCATCGCGGGTTTTCCCTTGGAACGTAACTAATTTTTTTCTGCGGATTCCCCCGGTACATCGCGGTAATAATATATAAAATATAAATTATTTAAGCAATACATTATAACGCGTGGTGCTCGACCAGTCACACAACGCACGAGACAAAGTTTCGCTTGTGAACTTCGAATTTTTTCTCCAAGCCCCACGATGCCGCCCAAACGCCCTGCACCTTCTAAGGCTTCTGGCAAGGAACCGAAGCGCCAGAGGAACGTCCTGGGACGCTCCAGGAGAAGGTTAAGGAGAAGGTGCTCGATATATGCTTCGGGAAGGAAAAAGGTTTGCCGCCGTTGGACGAGCACTGCTCATACCCAGCACCTCAAAACCGACCAGACCAGACTAGTCGATCTCCGGCACCTCAAACCCAATCACTGCCAAACCGACCAGACCAGACTAGTCGATCTCCGGCACCTCAAACCCAATCACTGCCAAACCGACCAGACCAGACTAGTCAATCTCAGGCACCTCAAACCCAATCACTCCCAAACCGAGCAGACCAGACGAGTCGATTTTTTGGGGAGGCGTCCATTCATCGCGGATTTTCACTTAGCGCGGGGAGGTTTGGAACGTAACCCCCGCGAGAAACGGGGGATTACTGTATATGGATGTCTACAATGGAACAGACGATGCTCTGTCAACCGACTTCAACAAAGGAATCTCGCAACGTGAAAATACACAAATATTGTGCCACCTATTATTTACATGGGAGCCAGATGTACTTGGCAGACTTCCTTGAGGGAGACACCGGACCTGGTTTGAGTGCTTCTTAACAGTGATGGGAAGGTCGTATCTGGGGATCGTGAATGCACAGGCTAAGTTTATTTACTATTAATTATGTTGGTGTGTGGGGGGGGGGGGGGGCGGTAGGCCGAGTTGAGAGCTGTTACGAAGATTTTTTGTTGTTGTTCGGTTCCAGGGTCACAAGAGAAACTACATCGTTACTCGGTAGAGCGCATACCTCCGCCACAATGAACAGTTTCGGCTTCTTTTTTTTTATCTCAATGATAGGCCTGATCCGGATCTTTGCCAAAATCGAATCATTTTGTCCTTTTCACAGACCAAATCTTTCCTTCAAGTTCCGTCCGAATCCGTTTCATAACTTTGTGAGATATCGCGCTTTTCATCGATTTTGACTTTATCTCTCAATGCTGAAGAATCGCTTCAAAGAAATTCTGGTATCCGGATGTTCTGTGATTTGCGTTCAAGTAGCACTGTGCGATCATAAGAAACTGCATTGCCGAGTTGTTTAATATCCGGATGCGGATCTTCTGTAACTGTCCGTCCCCGAACCATTCAGTCTTGGGGCGAGCCCTGACAAACCTTCTATGGAACCTTTTTGGGTCCCAGACGGTGTCCTAAGGTGGGTGGAAGGTTTCATAAATACCTCAATACAATTATGATTTTGAGTTTTGATCCGTACGATGTTGTTCCCTATCCAGATGTAATGTCAGAATGACATTTATATTTGTTCATCCTCATGTGTGTTTAACATTTTATTTTGTTATCTTAATTAATGGTCTGGTATTAATTTTTATTTGGAAAGATGCTGTTTGGAATGAAAATATAGAAAGATTTAGTTTAAAGGAGAAGGAAATTATGTGAGGGTTTCCATCCATGATATTCGCGGATTTGGCATTTGCAGTTTCGCCATTGACATCATTGAAATATTGTTGCGGGGCCGGGACGTCGGCCGCAGTCCGTCCGCTGGATGGAGCCGCGAGTCGGCTCGACCGATCGCCCGGAATTCAGATCGTCGCCCCGGATAAGTCCGGAGTCGACGGGTCCTCTATCGGACCGAAATTCGCCAATGGATAGACCACGTGGGGTAGGGTCGATTGCCAATTTCAATTTACCTAAATACCCATGTGGTCCACTACGGGGAATTTCACCCGACGGAACTCGTACGGAAATGAGCCGCTTAGCGCGCTCCTTCCGTGTGCGATTCGAGGGTTTAATCGCCGAGAACCGCCGGAACCGATTATCCTGTGACAATGGCCAGCTAATCCCTCACACGCGACACGCTCAGTCAATGCAAGAATGGACACGAACGAGCTGAAAACATTGAACAAACGGGGTTTATTTTTACGCAATTGGGGAAATGAAGGGAAGCACGCAAGAGCAGAGCTAAACCAATTATAAGAAATGAAAATACAAATATATATAGCAAAAGCACTTGTACAATTCTCTACTGAAGACGGGGCCCCAGACACACACACGCACACACAAATACCCAAAAATGACCGGACCAGTTGGTCTTTATTGAGACCTAACTCGGACCTGCCCGCCTCATGCGGTCTTCAAGGACCAGGTCCTCGGGCCGAACTGGACCCCTTGCACTGATCCGGAGGATCCAAGCTTGCGAAGCCGGCAGGAGAAGACCCTCCGTCCGCAGAGCTTCCCAGAGCTCGTGCGCGACCAGGACAGCCGGAAGAACACGCACGAACGCGCAGAGAACAACGGCAGAATGACAGGGGAACCACTCCAACTAGAACTAGAACGACAGGAGAGCCACTCAACCACCACACGAACGCGCAGACCGCGCCAGACCCAGAACTCGAACCGCAGACCGCGCCTATAATTATACCCCCGCTTCGGAGGGGGGGCGCCTCCTCGCGACCCTCCTCTCTCACTGGCTGGTTTTGGCGGCAAAGTTGCTCTCGTCTCTCTCACTGGCCAGTTTTGGTGCAAAAATCCTCACCGTCCCTCTCACTGCAAAACGGGCGGCAAACCCCTCGATTGGCCCGGGGTGTGGTGACATCACGCGGCCCCGTTCCTCCTGTCGCGGGCCCGGATTGGCTGAGTGGCGTCACCCCACTCGCTGCACGCCGATTGGTCGAGGGCCGCTTCGCGGCTCCTCCCCGAACTCCGCCTTCTTCCAAAGGACCGCCCCTTATACAATCGGGGAAGTTGAGCAACATGTTTCTGCAGGGCTCCGCCCACCCCTGACGTCGGCCAAGCTCGGTGAAGGAAGCGAAAGTGATGGTGAGGGAGATGCGGTGTCATCGGCGTTGATGTCGGTGGTGTAAAAATAACGAAAAGTAAACCTGACTATTAAAATAACTCCACAGCGCAGGAAATTTAATTACCCATTAGACTATGGTCGGGACCCTAATGGCACAATGTACTTCCGATATAACTGATCTAAAGGACCTGTGTGTTTGTGTGCTCATGGCTTCCAGATTCGCAACATATTACCCACCTTACTTTGTTGCGGTCAGCTGCAGTAAGTTTTTTTTTTTTGCCCAAGTCCTTCACGAACGCTGCCCATGCCTGATGTTCACTCGAGGTATCACAGGAATATGGAATTTATTGGTTTATGTTTGGCATTCGCGTTTCCACATTTTGTCTTTGCTGTTGGCCTCCCTCCTGTGCATAGCAGGGTGCCTCACTGGTGTATTATATATGCACATAAGCACTATGCATGTTTACCTTCATATACATACCGGGTTAATTTTATTTTCGGGAGCGATCGAGTCAGTCAGTTGCTTAGACACCTCCCAAATAAAGGGACGTGTCAGAAGAACGTGTTACATACTTGGAACAAGATCGCCTGTAGGGTGGGTACTTGCTATGCTATTAATAATCATAAAGATAATAACATGACCACCTCCGCCCCATTCCTCTCTGGGCTCCCGTAGGGAGTGTGTGCTTCTCGTAATGACAATGTGAGGTTGTTTATGTGGAAAGAAGTTGAACATTTGTACACAATTTGTACACAAACCTGTCCAGGCTGGAGTTCCTCAAGGTTGCGTTCTGGGCGCTGTTCTTTTTCTGGTTTTCATCAATGATCTCTCCGACTCTCTGGAAAATCCTCTATATCTCTTTGCTGATGACTCCACCCTCTGCCGTACCATCGGTCATCCTCAGACCGCAAGCAGCAGCTTCTTCGCTCACTGCAGATCTGGGTAAAATCACAAACTGGTCCAACAGTGGAACAGTCTTTCAATCGGACAAATCTCACACTCTCACTATGTCTCTCCGAAAGGACCGTTAGAACCCCCCCCCCCCCACCATCCACTTTCTCAACAATCCTCTGGAAGAAGTCCTTTCTTTCAAGCTTCTGGGTCTCACTATCTGCCATGACCTTTCCTGGGAAAGCCACATTTCAAACCTCGCCTCCAAAGCCAGTTGCCAACTGGGAATCCTCCGTCGTGCAAAGTCTTTCTCGGCCCACCTGAGCTCCTGACCACTTACAAAGCTTTCGTCCGCAGTCTGATGGAGTACTGCTCTCCTCTGGGCTGGTGCTCCTGCCTCCCACCTTTCTCGGCTTCACACTGTGAAACCAAGGCATTTCGGATCATTGGCATCTCCCGCAATGAGGCTGAGTCTTTGGGCCTCTCACTCTCTCACCGCAGGCTGGTCAGTGGTCTTTCTGTCTTCTACCTCTCCTCTCCGGCCTCGCCCCCCCCCCTGCTCTCTCTGCGATTTGTCCCACCACATTTCGCACGGCGCTCAAGGTCCGCCAACAACCCCCTTCTGGTAAAACTACCAAAATCACGAATCGCTGCTCACCTTCACTCTTTCGTTCCTCTTTTTTCCCGCCTTTGGAATAAACTCCCTCACTCTATGCAATCCCATCTTCCCACCAGGCCTTCAAAACAGCTGTTCACCACCACCTCTTATCACCCCCATCCAAATCCTCGATCTTTTCTACCCCGATAATCCACCAAGCCCACCTCCATCAAATCCTGCTTTCCTTCCTGAAAGTCCCTGTAATGTCCATCTTGTATTCCCCGTGTTCCCCGCCCAATCCCTCTCCCTTCCACAGATCTCTAATGTCTCTGTTCCCCACTGTTTCGTTCTTCCCACTCCCGCCCCTCTTGTCTCATGCCCCCCTTGCTGTTCGTTGTGTGTTAGCTCTCATACGAGCCTCGACAAGGTATACAAAAAAAAAAATTGTAGTTTGGGTTGGTGTAATTGTGTTTTGATTACCCTCGCCAGAGGAGAGGACATTGCCTTTGGTTCTGTTTGTCATTTGGCAAAAAAAAAAATTTTTGCCAAGTATGTTGATCTGTTCCGTACGTTGTTCGTTTGTTTGTTTTTTTCCCGCTCGCCTACAACCCAAACCGCTCAGCCCATAGTTTTGAAACTTTCGGAGATATTAGGTACCGTCCCTGTAATGGTCGATGAACGGTCAACTTAGGCCAAAAGGTCAACATAGGCCAGATTTCTAAAATTGTCAATTTTCATCCGATTGACTTGAAATTTGAACGTGACTTTCATATCAGCTCAATGAATTCAACCACTAATTCTTTTTGACGTCAACATCGGCCAAAGGTCAACATCTGAGGTGGAGTTTCTAAAATCCTCAATTTTCATCCGATTTACTTGAAATTTGCACATCAGGTCACTGAATTGAAACACCAATTATTTTTGAGTCAGAAGGTCAACATCGGCCTAATTTCTGAAAGTGAGAGATAGAGCCAAAAACTATGTTAGCATGATCTATCAAAAGGTTGTGGACGAGTTATGACAAAACTAGGTGGATGAGTTGGTTAGTTGACAAGAACAAGCCGATTGGATTTTGGTTCAGATCCAGCCCATCAGTGGTATACAAAACGTAAACTGCTCAGCCTGGTGGAGTAAGGTATGTGCTCTACCGAGTGCCGTTATACTTTGTTATGTTTTGCCGAGTGTTGCAATGAGTGATTTTTAATCTGTTTGTCTCTGTCTGTCTGTCCGCACATGATGTAGACCACAATTTATTTTTATTCATTTCAACCAAGTTCCTCTTTAAAGTGTTACAATTTGAATGTGAGTATTTCTATAAAGTCTGTTTGGTACAATTAGAACGCGTTTACGTCTGTCTATATGATACATGCTATAAAACCACACAAAACAAGTCTTTGATTGCTCATTCTCATTTGTTGTTGTGCGACAGACGTGAAAAATGTCATGATAGTAATTCATAAAAGGATTGTGGTGTCATTCCTTTTTTATTTGAATTTCATCCAAAGATGTTTTTTGTTATTATTGTTATGCCTCCGTTGACGAAGTCGCCGGTGGCATGACGTTTTTTGGGTTGTCTGTCAATACGTATGTCCGTGCGTCCGTCTGTCCATGCTAATTTTCTCTGTTTTCTCTGCAGTCGCTTATCCGATTGACACAATTTTCACCATATGTGCGACTACTCATGTAGAATGTTTTTATGATAATTGTGACGTCATAGGTCACGTGGTGTAGTAGCCATGTTGTAAAAAAAAAAGGAAAAACTTTGGACCTCTATCTCTGAAACCGCTCCGTGGAAAAAGATTGGAACTTAGCACATGTGAAGTAATCCTCATGGGAAACAAGTGTGATTTATTTTAAAAAATTTTGATGTTATAGGTGGCTTCGTTATGACATCATAATTGCATACGTCAAACGCTTTATCCGATCGGAATGAAAAATTTTGAGGGTCATCCAAGGCTAAATTGTAATTGGCAAAAAAATTGATGTCATCGGTCACGTGGCTTGGCAGCCATGTTGCTTTTTTACATCAAAACCTTCAAAAATAATCTCCGTAACGGCTGAACAGATCGAGGCGAAACCTTACAGGTATGATAGCTTATCCATGAGGAACCAAAAGTTCTCCACCGATGATGTCATAGGTCACGTACTGTAGTTTGGCAGCTATGATTTTTTTGAAGAATAAACATTTTAAAATCTTCTTCTGCAGAACGGCTTGACAGATCGAGGGGAAACTTCACTTACACGTTCCCCAAGCCTTGGGGATACCAGGGTGTTCACAAATAATTAATAGGTCACATTGTCTGGCAGCCATATTGGTTTCAACGAAATTCTTTAAAAAAAATCTTTTTCTTGAACTGCTTCATCAATCGATGTGAAACATCACAGTTATGATGGAGTGGACGTGTGGAATATACCTTATAAATTTCAACCTGATCGGACACATGGTCTGGCAGCCAGAATTATTTAATATTTAAAATCTGGGTTCAGGGATTTAAATCAAACATGGTACAAGTATGTATGATGATGTAATAATGTGGGCGGAGTCATATCTGGCGACATCATGACGTCGAAGGTTGTCGTTCTCGTTTTTGGGTGGTCGCTAGACTACCGTTATTCTCAGGTTTTCCGTCTGTCTGTATGTATGTAATGGACAGCTCTGGAGGCCAGAGGAGTCGACCGATTTTGATGAAACTTGACTGGTAGGTTCATACCAGGCTCTAGTTGTATGCTTTTGAACACCGTTACTATGGACACCACCGTTGCCTAGCAACGGGACTTTTAAATTTTTGAAAAAAATCCGAAAAATATTTTTATATATATTTTTTTCGAAAATCAAAAATCGGCTTCCGTGCTTTTATGCCCACTATAATCAACCTCTTTGTCAAAAATTTTCAGCCCGATCCGTCAAAAACTGTATGACTAGTATGCGATTATATAGCGACCACCCATGTCGCCTACCGGCTTGTTTCTTTGTTTTTTACATAATTATGTTTATTCTGGGCCATTTTCCTTTATAAATAATGGATTTTGTCGTAACTTGCAATCCACGAGGCATTGCCATTTACGGCAGACATTGTTTATGGCAGATTGAGTTTTACGATGGTTTCTCAGTCTGCACATGCGTAAATGTCATTCAACAGCTTTTGCTGTATTGTTTATTTCTGTGGTACCAGTACAATACCCAAGAGACTGTGCCCTCTTCCCGTTGTAATCGTTGCAATCGCTTCAGCCATTATTTAGCTCGGCTGTCTGCCACAATTGAGAGAGTAAGTATAATTTGGCGATTTTGCGATCTCTCGATTTGGTACTTTAACCGTGTATTGTGGCATCTTTATCAGTCATCTTCGTTCTGAAAATACTCAAATAAAAGTTACGGCTTTTAAGACTTATGACTTCAGTCTATTGTATATGTTCAGCGTATTATTCAATGCACATTTTATGAGGCGGCCATCTTTTTCCCATGCCATCCTGACGTATGGAGTCCATGACCACCATACTCCATGATGATAGCTGCAATTATATTGTACTAGTGCGTGCCCGTACGAGCGTGGCCGTACGTGCGTGGCCGTACGTGCAAAAAAAAATTAAAATAAAAAACCTTCAAACCACGTGCCAGAAACAACAACCACACAGGCCGTTCCTTCGCACTCGCGTGGCCGTACGTGCAAAAAAAGATAAAAAATAAAAACAACAACTTTGAAACAACCACACAGTCCGTTCCTTCGCTCTCGTAAACGACGACTGCGATTTGGAGCATTGTGTTTATCTATAAATGCGCATAAGAAATCGAGAAATTATTAGAATACAGTAAGTCATCACTATCCGGAAGTCCGTACGTTGTAACCCGTAATGGGGAACACGGCTGAGGATCTCTTCCCCCAACGGCCATGCCTACGCAGCAACGTGTCCTGTCATTGGTTTGGTAAATAAATGGCCATAACTTGGGAACCACTTGTCCGATTAATATCAAACTTGAAAAGGCACATACTCAGGTCCCCAGCAATATATCTGGCAAGTTTCAATTACATCGACCAGTGGTTGTCGAGAAACGGTGGTCTCTCTCACATACACACACACACACACACACACACACACACACACCACACACACACACACACACACACACACAGCTGGAATTATAGATAGATGATGATGTAAAAAAAATAAAATTGCTAATAATCTTTGAGCTCTTGTCTACGACTTTACAATATCAGAAAACCCCAATAGTCTGATGAACAATATAAACAGATACTGATGAAACGACTTCAATACGAAGAAAGGTTCGTTTAAATTAACCTGGGATATTCAACAAGATGCTCATAGTAGTCCATGAAATGCCAAAAAAAAATCCCAACGTATACAAACTATTTGTAATTGGTAAGAATACTACTTGCACGATTTACGCATGGGTTGCGTTTATTTTGGATCACCCTGTATATCGTCTGGCACCAGGCAATCTTATCACAAACAGACATTCTTCCCTCAATGCCTGCTTCTCATTTTCCCCCGAAACAGTTATGTGCCCCCAACCTATTCCTCTGCCGTGACATGCAGCGTGGTCCCTGCCATCTCGCTGCCCATCAGGTCGTAAAAGAGCCTGGTTCTCAATGGAAGCGGCAACAGCGGCGCTGGGATGTCACAAGCCTGCGCAAGCCGGGTATCTGCAGCACCTACGACAGAATGAATCATTGGGTCATCCTAGCTCCTTGGCTGCTCCTCCCAGCACTTCCATAATCAAATGAAGCTTTTGCAGCGTATGGATTGTTTTGGTTTGGGAATACGCTTAAGCCTGACGCAACAATGTGAGTGATGCAGGGAGAAGAGTGAAATTTGAGTACAATGTACTGTATTGGCATCTCATGCCAAATCAACGAAGTGCACATAAAATGCATGGATTCTCTCTTACCAACCTATTGCCGTGTGTGTGTGTGTGTTGTGTGTGTGTGTGTGTGTGTGTGTTGTGTGTGTTGTGTTGTATACTGTGTGTGTGTTTTGAGCCATGACATAAAGTTTTGAGTGATTACGTATTTGCATGGCCTGTTGTATTATTGTACAGAAGGCACAGCTGGAGCAAATTTAAGAATTTTCATTTATTTACTCGTTTCCTCCAGTTTTCCTTCACATGGTTTCTTTCTTAGCTCTTACTGTTTATCCTCTTTTGTCTTGCATTGTCCTTGTTCCTCCCTCTTTTCCCTAGTCTCACCCATTATTTCTTCTGTTTCTCATCAGTGAAGCTGAATAAAAGAGGATTCGAAACCCAATTCCCTGATGTTTATGATTGTAATTAAAATTATGGATAATCTTATCCATTAATTACTAAATGCATGCTAAAGTGGTTGCCTCTCAAAAGGCAGGGGATTATGGACCGGTGGGGACACAAAAGAGGCACGGTGAGTGAACGTGCGCTCTTATTTGATGAGCCTGCCATTCCTCCGTCAAACTGCTAAGATGCTATCCATGCATCTGGGCTGTTTTACTTTATTTCGATAACGTTGATTCATATTACCATCAGAACGATGCAGTATGGGGTTTATGGGTTCAAGGTGAGATGAATAATAAGGATGATGCGATTGTTAATTGAAGATTGTTGGGGAGTTGAGCAGTGATAGATGGGTTGAAATCAGTTGAGCTTGTGGGATGAGAGAGTGAGAGGAGCTCAGTGACTGAGCTATGAAAGGAGTTTGATTTCGGATGTTGGGTATGGAGGTCATTGTCTGAGAAACGATTCGGAGCTGCGATTCCCTGTAGGATCTGCGCAGCCTTGCTCTACGGTTCTGGAACCAAATCTAAAATGGATAGAGAAGCAATGAAGATATTCAAGCAAGATTTCTAAATGAACACTTGGATCTTTTTACACAAAGGGTGTTCACACTATAATTTGTCCATTTTAGGGAAGAGGTGCTCCAATTGGGGTTTACAGGAAGTTGAAGCAGTTTTGATTTCTTACCAAGACTCTCTCCTCCTGCAAATGAAGGTGCAGTGCAATGGTGCGAGCAGTACACACATCAGGATATGGATTTCTGAAGAATGCTCTTTCCATAACATCCAACTACACGGAAAAAAAAAACAAGTCATTAGTCTGATGATACGAAAGGTGGGAAGAGTGTGAAGCTGTTGGGAGAAATTTTTGAAGACACAGAGTTTAAATATCTTGCAAGTGGGTGCATACATGTTGGGAAGATATGAAGTTTTTGAGTTTGTGAAATGATTTTGGAACAAAACTGTTTAATCCAATTGAGACACCTGATGCCGTTGAAAGGAAGTCCTTGGTCGTCGACTTCTGTACCAGCTCTCTCGTCCTTCATTGCTCTCTCCCTCGCTCTCTCTCAGTCCGTCTTGTGTTTTACCCATGCTCTCTTTTTCGCTCTCACTTTCCGCATCGTCCACACTCGTACGGCACATCTTTGCAATCCCTGCCTCTGTCTTGCAAGTTGCTGTTCTCAAGGAAAAACACCTGGCTGGGTGTGCGTGGGAACATGTTACTCAATCATGGGTATGGATGTAAAAATGGTGTGACGTCACAGCTATGGTTTTTAACCAGTAGCCATAGTTAGTTATTTTGAGTTGATACCCACACATTGCAAAATGTTTGTTTTTTGTTAGGAAAGCATTTCATCGATTGCATATGATGTGCAAGATAAATGGCAAAGGTTTGAGCATCGTTGGAACTTGATTTTAAAAAATTAAAAACCCCCCAAAACAGGATGTAAATTCAAATATTGACGGATATAAAACAAACCAAAAGAAATGCTATCATTTTATTTATTTATTTTTCGTAACATCTTTATCTTCTCCATTTCAATACCACCTAAATGCTCAGATATTTCTAATCACATCCACATAACCCATATTGTCAGAGATCTCTTAAATCGGGATGTCCTCAATTTTTTTTTCGACATTCGTCGTAGCAAGCCCTTCAGGTTATGTAAAGTGCTTACCTGCCATGGTTTCATCGCTTTCTCGTGTCCTGCTCCCAGCTTGCGTTGAGGCTTTCCCTCCTTCGGGCAAGTTCAGGATCCAAGCGATAGAGAAGGGCTGTGTGGGCATTGCCTCCAACTTTGAGCTTCTGGCCATCCTCTTCAACACACCGAGCTGCCCTGTTAAACAGCTGCAGATGCCATTCTTCTTTAACCATGATCTCATTACCCTCCCAAAGTCTCAGCTTGTGGTCATTTATACTCATTGCACTCTCGTGCACCCCACCCCTTCTCTGGTTTGTCCTTTCATTCCCTTTCCATCATTATTTTAAGATTTCAACCCATCATCACTTAACGTGTTCTCCCACATGTATTTGTCAGCCCTTCGATTTAATTATTCACACCCACCTGCACACTCGAATGTCTCTACCCATGCTGATGCACATCTACGTTTGTTCGGCGATCTTCCACATTGTCATTCAACTCAACCATGAGCTTTTTTTGACCTGGATATGTAATAAAACAAAGACTACTCATTGAGAATAAAGATTCCACCACCCTCCCCACTTTCCCCACCAAATTTCCAGTTTTCCCTTCCTGAGAGTTTGCATCTGTATCCATCTTATCCACCCTCAGTATCCTCTCCTACCCCTCATTCTTACCCGCATCACTTTTGTCCGTCTCTATCTATTTTGTCCGTCGGCTCTGCTGTTGGCATCCCCCTCTTTATCTGCTGTTCCTTTTGTTCTGTTGCATACTGATCTGTTCTGGGTTCTAGCTCTTCCAGGAACCTTGACTTTGTTCATTTAAAATAAAAAAAACAGACACTCAAAGCAACATATGTACTGGTACATGTCTCACCTGTTAGCTCTTGCTCCTTTCCCACAGCCTCACCTCACTCCTTTACTACTTCCCTTTGCTCTCAGCTGCTCAAATCTCCCACCCACTCTGGCATTCATATAGAAGACTGATTATGGCAAAACAATGGGAGCTGGGAAGCAAGGGGACGGCAGAAGGTAAGAAACGCCCAGGGAAACGTGCAGTCCAAGGATGATTGAGCTTGGCAGGGTTGACTTGGCAATGCTACAGCCGAGTAACCGAGTGGTAAGAGTTGATGATAAATAGGGCTTTGAAATGGTAATTAGAGGAAGTGAGTTTTTGTTATCAACAGGTTCGAGTGATCCCGAGAATAGATGTTGTGGAATAAAATCTGGACGCTGGAATTCAGCATCCCACATCCTTTAAATGGACAAGCTGCAGCCTCTTCCCTCTCTGCAGACCTTGACAAAATCACGAGCTGGTCCTACATTTGGAAAATGTCTTTCAATCCTGAAAAATCCCACACTCTCTTTCTCTCCAAAAGGACCATCTGGCAAACCCTCTCAATCTACTGTCTTTACAATCCTCTTGAATAAGACCAGGAACAGTAACAACTTTTGGGTCTCGCCATCAGCCATGATCTTTGTTGGGCAAACCGCATTTCAAAGTTGGCCTCCAAAGCCCCTCACCGACTGGGTGTCCTACGTCATACAAAGTCCTTAGCACACCTTAACTCCTAACCACCTACAAGGCCTTCATCTGCAGCTCTCCTCTCTCAACAGGCTCCCCTGTCTCGCATCTTGCTTAGCATGATGCCGTGGAATCCAAGCCCTTCAAGATCATTGGAATCTCCCGTGATGAAGCTGAGTCCATGGGCCTATCACTACGCCATTGCAGACATGCCGGTGGTCTCTGTCTTCTCCCACATCCTTTCTGGTCTTGAATGCTCTGCCCTTTGTGTACAGCTCTCATTCTTCTCCATATCCTTTCTTCCTCCAAGTTTCCCTTTATTATGAACTGTTCTGCCACTGTGAGCAAGCCATGGTGGCGAGGTAGGAAGCAGAGCTTGTATGGTGAATCTGCCAAGGGCATGAGGTGGATTGTGATGAGCAGATTTTGGGGCCTGCAGGGAGATTCTGGATTGGGGTAGGGGAGTGGGATGGATGCTGTGGAAGAGCGCCACCCCCATCCTGAGCAGCGATCAACGGGCACCTGTCATAGGCAGTCCCTGGGTGGGAAAAAGTAGTGCGTATGTGTGCTCCCTCTCCAGCTCCCTCTTCGTCTCTGCTTTGGACCAAAGAGGAGGAGAGCTCTTTCATGCTGTGTGCCCCGATCGAGAATGAGACTCATGTGACAATGCCTTCACCGAGCACCGATCGTGCTCCTGTTCCACCGACCGCCTATTGTGTTCATGTTCTATCGACTGCCATCGTGCAATTGGAAAGTCCTCATCTGCTTCCCCTTTGTTTGTAAGGGTCTGGTACCTCTAAGTACGCACTCTCACCTGTAAGCTATCTAGCCTGGGTTTGAATCCCAACCCAGCTATAAACGGTTTCACAGGCAGGGTGATTCATCAATGTGTGTGACGTCCCTCAGATGGATGTCGAATGAGTGTCCTGTGTTTGCCAGCATTTGTTGGTTGACGTTAAAGATCCCACTGTGTCCTTCACAAAGAGTAAGCAAGCTATCGTTGGCACCATGGCCAAATTCCAAATTCCTTCCCTAACCATCAGAGGGCATTGCGTCAGCTGTATAGCCATGCCCTTAACCAATGATGCTGTCACACAGCCGTGTACTACATACACATGAAGAAGAAGTAAGAGTCTTATCTGGTGCCATAGTTGGGTTGGGTTAGGTTTTCATGTTTTATTTACTTTCATTGTTTATAAGTTTGCCTGTCCCTCGCCGCTATCTGTCGACCACCCGATCTGTTTCGTACTTATCGATTGTCCCATCTACCCTTATCCCCGTATTTCATTGTAAACAAGTAAAAAAGACATAAAATGTCAAAGCCGCCGCTGTTTTAGTAATTTTGCTGTACGGAGTTAAAGGGCTAGCCCATATTTATGAACAACTAAAACAGCCGCCAGTCTACCAGTCCATCATCTTTGATCAGATCACAAAATAAAGTGAGGTACGCGTGTATGCCATCATGTACCGTGCTTGTGCCAAGTTTGAGCAAAACCGGACCGTGCATGTGTGATAAATGATTGGGGACACATTTGAGTAGCAAAATAGCCACCAGTCAGCCATCTTGGATCTGATCTCAAAGAAAAATGACGTGCATATGTGAGCCATCATTCCTTAGCCGGGTGTCAAATTTGAACATCAGTAAATGCATGTCCGATAATTGGTTGAGGACGTGTTCAACGTCGGGGTTTTTAACAATTAAAATGGCCGCCAGTCAGACATCTTAGATCTGATCTGGAAAAAACAGACGTGCTTATGTAAGCCATCATTCATTTAATGTGTGCCAAATTTCAACAACATTGGTACGTACTTGCATATCTGAGAAATGGTTGAGGACGTGATCAATATCGGGGGTTTTTACAATTAAAATGGCCGCCACTCAGCCATCTTGGATCTGATCTTGAAAAGCAGAGGTGCTTATGAAAGCCATCATTCATTTTCTGTGTGCCAAATGGGGTGATTTTCACCATTTTCCTCTTTTGTTGAGTTATTTTTGCTTTTTCAGTGCCGCCGGGGTGGTTTGTTTCATCCTCGGGACAGGTGTTCTGTTTTTTTAAAAACCGTGACGTTCCGTCATGTGCATGAGTTAGTCAATTTACTAAGGGGGGGTTGTTTTGTGATCGTGCAATAATTTGCACTGTGGAATTGTTAAACAATATCGATATGTATTAACATATAGAAATATACTCATTTTATTGTAATTATTGTTATCCCGCCCCCCGGAGGAGGGAGCGGATATTGTAATCGTCCGGTTTGTTTGTCTGTCTGTTAGCAACTTTACGGCAAAACGGCTTTAGCAAACACCATCAAATTTAATCCACAGGTGGGCAATGAACCTTGGACAACCCCATTAACTTTTGGGTCCAATTGGATCAAAGGTCAAGGTCACGAAAAGATCAAAATCGTTTTTCGCTCATAACTTCGTCAAAAATAATCTGATTTACTTCAAACTAAGCTTAACTAAGACTAAATATTCCTTATTCTATTCCTTATAATCAACATTCAGGTTAAGGATGTATCAAATTTAAATTTGATCCCCAAAATAACTTTATGCCTTAAATGGGCAGGATTTGTTGTGCCTGGCACCACTTGTTGTATTTGTAAACATTAAGCGTAGTTATTATTCCACTTGCTTCTCTACTCACCTGACCTTTCCCACTAATTTTGTGATATATGCAGTCCTTTGTAGTTAAACATCAGGGGAACAATGTTTTAATCGATTCATGACGTCACAATGGTTTTTTCCTTGAGATGGAGCATTCCCTTTGTGCTGTGTTGATCACCACTCACAAGTTCATCGGTTTTGTCGGCAAAGTGAGACCCCGCCATGTGGGTGGGTCGTGTGGAGCCCCTTGTTAGTTCTTGGGTTGCACGACCCTCACGCTGCCTCTGCCCGGGACACACTTTGAACTCGCCACCCCTTCTTGAGATCCGCCATTGGACTGATTGACAATTTGAAAGCTTGATTGGGTGAAGAGTGGGCGTATTAACTGCGGCATTCCGTCGCTTTAACCAATACCTGTGCACAATTGATCAGCTCGTGTGAGACGCAACGCACAAACCATTCAGGACTTGCTTCCCTCCCCAAACTCACCCCCTCACAAAACAAGGGATGCAGGTAAAATTTCACAGAACGTTTTACCTTGTTGATTTATTCAGCGAAGAAAGTTTTATTTATTATTTTGGTTTTTGGTGATACATTTTCAGTGATGTAAAATTATTTAAAATCCAAAGTCGGAGATTATTTGCCTTTTAGTTCCCAGAGGTAGGAATTGTGTTTTTAGTCTTGGTGTCAGTGGTGTCCCGCTTTTTGGAAGAACAAAAATGCGTCTTTAGCTCACCTGGAACGAAGTTCTGGGGAGCTCATGGGATGGCAAGTCGTCAGTCTATCCATACCTCCGTACATCCGTCCGTCCACAAACACCTGCAACTTCTTCCCTGAAACTACACACACGATTTTGATCATACTTGACCACAACCTTCATCATGGGTTGCACGACCCTCACGTTCTGTGTCATAGCTTTCCCATAATCCTAGAACATGTATATTTAAAAAAAATAATCAATTCAAGACTGTTAATAAGTGTGATTCCAGCTGGAAAGCCATTCCACATGGTGTTCCACACACAGGGATCTATCCTTGGTCCTCTCCTTCCACTGTATTTTATTGAGTTGCATTATTCTTATTCTCTTTTACAATTTATATTACATTGTTTGCAAATGTTATCAGGATTATATCCTGCAATTCATATTACGATTCCTTAATCAATAACTTAAACTCCTGCTGCTTCAAAGCCAACAAACTTTCTTTAAACAATAATAAAACCAAGCGCATGCTCTTCTTCAATTGAAACAAATCTCTGAACATCACCAACTTGATTGAAATTGATAATATTGTTGCAGTTGTGGAAATTCACAAACCATCATTCAGGTTCCCCCGGAGATCAGTTATTTCGATAAGTATGTGTTTCAGGTTAGAATCCCCACCGATGTGTAAAAGGGCATTGTTCGTGTGCCGGGCTGTGAATCTTTGAGGTAGCCATTATTCTTTTTCTATCTTTTATTTCAAACATCGCAACACCATCATCACAAACAACGCGAACGGACAACAACAACCTCATCTCCTCGTCCTACACAAAACAACGCGAGCCGATTACCATATTCGGATCACAGGAAGGCTTTCCCGAAACAAACCAGTGACGTCAAACATGGGGTTTCCAGCGAGGCTTTCGAGGGGTGAGAGGTCGGAGGTGAAGAATGGGCGGAGCCCCGGCCTCGGGTGAGAGTCAAGGGGCGGCTCGCCCAGACCTATAAAGGGGGCGGAACTCGACGCAGTCAGGGAGTCGGAGGAGCAACAAGAGCAGAAGCGGCGAGGAAGCGAGAGTGTCGGAGAAGCCGAGTCGCAGTGTGTGTGTCGAAGCTGGAGAAGCGAAGAAGGATGGTTGTCGCGAGAGAAGCAGCCAGTCGTGGAGAGTCGTCGTCGGGGGGAGCCAGTCAGAGGCGTTTGGGTCGACGGGACAGCGGCAGAGCTTGGTGATCCGGGCGAACGGCCCTGAAGGTGGTCGAGCGACGTCGCTGAGGTGTGTGACGGGTCCAAATTAGATCACTCAAAGAGTAAGGACCCGTTCACTCCTCCGAAAGCATCGCCGGCCAGGCCCGACCTCAGGCCGCGATGGAAGCCAGACCATCGAGGAGAACCAAGCAGCCGCTCGCACAGCTGCTTAAGCCGCTCGGCCGCTCAAGCGACTGGCGCGTTGCGACACGAGG
>CM068954.1:188721709-188733301 GCA_035128595.1 Eptatretus atami | reverse complement strand
CTCCGGAAACCTGCTACGGGTGCCTAAACGCACCATAAATTGCCAATATTCTGCCACGCGGTTCAGGGTTAATCCGAATCTCGATATACCTAAATTATCCACGCAGACAGAAGTACGCGAAATTTATACCTCGACGGACCTTGAGCGGGGCGAGCCGTTACCGTACTCGCACCGTGCGTGACCCGAGCGGTTATCACCAAGGTCCGTCGGACCAAATGAACACTTTTATTGGCTTTAACAGCCTGCTAATTTCCCGAACGCACCGTGGAAGCAATGGGAGGAATGGATGCAACGAGCAGGTTTACATTCAAACAATGGGGCATTTTATTAAAAAGCAATCAATGGGGGAGGGGACAGACCGAGAAAAGCCTACAGCCGATGTATGTTTAATTATGTACAGGCATGCACTTAACCATCATTTCTATTTACAAAGACAAGGCGCCACAGAACAGACTTTCATACAAAAACCCAGAAAAGAACGGGCCCGTGAGCCTTTATTCGAACCCGGAGCCTGGATGACCAAAGGCTCCGAGAGGCCGTGCAGGTTACCTGGCCGCCCCTGGTGACGGCTCGAAGGCCTTCGGGTCTGCGACCGTGGTGTCTCTGCCTGGCCTCGTGTCGCAACGCGCCAGTCGCTTGAGCGGCCGAGCGGCTTAAGCAGCTGTGCGAGCGGCTGCTTGGTTCTCCTCGTATGGTCTGGCTTCCATCGCGGCCTGAGGTCGGGCCTGGCCGGCGATGCTTTCGGAGGAGTGAACGGGTCCTTACTCTTTGAGTTGATGCTTTTGTGACCCGTCCACCACCTCAGCGACGTCGCTCGACCACCTTCAGGGCCGTTCGCCCGGACACCAAGCTCTGCCGCTGTCCCGTCGACCCAAACGCCTCTGACTGGCTCTCCCCGCGAGACGACTCTCCACGACTGGCTGCTTCTCCGCGACAACCACTCCTTCTCTCGCTTCTCCAGCTTCGACCACACACTGCGACTCGGCTTCTCCGACACTCTCGCTTCTCGCCCGCTTCTGCTCTTTTGCTCCTCCGACTCCCTGACTGCGTCGAGCTCCGCCCCCTTTATAGGTCTGGGCGAGCCGCCCCTTGAACTCTCACCCGAGGCCGGGGCTCCGCCCATTCTTCACCTCCGACCTCTCACCCCTCGAAAGCCTCGCTGGAAACCCCATGTTTGACGTCACTGGTTTGTTTCGGGAAAGCCTTCCTGTGATCCGAAATGGTAATCGGCTCGCGTTGTTTGTGTAGGACGAGGAGATGAGGTTGTTGTTGTCCGTTCGCGTTGTTTGTGATGATGGTGTTGCGATGTTTGAAATAAAAGATAGAAAAAGAATAATGGCTACCTCAAAGATTCACAGCCGCGGCACACGAACAATGCCCTTTTACACATCGGTGGGGATTCTAACCTGAAACACATACTTATCGAAATAACTGATCTCCGGGGGAACCTGAATGATGGTTTGTGAATTTCCACAACTGCAACAATATTATCAATTTCAATCAAGTTGGTGATGTTCAGAGATTTGTTTCAATTGAAGAAGAGCATGCGCTTGGTTTTATTATGTTTAAAGAAAGTTTGTTGGCTTTGAAGCAGCAGGAGTTTAAGTTATTGATTAAGGAATCGAATATGAATTGCAGGATATAATCCTGATAACATTTGCAACAATGTAATATAAATTGTAAAAGAGAATAAGAATAATGCAACTCAATAAAATACAGTGGAAGGAGAGGACCAAGGATAGATCCCTGTGTGTGGAACACCATGTGGAATGGCTTTCCAGCTGGAATCACACTTATTAACAGTCTTGAATTGATTATTTTTTTAAATATAACATGTTCTAGGATTATGGGAAAGCTATGACACAGAACGTGAGGGTCGTGCAACCCATGATGAAGGTTGTGGTCAAGTATGATCAAAATCGTGTGTGTAGTTTCAGGGAAGAAGTTGCAGGTGTTTGTGGACGGACGGATGTACGGAGGTATGGATAGACTGACGACTTGCCATCCCATGAGCTCCCCAGAACTTCGTTCCAGGTGAGCTAAGACGCATTTTTGTTCTTCCAAAAAGCGGGACACCACTGACACCAAGACTAAAAACACAATTCCTACCTCTGGGAACTAAAAGGCAAATAACCTCGCAACTTTGGATTTTAATAATTTTACATCACTGAAAATGTATCACCAAAAACCAAAATAATAAATAAAACTTTCTTCGCTGAATAAATCAACAAGGTAAAACGTTCTGTGAAATTTTACTCTGCATCCCTTGTTTTGCGAGGGGGTGATTTGGGGAGGGAATAAGTCCTGAATGGTTTGTGCGTTGCGTCTCACACGAGCTGATCAATTGTGCACAGGTATTGGTTAAAGCGACGGAATGCCGCAGTTAATACGCCCACTCTTCACCCAATCAACTTTCAAATTGTCAATCAGTCCAATGGGCGGATCTCAAGAAGGGGTGGCGAGTTCAAAGTGTGCCGGGCAGAGGCAGCGTGAGGGTCGTGCACCCAAGAACTAACAAGGGGCTCCACACGACCCACCCACATGGCGGGGTCTCAACTTTGCCGACAAAACCGATGAACTTGTGAGTGGTGATCAACACAGCACAAAGGGAATGCTCCATCTCAAGGAAAGAAACACTGTGACGTCATGAATCGATTAAAACATTGTTCTCCCCTGATGTTTAACTACAAAGGACTGCAATATCCACAAAATTAGTGGGTAAGGTCAGGTGAGTAGAGAAGCAAGTGGAATAATAACTACGCTTAAATGTTTACAAATACAATCAATAATTACAATAAAATTAGTATATTTCGTATTGTTAATACATATCGATATTGTTTAACAATTCCACAAGTGCAAATTATTGCACGATCACAAAACAACCCCCCCTTAGTAAATTGACTAACTCATGCACATGACGGAACGTCACGGTTTTTAAAAAAACAGAACACCTGTCCCGAGGATGAAACAAACCACCCCGGCGGCACTGAAAAAGCAAAAAATAACTCAACAAAAGAGGAAAATGGTGAAAATCACCCCATTTGGCACACAGAAAATGAATGATGGCTTTCATAAGCACCTCTGCTTTTCAAGATCAGATCCAAGATGGCTGAGTGGCGGCCATTTTAATTGTAAAAACCCCGATATTGATCACGTCCTCACCATTTCTCAGATATGCAAGTACGTACCAATGTTGTTGAAATTTGGCACACATTAAATGAATGATGGCTTACATAAGCACGTCTGTTTTTTCCAGATCAGATCTAAGATGTCTGACTGGCGGCCATTTTAATTGTTAAAAACCCCGACGTTGAACACGTCCTCAACCAATTATCGGACATGCATTTACTGATGTTCAAATTTGACACCCGGCTAAGGAATGATGGCTTACAATATGCACGTCATTTTTCTTTGAGATCAGATCCAAGATGGCTGACTGGGGCTATTTTGCTACTCAATGTGTCCCCAATCATTTATCACACATGCACGGTCCGTTTTGCTCAAACTTGGCACAAGCACGGTACATGATGGCATACACGCGTACCTCACTTTATTTTGTGATCTGATCAAAGATGATGGACTGGTAGACTGGCGGCTGTTTTAGTTGTTATAAATATGGGCTAGCCCTTTAACTCCGTACAGCAAAATTACTAAAACAGCGGCGGCTTTGACATTTTATGTCTTTTTTACTTGTTTACAATGAAATACGGGGATAAGGGTAGATGGGACAATCGATAAGTACGAAACAGATCGGGTGGTCGACAGATAGCGGCGAGGGACAGGCAAACTTTAAACAATGAAAGTAAATAAAACATGAAAACCTAACCCAACCCAACTATGGCACCAGATAAGACTCTTACTTCTTCTTCATGTGTATGTAGTACACGGCTGTGTGACAGCATCATTGGTTAAGGGCATGGCTATACAGCTGACGCAATGCCTCTGATGGTTAGGGAAGGAATTTGGAATTTGGCCATGGTGCAACGATAGCTTGCTTACTCTTTGTGAAGGACACAGTGGGATCTTTAACGTCAACCAACAAATGCTGGCAAACACAGGACACTCATTCGACATCCATCTGAGGGACGTCACACACACATTGATGAATCACCCTGCCTGTGAAACCGTTTATAGCTGGGTTGGGATTCAAACCCAGGCTAGATAGCTTACAGGTGAGAGTGCGTACTTAGAGGTACCAGACCCTTACAAACAAAGGGAAGCAGATGAGGACTTTCCAATTGCACGATGGCAGTCGATAGAACATGAACACAATAGGCGGTCGGTGGAACAGGAGCACGATCGGTGCTCGGTGAAGGCATTGTCACATGAGTCTCATTCTCGATCGGGGCACACAGCATGAAAGAGCTCTCCTCCTCTTTGGTCCAAAGCAGAGACGAAGAGGGAGCTGGAGAGGGAGCACACATACGCACTACTTTTTCCACCAGGGACTGCCTATGACAGGTGCCCGTTGATCGCTGCTCAGGATGGGGGTGGCGCTCTTCCACAGCATCCATCACTCCCCTACCCCAATCCAGAATCTCCCTGCAGGCCCCAAAATCTGCTCATCACAAATCCACCTCATGCCCTTGGCAGATTCACCATACAAGCTCTGCTTCCTACCTCGCCACCATGGCTTGCTCACAGTGGCAGAACAGTTCATAATAAAGGGAAACTTGGAGGAAGAAAGGATATGGAGAAGAATGAGAGCTGTACACAAAGGGCAGAGCATTCAAGACCAGAAAGGATGTGGGAGAAGACAGAGACCACCGGCATGTCTGCAATGGCGTAGTGATAGGCCCATGGACTCAGCTTCATCACGGGAGATTCCAATGATCTTGAAGGGCTTGGATTCCACGGCATCATGCTAAGCAAGATGCGAGACAGGGGAGCCTGTGAGAGAGGAGAGCTGCAGATGAAGGCCTTGTAGGTGGTTAGGAGTTAAGGTGTGCTAAGGACTTTGTATGACGTAGGACACCCAGTCGGTGAGGGGCTTTGGAGGCCAACTTTGAAATGCGGTTTGCCCAACAAAGATCATGGCTGATGGTGACCCAAAAGTTGTTACGTTCCTGGTCTTATTCAAGAGGATTGTAAAGACAGTAGATTGAGAGGTTTGCCAGATGGTCCTTTTGGAGAGAAAGAGAGTGTGGGATTTTTCAGGATTGAAAGACATTTTCCAAATGTAGGACCAGCTCGTGATTTTGTCAAGGTCTGCAGAGAGGGAAGAGGCTGCAGCTTGTCCATTTAAAGGATGTGGGATGCTGAATTCCAGCGTCCAGATTTTATTCCACACACATCTATTCTCGGATCACTCGAACCTGTTGATAACAAAAACTCATCTTCCTCTAATTACCATTTCAAAGCCCTATTTATCATCAACTCTTACCACTCGGTTACTCGGCTGTAGCATTGCCAAGTCAACCCTGCCAAGCTCAATCATCCTTGGACTGCACGTTTCCCTGGGCGTTTCTTACTTCTGCCGTCCCCTTGCTTCCCAGCTCCCATTGTTTTGCCATAATCAGTCTCTTATATGAATGCCAGAGTGGGTGGGAGATTTGAGCAGCTGAGAGACAAAGGGAAGTAGTAAAGGAGTGAGGTGAGGCTGTGGGAAAGGAGCAAGAGCTAAAGGTGAGACATTACCAGTACATATGTTGCTTTGAGTGTCTGTTTTTTTATTTTAAATGAACAAAGTCAAGGTTCTGGAAGAGCTAGAACCCAGAACAGATCAGTATGCAACAGAACAAAAGGAACAGCAGATAAAGAGGGGGATGCCAACAGCAGAGCCGACGGACAAAATAGATAGAGACGGACAAAAGTGATGCGGGTAAGAATGAGGGGAAGGAGAGGATACTGAGGGTGGATAAGATGGATACAGATGCAAACTCTCAGGAAGGGAAAACTGGAAATTTGGTGGGGAAAGTGGGAGGGTGGTGGAATCTTTATTCTCAATGAGTAGTCTTTGTTTTATTACATATCCAGGTCAAAAAAAGCTCATGGTTGAGTTGAATGACAATGTGGAAGATCGCCGAACAAACGTAGATGTGCATCAGCATGGGTAGAGACATTCGAGTGTGCAGGTGGGTGTGAATAATTAAATCGAAGGGCTGACAAATACATGTGGGAGAACACGTTAAGTGATGATGGGTTGAAATCTTAAAATAATGATGGAAAGGGAATGAAAGGACAAACCAGAGAAGGGGTGGGGTGCACGAGAGTGCAATGAGTATAAATGACCACAAAGCTGAGACTTTGGGAGGGTAATGAGATCATGGTTAAAAGAAGAATGGCATCTGCAGCTGTTTAACAGGGCAGCTCGTGTGTTTGAAGAGGATGGCCAGAAGCTCAAAGTTGGAGGCAATGCCCACACAGCCCTTCTCTATCGCTTGGATCCTGAACTTGCCCGAAGGAGGGAAAGCCTCAACGCAAGCTGGGAGCAGGACACGAGAAGCGATGAAACCATGGCAGGTAAGCACTTTACATAACCTGAAGGGCTTGCTACGACGAATGTCGAAAAAAAATTGAGGACATCCCGATTAAAGAGATCTCTGACAATATGGGTTATGTGGATGTGATTAGAAATATCTGAGCATTTAGGTGGTATTGAAATGGAGAAGATAAAGATGTTACGAAAAATAAATAAATAAAATGATAGCATTTCTTTGGTTTGTTTTATATCCGTCAATATTTGAATTTACATCCTGTTTTTGGGGGGTTTTTAATTTTTTAAAATCAAGTTCCAACGATGCTCAAACCTTTGCCATTTATCTTGCACATCATATGCAATCGATGAAATGCTTCCTAACAAAAAACAAACATTTTGCAATGTGTGGGTATCAACTCAAAATAACTAACTATGGCTACTGGTTAAAAACCATAGCTGTGACGTCACACCATTTTTACATCCATACCCATGATTGAGTAACATGTTCCCACGCACACCCAGCCAGGTGTTTTTCCTTGAGAACAGCAACTTGCAAGACAGAGGCAGGGATTGCAAAGATGTGCCGTACGAGTGTGGACGATGCGGAAAGTGAGAGCGAAAAAGAGAGCATGGGTAAAACACAAGACGGACTGAGAGAGAGCGAGGAGAGAGCAATGAAGGAGAGAGAGCTGGTACAGAAGTCGACGACCAAGGACTTCCTTTCAACGGCATCAGGTGTCTCAATTGGATTAAACAGTTTTGTTCCAAAATCATTTCACAAACTCAAAACTTCATATCTTCCCAACATGTATGCACCCACTTGCAAGATATTTAAACTCTGTGTCTTCAAAAATTTCTCCAACAGCTTCACAGTCTTCCACCTTTCGTATCATCAGACTAATGACTTGTTTTTTTTTTCCGTGTAGTTGGATGTTATGGAAAGAGCATTCTTCAGAAATCCATATCCTGATGTGTGTACTGCTCGCACCATTGCACTGCACCTTCATTTGCAGGAGGAGAGAGTCTTGGTAAGAAATCAAAACTGCTTCAACTTCCTGTAAACCCCAATTGGAGCACTCTTCCCTAAAATGGACAAATTATAGTGTGAACACCCTTTGTGTAAAAAGATCCAAGTGTTCATTTAGAAATTTGCTTGAATATCTTCATTGCTTCTCTATCCATTTTAGATTTGGTTCCAGAACCGTAGAGCAAGGCTGCGCAGATCCTACAGGGAATCGCAGCTCCGAATCGTTCTTCAGACAATGACCTCCATACCCAACATCCGAAATCAAACTCCTTTTCATAGCTCAGTCACTGAGCTCCTCTCACTCTCTCATCCCACAAGCTCAACTGATTTCAACCCATCTATCACTGCTCAACTCCCCAACAATCTTCAATTAACAATCTCATCATCCTTATTATTCATCTCACCTTGAACGCCAGCTGAGTTGTCCGGAAGCTACGACTGAATTCCGGTTTTCGGCGGACGCGCGACTGCGGTTGGGCCGTAAGCGGCCGTGCGTGGGTGTCGAACCGGCGAAATTCGTAACAATATCCCCATTAATAAGATTCACTCAACTAAACTTTTTAGGAGTCATCATTGATAATGAAAACTCACCAGGTCTGATCACACTTCCTGTATCACTGGAACCGTTTCTCGTAACACCAGGTGTCTTATCCAGATTACGTTCATTTGAAACCTCAATCACTTCAATTTCTCTTCACAATACCCCAGTTTAAGCTTTACATAATTTACTGTAATATTCTATGCACACGTACCAGAAACAATAAGCTTCATTCACTCATTGTTACTCAAAAAAGAACCTTGAGAATTTGTAACTTCTCTCATCCTCAAGGCCACACAGCACCTCTTTTTGCTGAACTTAACACTCTGACTCTTCATGTCATTAACAAACTGCACACACAGCGATATTCATGTCCGACAAGTATGTCCATGATCTTCTTCCCTGCGCTTTTTACCTCCGTCGCCGAAGGTGGATGGAGGTTATGTTGTCTGTCCGTTTGTTTGTTTGTGAACAAGATGTCTCAAGAAGTTGTAGACGGATTCGGATGAAACTTGGTGGGCAGGTTGGGTAAGTAACAAGGAAGAATTGATTCAATTTCCTTGAAGATCCGAATCCGGATCCATCCTATCAGTGGGATACAAAACATAAACTAATCAACTTGGCGGAGGGACTGTACGCACTCCACCGAGTGCCCTTCTCGCTCCTCTTGCTTCACTTCAATACACGACAAACTCACTCGCAATGCCAGATCCTGCAACTATTTCTTCTTACCCTTCACTCGCACATCGCGCTCGCCGAATACGCTGACATTTTACGGTCCTCGTCTTTGGAATACGATTTATGGAGCAGTGAAAGCCCAGCCATCCGTGAGCAGATTAAAATGTTCCGCCAACAATTTTCTCATATCCCATGATGTACCATGTAGGTCTGTTGCATAAAATATCCCCCTTATGATGTTTAAACAATTCTTGTATTTGCTTTTACTCATCGTCTTTCTCATAGTTCTCCCAGTCTCAGTGTGGACAATGTAACCGCTAAACTTCTGATTTTGCTCAACGTGCTCTTTCAACTCTCCACTTTTTCCATCACAAGCTCTTCAAGGTATATATTCTTCCATTAACCTTCCAGAATCCAACCTTCCTGCTCAATCCATCACTTTGTTGCTCTTTTCTTCTGCTTGAAGAATGGACTCCCCAAATCATTCCGATCTTACCTTTATCTCAAGCACTTCAAGGCGGCTCAACGTTTAATTATGATCTTTTTTCACATCACTGAAAACACATTAACCCACATTGACTCCTCAAACACACACCTCCAGGCTTCACTCTCGTTGCTCGTCCGTCGATCCAGCTGCTTGGTGTGTCGACTTGCTCTTGGTGGATGATCTTCCGATCTCCGTCATTCAGCTCCTCCACAAATAAAAGTCCTCTACAAATTCTTTACAAAATTGGAGAGGAAAGAAGAGGAGTTGAGGTGAGATCATGGGTGAGGAGGATTTACTGCACTTGGTCATGAAGATACTATTATTACTACTACTACTTCTGCTTGGTATCATTGAAGGTAATTACAATATCAATTTTCATTGTTACTTAGATGGCAACCAGATCTTCCTGTTCATGAAACTTGATGCACTGTCTTCCACAGCACTGACTTTGAGTTTGGTGAAATATTTTGTTAAAAATCAATATTCATGAAGTTTCATTCACTTAAGTTTGCCAAGATCAACATTCATGATTTTGGGCTCTTCGTCAGTGCGTGCAAAGACTGACATGATGGCCAAGAGGTATGCATACTCGCCTCTAAGCTGTTTAGTGTGGGTTTGAATCCCGACCCAGCTATAACGTGTCATGTTCGTGTTTCACAGGCAGAGTGATTCATCATTGTGTGTGTCGTCTCTTGGATGGATGATAAACTGGACGTCCCATCTGCTGGTATTAGTTGGTAGATGGTATAGATATTCCGGTGCTCTCCGTGAAGAGTCTGCGAGCTATCGCTGGCACCGTGGCCAAATTCCAAATTCCTTCCCAAACAGCAGAGGGCATTGTTTCATAGGCACAGCCGCACCCTCCACCAGTGATGCTACTCCGCAGCCTTGTACTGCATATAAACAAAGAAGTGCTTGAAAAGTTTCAAACTCAAACAATGAAACTTAAGCATCATCAACTGATCAGAGCTATTTCATTCCCGAACTTGTTCTCAGCACAGACCCAACTCTTTCCTTTAATCTGCACATTACTAAAATCTGCACATTCATCTGTTTTTCATTTGTACAATGTTGCCCAACTCTGCTCGACACCTGATTCAAGAGATGAATCGGAAACTTTTTCCATTCCTGCCTGGCAGTGTGTTCAGAACTTTGTAACTCCTGCAGACTGCAGTATCCAGTCAGCCAGGCCATGCAGACAACAGTCAGGCTCCATCACTCAAGTACAATTTTCAAGACACTTTACTAGCATCCCGGACATCAACGTATACATTTTATAATCCTGTTGGTACCTGTGAAAGCCATATATAAATTGTTTTACTGTCCATACAATCTGAGCTCGTTACACTTTACACTGATGCAAGGAAGCGACAAACCAGTACTGGGTTAATTGTCTGGTTGTCTCCTGCACCAAAACGAAGACTTTTGTTGCCCTTTTCTCCTGCCTGAAGAATGTACTCCCCTAAATCATTCCAATCTCCCTTTTACCTCAAGCATATTCAAAGTAGCTGGAAAGTTTAACCATAATCTTTTTATTAGCACTGTAAAGACAAGCCACATTGCCTCCTCGAAACGCTCATACCTCCAGGCTTCACTCTCGTTGCTCATCTGTCGATGTAGCTGCTTGTTGTGTCGACTTGCTCTCAGCAGATGATCTCCCACTCTCCATCATTCAGCTCCTCCACAACCGAAGTTCTGACATCAATTGTTTTTAAAATAGGAGAAACTACAATGGCATTTGGTGGCGTGCCATACCTCCACCAAGCTGAACAGTTTACGCTTTATATCCCACTGATGGGCTGGATTTCGATCCGGACCTGGATCAGAATCAAATCGGCTTGTTCTTGTCACCGAACCAACTCATCCACCTAATTTTGTCATAACTTGTCCACAACTTTTTGAAATATCATGCTATATATTGTTTTTGTTCCATCTCTCAATTGTTGAAAAATCACTTAAAAATAAAAAAATAATTTTTTATCGTATCCAGATCCAGATTTGGATCTGCACCAAAATCGAATCGATTCGTCCTTGTCACAGACCCAACCTGTCAAGCAAGTTTAGTTCGAATCCATCCAGAACTTTCTGAGATATCCTGTTCACAGACAGACAATGGTGAAAACATGTCCTCCATCCACCTTCGGTGGTGGAGGTAATAAATATGAATGTCAAAATACATTTGCTACAAACAATTTGAATGCTTACCCGACCTAGTTACCCCATATGCGAAGCACAAAGTGGATTTATGCAATTGGTTCACTCTGTCTGCTTGTCTACAGACGTCAGTCTATGATTACAATACTTGGGTGAAGGACACAACTGCAGTCCAGACCTTACCGTGCCTTTTAACCCTCCGGGGATCTTTGCCTGGTCGAGGGTGAAACATGACCATCACCGCCGCACCTCAGCACAATGCGCCCTTTCCTGTGTGTTTTATATTTCAC
>CM068954.1:188693027-188704978 GCA_035128595.1 Eptatretus atami | reverse complement strand
TTTTCCTCATTGTCGGGTACAAACCAGTAGTGTTGACTCAATCCTTAGGGTGCTGGGCTTGGGATCTGAGGATCCTGAGTTAAAATCCCACTCGGCTGTTGAATTAATACCATGTGGGGTTGACTCGGCCTGTCATCCTTCCGAGGTTGGCAAAATGAGTGCCAGCTTGTTGGTATCCTGTGTCGGAGTGGTGACCCGTCCAGGATTGTGCCCGATAGCCGAGGAGACTGCTTAAGCAGCACCAACGCTCTGCACAGAGTATGGTCCTAATAGATGGATGGATGGGGACACACTGACAGCAGAGATGAGGAGGGCTAGGGGAAGACATGGGGGGAGGAGGAGGAGAGGAGATTGGGACCATACTCTGTACAGAGCGTTCGTGCTGATTAAGCAGTCTCCTTGACTATTGGGCACAATCCTGGACGGGCCACCATCCGACACAGTATACCGCATGCTGCATTGCATTTTGCTGACCTCGAAGGATGACAGTCAGTTAACCCCACCTGGTATTAATTCAACAGCCGAGCGGGATTTGAACCCCAGATCCAAAGCCACCACCCCACCATTAAGCCAACACCAGGCATATGGGGGAGGAGGGTGGACAAGTTAGAAAAAAGAAAAGCTGTAAAAGTGGAGAGAGGTGGGTCTGTGGTAGAGAGTAAAAAGGGGGGGGAGAGAAAAGATCATATTTTTGATTGAGGATGATCTGAGATTTGATGAACAGCTGTCTTGAAGCCTTGAAGGGAAGAATGGATTGAAAAAAACATGTGGAAGTTGGTTCCATATGCGGAGAAAAAAAGAGAAATGAATGAGTGAAGGTGAGCAGTGTTTCTGGATTTTGGGGTTTCACCAAAAGGGGGGTTCTTAGTGGACTCCATGTTCCTGCAGAAACTTGCGGAGAGGATAAAGTCAGAAAAAACAGAGGGTACAAGACAGAAAGGACGGTCGAAGACGGAAAGACCACCGACCTGTCGACAATGGCAAATGATTAGGCCCATAAACTAGCTTAATCGTGGGATATTCCAATGATCTGAAGGCCTTGGCTTTCACAGCATTGAGCTGAGAACGGTGCAAGGTAGGGGCGCCAGCCCAGAGGGGGGAACAGTACTCCATCAAGCTGCAGATGAAGGCCTCGCAATTGCATAAGAACTCAGGTGTGCCAAGGAAGGACTTTGCATGATGGAGGATGCCCAGTCGGCGACTAGCAATGGAGGTCAACTTTTAAGTGTGGTTTTTCCAAGAAAGATCTTAGCTGATATTGAGGCCCAAGAGTATGGGTGACTGAACTTCCTTTGCAGGATTGTAAAGAAAGTTGATGGAGGGGTGAGAGACTGAGAGAGGGGTGTGTTGGGGGTGACGCTTTGGTGAAGGACTGTGTCCAATAGGGATCGGCGGAGTGCTCGTCACACTCCACATGTTTCGAGATATATACACAGGGGGCTGCAAAAGTAGGTATACAGTAAGGAGTATACCAGTATATCATTACTGTATACCTACTTTTGCAGCCCCCTATATATATATATATATATATATATATATGTATATATTTGTAGATACATACATACTGTATATACATAAAGAGATGGATAGACAGACAGATTTATTTATTTGTCTGGATTGAAAGACATATTCCAAGTGTTTGACTAGTTTGTGATTTTGTCAAGGTCTGAAGAGAGGGAAAAGTCTGAAGGATAAGGGCTGTCAAGGCGGAGGGTGGAGTCATTATCAAATAGATAAGGAGGATTTTCCAGAGGGTCAGAAAGATCATTGATGGAGATCAGGAAAATTTGAAGAGAGGGAAGGGATGGAGGGGGAGCATACACCAGAGACACACTTAACAAGGTGCAAGCATATGATCATATGAACCAATTGGAGCAGAGGAAGAGCAGGAGACATTTGCAAGGAAGTTCGTGATCACCAATTCCAGAAGGGAGCATTTTCCACTGGGAGAAATGTGGGAGCGAAAGTTCACAGATCGAGTCAGTCCCGTGGAGTCACAGAAATCCTTCGCTGAAGTGCCATGGCTGGTCATGGAGGTACGAACACCAAGCCAATTCAAAATAATTAACAAAAATAAAAATAAATTAACTTTATCTCATTGGTCATCGTCACCGCTTGGATGACTTCATTGTTGTTCATTTCGTGTGACATAATGGTAAATTATATTCTCTCATTGTACAGTTGTTCATAAAATTATTACCTCCACCACCAAAGGTTGGAGGTGGCCATGTTTTCACTGCTGTCTGTCTGTCTGTCTGTCTGCCAATCAACTACAGGTCACAATTTAAAACTGATCTTCACGAAACTTCACCAAGTTGTAGAGGAAGTCTCAACTGAGAGGCCCATTGATTTTGAGGTCAAAGGTCATCTTAAGGTCGAATTTCTAAAATCGTCATTTTTCATCTGATTGACTTGAAATTTGAACAAGATTTGCGTATTACGTCACTCAATTGGGAAAATCAACTATTTTTGAGATCAAAAAGGTCAAAGGTCAACTCAAGGTCAAATTTCTAAAATCATCAATTTCAATCTGAAAAATTATCAATTTTCATCCGATTAACCTGAGCTTTGATGAATATTGCCAATTTTAAATCTTAATGAAACGGACAATTTGATGTATCCATGGCAACCTTCGGAGGTTGGGGTGGATTCTGCAAATATCGTGCTCTGCACGACATCTTTTTCTTGTTTGTCTGTTTGTGTGCAGGATTTCTCAAAAAGTTGTGGACGGATTCGGACGAAACTTGGTGGACACTTTGGGCGTGTGACGACGAAGAATTGATTCAGTTTTGTTGAAGATCTGAATCCGGATACAGATCTGTTGATTTTTAAAGTGATTCTTCACCAATTGGGAGATGGAGCTAAACCAATATATAGCACGATATTTCAAAAATTTATTGGGCCCGACATGTTCTCATGGATCATTGCATGGCGAAGGTATACTCTCCATCGAGTGCCCTTCTAATTATTGTTATTATTATTATTATTATTGGTTCATGAAAAGATATTTTCACGAAAAAAATAAGTGACCACAATATTCGTTATTGTTGTGTGTCTGTCTGTCTGTCTGTCTGTCTGTCTGTCCCAAGCATAGCTCAGTGGGTTTTGATCCGATCCTGATAAAATTTTGGTGGGAGGTTTATATCATGATCTATTGTGTTTTCCTGAGAATGGCGTGGTGCGCCCATTATGGCGAGCCACGCCCAAAAAACATGTGTTTTTAGGGGTACCGATTTCAATTTGCATCTTCTCCTAGGGGTTTGTCGAATCTGCAGGGGTTCGGTATTTGGTTAGCCCAATGGCACCTGCATAGCCCACGAGCTCGATTTTTCATTTTCGTCCCAAGGTAAGTCACAAGTCACGAACTTAGAAAATTGCGAATTGTGTTTTAGGGTAGCCGATTTCAATTTGCATCTTCTCCTAGGGGTTTGTCGAATCTGGCAGGGGTTTCGGTATTTGTTAGCCAATGGCACCTGCATAGCCCACGGACTCGATTTTTCATTTTGTCACAAGGTCACAAACTCAGAAAATTGCAAATTTTGACATAAAATCCATCTTCTCCGAGGGGTTTGTCGAATCTGGCAGGGGTTTCGTTATTTGGTTAGCCCAATGGCACCTGCATAGCCCACGGAGCTCGATTTTTCATTTTCGTCCCAAGATCAAAGTCACAAGGTCACGAACTTAGAAAATTGCGAATTTTGACAGAAAAATTTATCTTTCTCCGAGGGTTTGTCGAATCTGGCAGGGGTTTCGGATTTGGTTAGCCCAATGGCACCTGCATAGCCCCACGGAGCTCGATTTTCTTTTCTCCCAAGTCAAGTCACAAGGTCACGAACTAGAAAATTGCGAATTTTGACATAAAAATCATACGACGCCCAAACTTTGAGAGCTGGATGACAATATTTATTCATGCATAATCTTGAGGTCATTCCCCACTAAAGTCTTGAAACCATTTTGCTCTATCTCAACACCTTGCCCGTGGAGGGCCCCCTTCAGTTTGTTTTTACGCTGATTCATCAAAGTATGGATAATCTGAGAAGTGCGAAATGCCATATAGCCTATATACGTTATATTGTTCCTGGAATGTTCCAGAGGAAGTTTTTCACCAAAGTCATAATCCTTGACCTTTGACCTTTAAAGTTCACAAAGGTCAAATTTTCAAAGTTGTGGGAATCAAACCTGTTCACTCTCGACGAACTAACTCCAATAAGCTATAGCACGTATCCTGTTCCTTATTTTAATGTCCACAACATTGTTTTGTGACCTTTAAAGTTATGCAAAGGTCAAATTTTTAAAGTTGTTGAACGAAACCGGTTTTCGACATTTTGCAGCTAATAACCTGTCACTCGCTACCACATCATGTTGATCATTTTTATAACTTGGTCAAACATTATCAATTGTCTCATCCTTGACTTTAAACAATCTACATCGTCAAATACCGCTCGTGAACCATCGTCGTCTTCAGACTTGTTATTGTTATTATTGTCATATCTTATTACCCCTGCCACCAAAGGTGGACGTTTTCACCCTGTCTATCTGATTGTCTGTTTGTCTGTCTTTATATCTAGCTGTGAATAGGATATCTCAAAAAGTTATGGATGGATATGAACGAAACTTGGTGGTCACACACACACACCTAGGTCAGGTGTGTGACGAGGAAGGAATCATTGGATTTTGGTGAAGATTCAAATCCACATCTGGATACAAGAATTGTTTATTTTTTTAAAAGTGATTCTTCATGATTGAGAGGAAAAAGTCAAAAACGATAGACTGATATATAACACGATATTTCAAGAAGTTGTGCACGAATTACGATAAAACTTGGTGGATGAGTTGGTTTGGTGACAAGGAGAAGCCGATGAAATTTTATTTCAGGTCCGAATCCAGGTCCGGCCTATTAGGGGGATACAAATTGTAAACTAATCATGGTTCACGAGGTTTTTGGTAAAAATGATAAGTTGTTCTTGTGACTACCTTTTTTAAGCCTCTCCTATATGAGAGGGAGGATTATACCTGATGTAGGTTTTGTTTCTACAATAAGTGCCCCGAGTTTTTAATGGTGTCTCAGAGTTTCATAAACCCATCGGAGGACTAAACCACCATTTAGATTTTTGTTTTATTCGTTTTTTTTAATCTCATGCCAATATCCGAGCTGCACCTCGGAGCCGGTCAGCCGGCAGGGACTTTCGGAATTAAATTTGGCATCAATAACTGGAATACAGAGTATGAGGTGGTGACATTGTTTTTTTTGACCTTGACCTAATTATTAAGGTCATGACACAATTATAGATATTTAAAAATGTTTCATCAAACCTTGACTAAGGTTTGTCTGATGAGAACAAAAATTGCGCTCCCTGGATACCCTCGAGAAAGGCGCATATAAATTTAATTAAAATTATACCTCTCCGGGTTAAAGGTCAATGTCAAATGGCCGTCGGAAAAAACACGATTTTTGTCATCACTCAATTTTGCCAATGCGGAATCTCAAAGACCACTTGGCCTTCCAAGATATGATTGCATCATCATAGTGTTCCTGCCCTGAAGATGTACACCTGGTGATTGATTCATGTCCTTGACCTACTTTTTTTTAGGATTGTGACCTAATTAATGAAAACACCTTTTTGATCAGAACTGGAATAACTTTCTTGTAATTTTCATGATGCTGAGTTTTATGGATAGATTGTTGATGGGGACGCGTTTTCTTGTTACTCTCTATCCCGAAATGTGGAAGGTCAAGGTCATGTGGTGGTCTGAAAAGAATGTGGCCATCATTGGATCGCAGGTGCCAGCGGAGGCTTAACCTTGGCGATCATTTCGTAATTGCTCATATCTAGTTTTAACTGGGATACACATGACTGGGTGAAAAGTGACCCCAAAGATCTTTAATCAACACGAATATACGCAGGAATTTAGAAAATGTACCAGTCACTGATGATGAGTGTGACCTTGTATACTTTCCTCTACAAGTAACAGTTCAATGCATACCTGATTTCTGTTGGGCTCAGGATTCACAGGTGTGCTTTCTGTGATGTTGAGCTCGGGATTCACAGGTGTGCTTTCTGTGATGTTGAGCTCGGGATTCACAGGTGTGCTTTCTGTGATGTTGAGCTCGGGATTCACAGGTGTGCTTTCTGTGATGTTGAGCTCGGGATTCACAGGTGTGCTTTCTGTGATGTTGAGCTCGGGATTCACAGGTGTGCTTTCTGTGATGTTGGGCTCGGGATTCACAGGTGTGCTTTCTGTGATGTTGGGCTCGGGATTCACAGCTGTGCTTTCTATGATTTGAGAACTATTGCTTTCCATAGAGATGCTTGAAAAGGACATCTCCTCCATCAGCGAAGAAATGCTGTTGGTGTTCTTTTTGAAATTCTCTGCAATGTAAAAAAAAGAGCAAAATGTATTTTTTTAGATTCTTAAGATAGAAATATTCGAAACAAAAAGGACTGTTTTATCAAGAACAGATCACAGCTTCACCTTTCACTGTGCCATGTACTGCGATACAAGATCAAATTAAAATTGAAAATGGTTTGAAATTGAACTCACCTGTTTCAGGCTGTGGTGCAGTGGGAATAATAAGCTCTGCATCCTTCATCCATGGATGCTGGATTATTCCCTGCAGGAGAACACATCAATCAATTAGTGATTCATCTGTTGTGTACATGCGATGTTGGCCTCTCCTGAGTATTTTGCTGCTAACCATTTTGTTTCCTTCAACAAAATATGGAAAATGTTCCATATTTAGGCTATTAGGCTATTAGGAGCCGTAACCAACGGACAGCTGTAAGGAGCTGTAAGGACTGCCAGGAATTGTCACCAACTGTAAGGAATTGTCACCAACTGGCAGGAAAGCGGGTCCTCCCGTCCTTTTTTATAGGCGACCAGTGTGGGCGGTGCCTCAAGCAGACTTCAGCCAAATCCACCTTGCCTATTGGCGCATCGCTGCATGTAACCAACCATCGATCTCACGATCATCCCTTCCTCGTTCAGCCTGACATGAACAAGAGCCAGCCAGCACCCATAGAGCTGCCCAAATGGGCATCAAACGTCGATGGAAATAAGTGGACGTCAACGTCGGTGAAAGAGAGGCGGTGTCGAACGTCAATGAAAGATAGGTGGGTGAGGTAAATGATCCACAGCCGTATTTGACCGTGAGAATAACCATTCAGGAAAAGCCCGCGGTGTGCTTAATCAAATGTCCTGTAAGTCAAAGTGTAAATAAATCGTCACCTCCAAGCCAATGTGTCCCGATGGAAATGGGGTAGAACGAGCCTCTGTTGGGCTAACGGCTTTCTCTCGTGTGCATGAACGTGTTGTAAAGAGAAAAAGGCCATCCCATAAGAAAGGGAATCTGTTATATACCCTTCTCCAATGCATCAAAGAGTTAGAATCCCACCAGATAAGGGGATGGGTCTACCCTGGACATGCATTTATGGAAATAACTGTCTGAGGACCTGGATGTTGTGTGCATTCGTCGGATTCAATTCTAAAATCCATAACAATATATATTTATACATATATATATACATATATACAGAGCCTATAGAAAGTTCACACCCCTTTCAATATTTTCACCTTTTATTGACTTTTATCCTGGAATTAAATTGCATTAAATGAGACTTTTTTTCCCCCCTTTAATCTCAAAAATTTGTGGACAGATTTGGACGAAACTTCGTGGATAAGTTGGTTAGGTGATGAGAATAAGCTGATTAAATTTTACTTCAGGTCCGAATCCCGATCAGGCCCATCAGTGGGATACAAAAAAGTAAGCCAATCGGTCTAGTGGAGGTATGCGCTCTTCCAAGTGCCCTTCTAGTTATTGCTGTTGCCTTGTTTGTGTTCTTCCCTCCATATGAGCATGCTATGAGAAATCTCTCCTGTATAATCGAGGATAAAAATTGCCACTTACCGTCAAGGTAATCCTTTCTTTTGGGTCTTTTTGCAGTATTCTCCTCAACATGTCTTGGGCATGATGAGTGACATTATCAGGAGGAGTGTAATGATATACTTCACTCTTATTCTGTGACAAAATGAAGACAGTTGATTAACTTTTTCCCTTCTCAATAACTTCCCTCCTTTCCACCAATCATAAAGGTAAAAACGAGAATACTGTATATATTGACAAACAGGAATGTCTTAACAATAAAAGTTTCCATTCCAAGTGTATACGCTATAATGTGACGCTGGTGCACTGATGAATCAATCATGAGGCACAATCCTTAATGATATCATAAGAGTGCTTGTTGCTTGTCTCTTGTCTTTTTGAGGCTGCATTCACATGAGGATTGAACTAAACATTTGGGTCGGTCAAAATTTGTGAACTCAACACAATTCTGAAGATAGCAAAACAATATAATAACATTCTCTGTGACTCACACTGTTGGTACATTTAAAAGGGAACCGTTTTGTCAGGATGAGATGCAAAACAACCCCAAGGCTCCAGATATCTGCAGATATCCCACAATATCTTGGAGAGTCTCGTGCTTCAGGGGCTTGGTACGGCACGGTACAAACACTTCGTTCCACAAGATCATCAGGTCCATAAAATGAAGCACCTCCAAAGTCGGCAAGAATTATTCTGCGAATCCCATTGAGCAAGTTGTCGAGCTAAAAAGAAGAGAAAATGGGTCAGACAAAAAAAAAAAAAAAACATTCAACTTCAGAATTGTTAGACTACAGGAGAAGTTGAAAGAAAATACGACGTGAAAATAATTTCAGTGGAAAAGACGAGACAGCTGGAAAAAGGTTGATCTGAATATTTACGAATACAAAGAGCAAATTAATCAAAATGCGGATCATAAATAGTTACTTACAAAACTGGCAAAAAATAATAATAATAATAATAATAATAATAATAATAATAAATGTAGGGATGTAAAGGGCTTTTGAAAAAACAAATAATTCCATATTCAATCAACATGAAACAAAGCAAAATTGATCAAACTTCTTCCAACTTTCATTCACCTCGCCCATTCCTGAATGGTCGAGAGAGGTTATTGGTGTGTGTGTGTGTGTGTGTGTGTGTGTGTGTATATAAAATTTAAACATCTAATATATAAAGCTCTTTCTAACCACTGACTCACTGGCTGACCGATATTCAAGATCGGTACCTTCTGGGTGACAAAGAATGCTGAAGTTTTGCGCATTGTTTCATTTATCTTTCATCATATATATATATATATATATATATATATATATATATATATATTATATATATTATATTCATGTATGAGTGTTGTACGATGATTCTGTGATGTTTTTTTCCCGGTGTACCGGCTGCGATGTCCATCGGCATGAAAAATTTCAACTTTCTACGTCACCGGAAGGTCCCCATCTTTAATATCAGTCACCCAGTCAGTGCTTCGTGATACCGGAGAGCGCATCTCATCCCATAAAAGCTGCGCTTTTCGGCTCGGTCTTCACTGCCTTCGAAAATGATGTGTTCAATATCGGCCTCAGTCCCTTCCATCTCAGGCGAGAGGGAGGCACCAAATCATGCTGCCTCCCTCCTCGCCGCCATCTAACTTTGTGTGTGTGTGTGTGTGTGTGTGTGTGTGTTGTGCGAGCCTGCACACATGACCAGAGATCAACTTTAATATGGTGGATTACGTTAATACAGTGGCCTCGATTGTGTGAAAGGGGTTGTCAATGCCCGTCGAATGTCGGAAAATGCTTTGCATTGTTAAATCCTTCGTCTTGTAACTGAAGGTGGACGGAGGTTACGTTTTCACCCGTTTGTTTGTTTTTCCGTTTGTGAACAGAATATCTCAAAAAGTTATGGACGGATTCGGATGAAACGTGGTGGACGTGTTAGATGTGTGACAGGGAAGAATTGGTTAGATGTTAATGAAGATCTGGATCCGGCTCCTGGAATTTTTTGAAGTGATTCCTCATCATTGAGAGATGGGGCCAAAAACAATACATAGCATGACATTTCAAAAAGTTATGGATGAGTTGTGACAAAACTAGGTGGATGAGTTGGGTCGGTGATGAGAACAAGCCAATTGGATTTTGGTTCAGGTCTGGATGCAGATCCGGCCTATCATTGGGATACCAGATATAAACTGTTCAGCCTGGCGGAGGGAGGTATGCGCTCTACCGAGTGCCGTTGTCGTTTTTTTTTTTTTAACCTCCTGTGAAGTTTACAGATATTATTAGAAACCAATTTTTCACATCACTTGCAAATATCCTTTTTTTTTTCACCTGTGTCCATTTCCACCCCTGACTCTATCCAGCCAAGACTGCAAAGGTAATGTGAGACTGGTTTCCTGGAACTTATTGGAAGCTTGTGTCTCCTTGCCCCTCCTGGAGGGAATTAATATCGGAGCAAACATGCAACCTGTGTTAATCCCTGACAAAGACTACACACCGGCTACAAAGTGGTACTTCCTGATTCTCTGCTACCTTTTTTACAAAAAAAAAACTAACAACTGATGTTTGAGTGCGGTAATAAACTTTCACTTGCGTAAGCTTCGGGAGGAAATGAAAAAAGAAATTCCACAACAGAATTATTTGACCAATACCTTCGGTAAAAGCAGGAAAATTATACACATCCGGATTTTTATTTTTTTATTGAGGAAAGAGGTTCCGCAGAGGGTGAAGAGCAGAAGAAAGATGCAGAGGTGAGCGATATACCTGCATTTTGGGAGTTTGACAATGAGGGGGGTTGCTGCAAAAATCAATGCATCTTGGGAAGGATTGGGGAGGGATGGGTTTATGAAAGAGAGAAGGGCAACAAGATGGGAGAGGCAGTGGAAAACAAAGGCCACAAACCCATTTGAAAGAGCGGCATGAGCTTCGTCCTTTTCACAGGAGATGTCAATGGTAATGAATCCTTTTGATTGCTCAGAATTCAGGAAAGAAAGGAATGAAACATGGGCACCAGCCTACAAGGGAGAGTAGTACCAACGGATATGGACAAAGGCCTTCTCACCTGTGGGAATGTCAGGTTTCCCAAGGAATGACTTGGACAACCAAGAAATCCCTGTCTGCAGCTACCATTGGAGGCCAAGTTTGATATATGGTGTGCCCTGGAAAGGTCAAAGCTTAGCACAAATGTCCTACACGTTTGATATACTGAACCTCGAACAGTGATTCATTGTGGAAATAGATAGATATGTGGGTTCTTTTGATCTTTCCAGAGATACAGGATGAGAATGTGAGATTTCCCTGGATTGAAAGACAAGTTCCAAGTGTTAGAGCATTATCTGATATATAACTTTCTGGTCAGCAGAGAGGGAAGCTGTTGTTGCCTGCCTGTCAGGTGTGGCATCGCACGAGAGAATGTGGAGTCATCTGTCAAGAGGAAAAGAGGGGTTTTTCAGAGCATTGGTTGCGTCTTTAATGTTTATGAACAACGTGGATGCCCCCAAGACGTTTGTTTAAGGCACTCCAGCCTCCATTGAGAGAGAAGATAAGGATTATTTTGAGTTATATGTGCTGACTGTATGTGTGGAGGGTGTAAGGAGATGAAAAAAGGTGGGCCTTGTATTCCACAGGCAGAAATCTAGGTTAACAGAGCAGAATACGAAACTGCGTTGAATCCCCAAGACATGTCCACAAATACTGCTACGACCTGTTGATTAAGATTCAGAGCCTCCTTCCATTGTTGATAGACCAGCAACAGCTCATCTAGAGTTGTATGGCTGGGATATAATCCCAACCGAATGGTCATAGATCAGGCCAATTGAGAAAATGAAAGATGATTTCAGCTGGGATGATGGATTCAATGATGTTGCTCATAATTGGGAGTAAAATAACTGGCCTTTAGTTGAAAGAATAAGGATACGAAAGAATAAGGGAGAGAAAAAGAGAGAAGAGAAAGGAGAAGAGAACAGAAAGACGAGAAGAGAAAAGAGAAGGAAAGAGAAAAGAGACATACTCTACATCCCCTGCCTTTTGTATGGTTCTCTCTCTCTCTCTCTCTCTCTCTCTCTCTCTCTCTCTCTCTCTCT
>CM068954.1:188662451-188682185 GCA_035128595.1 Eptatretus atami | reverse complement strand
CTCGTTGATGGTCGCTGGAGGATGATCCAGAACTGCAACGTCTACTGGAGTGCTCAGTTCCTCAATACTGACCACCGGCTTGTTTTAGCAACTCTAAAGTTGCAGCTTAAAATCCAGGAGAATGGTACCATCCCAGCCTAGGCTGGATGTTGGCAAGCTCAAGGATGAAAGGGTAGCTGTTTGCGAACAGCTATGGTGATTTGGGGTCTTGTGTTTAGGATCCTGAAGATTGTGGAGTGCCTTCAAAACCACCCTCCTTGATGTTGTCCGTGCGATGGTCTTGGAACTCACCGTCAGGGGATACCATTGACCAGAGTTGCAGGGCCAGGCTGAATGGCAGAACTGAGCTGTTCAGGGAGCTGAGGTGTAAAACTGTACGTGCACAAAGGGTGGACAAGGAGGCCTATGTGTGTGGAATCTGTGAGGGGGTAGAGCAACACCTGTGGTCAAGTGATGCTCATGCTCATTGCAGGGGAATTCGCTCATTGCGTTCCTCTAAGCCCATCCCTTGGTGTACTGCAGTTTGAGCAGAGGGTGGTAGGCTCTTGACAGAAGAGTCCAAAGTGAAGGCCCCTTGGGCCAGTTACTTTGAGTGGCTGTACCAGGCTGATCCACCAGCTGTTGAGTTGGATGTCAGGGGTGTTACAATCCCTGTTGCTGACCCTCCAATCAACTGCGATCCACCTTCGTTTGTGGAAACACAGGCTGCGGTGAACCGGTGGAAATGGTGTAAAGCTCCTGGGATCTGTGACATCCATGCTGAACTTCTCAAGGCTGGTGGAAATGCTGTACTCGTGTCGTTATATGCAGTTCTGTGCTCTGCCAACTGACTGGAGGAGGGACCTTGTTGTCCCTCTCTGGAAATGGACGGTGATCACCAAGACTGCAACAACTACTGAGGGGTGACGCTGTTCTCAGTGCCGGGCAAGGTCTTTAATCAGATCATTCTTGATAGGGTTCGCCACCATCCGCTTAAGCACCAGTGTCCAGAGCAGTCAGGCTTTACACCAAAGAGGTCAATGATTCACCATATCCTTGCTCTTCGGTTCCTCACCGAATGCAGATTAGAGTTTCGGCAGGGGCTGCTTGGAGCCTCTGTTGATCTAGATAAAGTGTTTGATGCAGTGAATCGGGATGCCCTCTGGAGGATTCTTGGTCTTCGTAGGGTGCCACCAAAACTGATCCATCTGATGTCTGAACTATACTCTGGTACTGAGAGTGCTAAGCCTGCTGTTGGCTTAGTGGTTAGGGTGGCGGCTTGGGATCCTAGGGTCCTGAGTTCAAGCCCCGTTGGGCCACTGAATTAATACACCAGGACTCAGCCTGTCATCCTTCCGAGGTCGGCAAAATGAGTACCAGTGCACTGGTAAGGGGGACACTGCATCAGCGGCATAGCCGCGTCCCAACCAATGATGCAACCAGCAGCCACAGGCTGCACTCGATAGAGGGAGAGAGACTGAGAGTGCTGTGAGATGTGGTGATACGATCTCTGACTTATTTCCAATAGTTACTGGAGTTCGTCAGAACCAGGCTTTTCAAAACTAAGAACTAGGCTTTCAATGACATCTTGGATGCTGCTATTCTGTCTGTACCTGTTTGAGGCGAGGATATTGAGGTCACGGAGAGATCCACTTACCTTGGCAGTGATATTCATGTATCTGCTGGCTGTGGGCCTGAGGTCAATAGACGTCCGTGTCGGGCCTGGGGGGTCATGGATTCACTCGACAATGGGGTGTGGCGCTGTCGGCACCTGTCTTGGAGGACGAAAGTCCGAGTCTTCAGGTCCTTGGTGCTTCCGGTCTTGCTCTCCAGATGTGAGACTTGGAATCTCACCAGGAAACTTAGATGGAGACTTCCTTCCTTTGATAACACGTCTCTTCGGAGAATCCTTGGCTATCACTGGTCGGAATTTGTGTCCAACGAGCGGTTTTTGAGAGCGACTCAAATGAGATTTGTTACCTGCATAGTCCGTAAGCATCAGCTGCGGCTGTATGGACATGTGGCTCATTTTCCTGACGCTGATCCTGCTCACCAGATTCTCTCAGTGAGGGAGCCTCATGAGTGGAGGAGGCCAATGGGCCGACCATGTGCCTCGTGGTTGTAGCAGGTTGATCGGCATCTCAAGAATGTGGGGAATGGGGCAGGTATCTGCCTGGGGCATGGCGAGACAGAGGCCCCTGGAGTACCGGCGGAAAGTGGACACAGCGACCCGCTGCTCCGGCGCATGCTCCCACCCCTGACCTGACCTGGGGAACAATGACCGAGGATGGTAAGTCCAACGCGGAGGATTCAATTGGGTGTGAATACATGGTGGAGGGTGGAGGGAGTAATGACAGAAAGAAAGATCAAGTAAATTGAAAGGGAAGGTTCTGATGTCATGTGTAATGCCAGCTTACCTTTACGGTATGGATTTGGTGGCACTGACAGAGACACAACAAGAGAGGCCGTAGGTTTGCGAGAACAAGTGAGTCATGAGGATTGCGGGAGTGAAGAGGGTGGAGAGGATGAGGATGGATGAACTGAGGGAAGAAATTGGTATGCAGACGAGCTTGATGGGGAGGTTGGTGAAATGCCGGCTGAGATTGGCTGGACACTTAGTGCGGATGGGGGAGAAGGGAATGGCAAAGACAGCGGATAAGTTGAGGGAGCAACGTGGGAGGAAAAAAGGTAGATCGTGTTTGAGATGGGAAGATTGTGGGAGGAGGGATATCTGTAAGGTAGGGGTGTTTGGAAAGTGGAGTTTGCTGAGGACAGAAGGAAGTGGAGGAGTATCATGGTGAAGACAGGTCAGAAGCTTGGTGCCATCAGACCTCACCCCTTATAAAGGGAAGAGGATAAGAAAAAGAAGATGAGTTTGAGATTGCAAGCAACAATGTTGCTCGAACTCGGTGATCTTCAGAATTTAAGAAATAAATGACTAACTGAAAATTGGTCGTGGAGTCACCTCTGGGCATGGATTTTAAGTTACTTTATAGCACAACTTTTGGTAAAAAATAAATGCAACTTTTCAAGTTTTTTTGCCCTAAAATTGCCTAAAAAATCACAGTGTTCACTTACACTTTTCCTTTCTTCCATCATTGCAAATTCTTTGAGGATGATTTTCACCGCCACCTGTGAGAGAAGTGTTTCCATGGTGATTTCAGTTAAATAACGAGGAAGAGCAATCAGAGGCTGCAGACCCTTGCCAGGACTTGTGTTGGGCTAGGGTTTGTGATGTATTTAGTGTGATGTATTTAGTGTGATGTATTTAATGTGATGTATTTAATGTGATGTATTTAATGTGATGTATTTAATGTGATGTATAGTGTGATGTATTTAATATGATGTATTTAATATGATGTATTTAATGTGATGTATTTTGTGGTGGTATTTAATATGATAGTTCTTAGTGTGATGTTATTGTAATATGATGTATTTAGTGTGATGTATTTAGCTGTGATGTATTAATGTGATGTATTTAATGTGAATGTATTAATGTGTGTATTAATGTGATGTATTTAGTGTGAATTTATTTAATCGTGATGTATTTAGTGTGATGTATTTAGTGTGATGTATTTAATGTGAATGTATTTTAGTGTGATGATTATTAATGTGAATTATTTAATGTGATGGTATTTAATGCGATGTATTTAGTGGTGATGTATTTGTGTGATGTATTTAATGTGATGTATTAGGTCGTGTATTTAATGTGATGTATTTAGTGTGATTATTTAGTGTGATTGTATTTAAATGTGATGTATTTAATGTGATGTATTTGAATGTGATGTATTTAGTGTGATGTATTTAGTTGATTTATTTAGGTATTTATTTAATGTAATTAATTTAGTGTGATGTATTTAATGTGATGTATTTAATGTGATGTATTTAGTTGTGATGTATTTAGGTATATTTATTTAGTGTGATGTAATTTAATGTGATGTATTTAGTGTGATGTATTTAATGTGATGTATTTCGTGTGATGTATTTACGTGTGATTGTATTTACGTGTGATGTATTTAAAATGTGATTGTATTTGATGTGTGTAATTAATGTGGACGTTGTCAAGACTTGAAGGGTCGAAATAGGGTATAAAATATCTGGAAGTGTAGAAGGTCTGAAAAGGTCAATGTCTCTAAGGAATGAAGGGTAGAAGAGGTGTAAAGGCTAGAAAGGTGTCTGAGGGGTTTAGGGATGTTTAGGGTGTAAATGTCGATGGGGTCTACAGGGCCTAAATGTCTAAAATATACTTTAGATAAGTAGTAATTAATAACATTACTCACATTTCAGTAGTATGTATTAATACATTTACTTCATTGCATTGGTACGTCATTAATAGAAAAATTTCAAACGTTTTCCAATGAACGATTATTAGACATCATACTCACAATTCATTGTAACGTAATTAATGGACATAATCACGGTTTCAAATCGTCTCTAATTAAGCATATTGCTGGCACTCACCTTCCAAAGAGCGTAATAATAGAAGGATTCACATGCAATATTACCATGTACCATTATCATGATAATCATGAGCTTGTCATGAAAAGTCAGATGAGCTGTTTAAAGCCACGTCAGTCAGACAATTTATCCATCAGTCGGACCATTCACAATTTTTTTCATTTTTTTTCCTTTCTCCTCGAAGCAGCGCAACGGATGGTTTTGAAACTCTGAATGATGAATCATGATGTTTGATGTTGCAAAAACTAATGGAGCCCTTTTTAAAACTTTCGTCTAGGTGGTGAGATAATTTAAATTAATTAACTCAAAATGTAATTTATGTTTGTATGGCTATCACATGTCGTGAGATTCAATCATCTCATGAGATTGTGAATGAAATTTTTTTTAATGATGTTCACATCGTAATTTAATTTTAACCTTTAATTTAATTTTCTTCATCATTAATTTAATTTAACCTCTCAATAAATTCAACCTCTTATGTCATTTAATGCCCCTCTTGCTTTGAAGAATGGGAAAGAAGGAGGAGGGGTGTTGGCAGAGATTGGGGATGGGGGGGGAGGGGGATAGGAGGGGCAGAGAGGGGACAGTCGCTTTAGTACACAAAAAAAAGACAAATATTAGGGTCACAATTTCCGCCTACATCAGTGGACAAACACATTCAAACAGTTACAGAAAACAAGGAGATTAACCTCCTCGTTTGTTGGGCATGCCCAAAGTCAGGACCAGTGTGACAAAACAGCTCCACTGCAAGATCTACACTTGATGGTTACCTTTGCCTTTCAGCTGTCATCAGGGCAGGACTGTAATTTGCTAGAGGGGGCAGCGGGGGGGGGGGGGGGGTACTATAACTTGCTTACTCTTCATGAAAGGCAATTGTCGGATTTTTGATGTCCTCGTAATGCAAGCAGATGTGTGCCTGTCTTACAGTTAATCCAAGGAAGAGTGTACAGTACCTTATGGTACACTCGTACTGCTGTGGAAGCACCTACCGAACCCTTTTAATGGTCATTTGTGAAATGAAGCCCTGGCGAGACAGCCTCAAATGTAAAGTGTGCTATTTTCTACACCATCCATATCCCGTTGGACCAGGAACTTACATATTGGAGGCAGCAAATAAGAAGAGTTCACAAAGCAATGTTGTCGTGCCGATCGTTTTTCGACAGTGACAGCCATCGGGCACATATAGATAAGCATTAAAGCCTTGTGTTGGTTTTAACGGCTAAGGTGGCTGGCTGAAGATCTGCGTTGTCTCTGATCCAGCCCAGGACATTGGTCTCAGCAATGCAAGCTTCCCTTCACGCAGCCAATCTGCTTGGTTCGCAAGTCTAGTTGGGAATGCAACAGACTTAAACAAACTCAGCCAACCTGGTACAGGGCACCTGACCGCACTACACATTCAGCTGGATCACCACTCACCCCCAACTTATACTGCGAATCACCGTAATTCTCTGCTATTGATGGGACAGGCTGTCAAACAAGAGACCTCTGGTCGTCACCACTAGCTGCCATGCGCAGCACACACCATTCGTCAACAGTCAGCTGGAAAGCCCCTGACCTGTTGTGTCTCCTTTGCACTAATGTCATGAAAGTGACACCAGTTTGCGTCGCTCTTGTAAGGGAAATGTAGTATCTCATAAACACACCGATCATCGTGGATAAGAACGCCTTGACACTAATGGTGATGCTCTGATCCACTTATGCATAGAGGGCTTCGACTTAGATGGATTCCTGTTGTCATCTGCACTAACCCCACCCCTGGTTTCATAGATTGGTTCAACAATGAAGCTTCTTAAACACTTTGAATGAGTGGCATCCGAGATTGGTTGAGAAAAAACGCCAAACAAGAATGCTTATCGCTGAGAAGGCAGGTTTTGAGTTTTTGAGGATGAGCTACTACATCAGCACCCAATGGGAGGCATGGCACACAAGGGGCATCCCCCAGTCAATGACCAAGTCCATTCTTCTTCCACCAGCCAGACCCCAGCAGCAGTGCTTCGCATGAAGGAAGAGTCTGGTGTCTGCCTCTTATGGCTACATTTGGGGCTTCAACGTTGCTGATGAGCTCCACGTTGGGTGTCCTGCAGTCTCTCCAGGTAAACAAGAACTGTTTCCCAGCAGTCTGAATTTCATGGTTTCATATTCACTCCAATCAGTACAACGGAATTCATCAGGTGGGTTTTGTTCTCTGGGTTCAGAGAAATTCTTCCACTGCTGTACTCTTGTCCAGGTGCAAGGGTCCTGAATGAATAATCCGCACTCTGAGATCCTCTGTTGACTCTCTCTGTAATTCCTTTATAGACTCCGTATCGATAGACATCAACATACCATGTCAATGTGCCCACTGGCTGTTCTTTCACAAGGCTGCTGAAAGATGGCTTTGGAGACTTCAGCAAAAGGCATGTGGTTTTGAATCCCGGCAGTAGTTTGCTGCACCAGTGCCATCCCATCTATTACATCAATGCTTGAGTTTTCTGGTAATAGATTTATACTGGCTGACAGTCTTTCTTGAGCATTTAGGCAGAACTGCTTTGCTGTCTTCTCATGGGTTCCTTCTGGATTAGTCAAAGCTTTTCAAAAGGCTTTTTAAAAAGCATGAGTAACTCACATGATCCATACACACAAAGGACAGTTACTGAGAATGTTCAATGAAATTGCGTTCACTGTTTCTGTGCAAAGAAAGGGGGCGTTGAATTTGGCAAGCTTCCTCCTTGCACTCTTCACTGCAAAACCACTACAAGAGGGCTAATTATCGATGTGCTGTCGAAAAGGAGCATGGAAGGCTTTTTCCTGAGATTTCGCTCTCGCTGTTGTTATGGTTGGAAGAAGGATAAGGGACTTGGTTATTTGACTGGGGGAATGCCCCACCTCCCCTGCAGACGGTTGGGATTGATTGCATGTAACTGTCGAGGGAGTGCTAAGTGGAGAGCTGTAATACCTCAGGAATGAACCTGAAGTGTAGCTACCTTTGCAAATTAAAACATGCAGCAATCAGCAAGTTGATGATGAGGACAGGGAGAATTTGAAGCAGTGATGAACGATGAATATTCAGATGATGAGTTAATTCACTCTACTTGTAGGCAGGCCCTATGTGACCACCCTTATTAGGCAACATTATCAAGACTAACTTTTTTTGGTTTTTATCTAACTAGTTTTTGGCAGTTTAGTCTATGTATGATCTAATCCACATTAATTTGCATTCGCGACAATTTTTAATTGCATTTTCTGTGATTGAAGGTTGGCATTTCAAAATTTGACCTCACTTTTACCTCCCTTTTGACTCTGGTGACCTAATTACAATCGAAATGTAGCTTAACAACCACTGATAACATGTAAGACATGGCCATGAGCATTTGGAGTAGTTATTTGTCAATAACATGCTCACTAATTTCAAGTAGTCCAACTTCATACAATTTGCACATGTTTTTTAGCGGAAAAAGGCCATTTTAAACATTGGCGTCAAAACCGTTCTGTACAGCACAGCTTAAATGATAATAAAGTCACTTTGTTGACTTATAATCGACTTCAGTACTTCTTGTCTTCCATGTGAACCATTTAGGTTAAGAAAGTCCCATGGTAGATATTGAATGAGTTTTCTGACAGGTGGTCAGATTTTTCTAGCAGAGGCAACATTTCGTGACGTTTTGAACCTCTGGCTGACTCATAATGAATTAAGCATATCAGATACAAACGTATAATGAGGATGCGTTTTCACCAACATTTTGAGTGATCATATGTCACTATTCACTTTCTATTTCTCTCTATACCCAAAATCTGGTCCTCAGATTGACTCGGGTGTCCGTCTTTAAGAGGTGATTACTACCAACTAAAGCTGTGAGGCCCGGATTGTTTTCAAAGATTTTTTTTCCCATCTTTGTGATATAGACTTTCAAAAACAAGATGGCGAATTTTGGCACCCCAGGTGGGGCCATATATCTGGTCTGGTTCATGGACTAAAAAAGGAGAGGGTTAAAAATTCCACACCATGTTTTGATACATAATATGTGGTTTTGCTCCCTCTTTGCATTTACACCGAACAGCACTTATTAAACTTAAACTTATGTTCATTAAGTCATGACTGTTTTTTCTCATTTTGATATTCTTTTTTATTTTTTTGCTGATCGACAATTTGCTCAAATGTCAGGCAACTTTTCATTTTTCATACCTATGAAAAGTGGGAAAACTAAAATCGTCGGTACATCGCTCTTCTCAGTCGGCAAATACTGACCAAGTGGACGATTCCATTTCCTCCACTCCAAGAAAAACGAACAAATTTTCAAATTGGGAATTCGGATCTAGAAACATCATATATATTACTATATTAACATATATAAAATTACTTCTCAACTCAATAAACATGAAAATTATAATTCATTGCATCTTAAACAGTGGATTTATTTCTCGCCCACATTTTTTATAACCACCATGTAGCGTGAAAAATAATTTATAACAATTTTCAGTGTCAGGTCAAACACAATTGAAACGAGAGTTTCACAGAACAGCGTACTCCATACAATGTTCATTTATATGTTCAATTTTTAATAAAAAAATGATTTTAAAAGATGCGTTTTAAAAAGCACAATCCAGAGGTTTAGCATAACTGAAGCAGTTTATACACACCTTGTCACCGTAAAAAGACGAACATTGAAGTCAACAGTTTAGAGATGGAGGCTTTTATTGATCACCATCGAATGCAGCATGCAATCAGCATCGTCGTAGCCATTGCGGCGGCGCTCTTCGTCACCCCGTTACTGCACCTCTCACATGCCACGCCTCTCATGTTAATGTATTGATATATAGCATGGATGGCGGAAGTATTTGAAGGCGATTTTGGTGTTCTGGGGGTGTTTCAAGTATATATTAAAATTTAAAACAGGTTTAAAGAGGTTAAAGGCGAATAAATAAATTAACATTTGGGTTTTACTGCCGTTTTACCAGGTTGTCTATTACACCACCCTATAAAAATGTTGCATTAGTTATTCATGCCTGTTGTTTGTGTCCTTTATGACGTCCATAAAAACAGTAATTTTTTCCCGGTTGAAATGATTTTAATTTAGTTTCACTGCCAGGAGTAAAAAAAATTCTCGCTCCTTTCTGCACATGCGCGTCGGGACAAATTCAAATTCAAATTTGTTAAATGGTAAACTTTGTTTTCCCTATTCATGTTCAATTTGTGTTGCATATATAACATTAGAATTAAATAAGTTGTTCTTAATCATAAACTGACAAAATCATAATTGATAAGACAGACCGGAGGGATGGAGCGGACATGAACCAAGATGGCTTGGAACCCAGCTTTTTGCTTTTTGTGAGGTTAACGATCAGCCAAAACCCTCGTTTTGGGGGGAGGGGGGGTTGTAAAGTCGAGGCTCATATGAGAGGCTAACACACAGAAGTACAGACAGGGGAGAGGAAACAAGAGGGGAGGGGAGGGAAAGTATAAAACAGTGTGGACCAGAGACATGGAGGAGATCATCGTGGAGGGAGAGGGATGGGCGGGGTACACAGGGTAAACAAGATGGCCAGCTACAGGGTTCCAGGAAGGAAAGCAGGGGAAATTTGAAGAGGTGGAGTTTGGGGTGGCATTAACAGGAGGTAGAAAGATCATGGTTTTGGATGGGGGAGATAAGAGAATGTGGTGAACAACTTGTTTTGAAGACCTGGGGAAGAGTGGGGGGTTGAAAGAGAGTGTGAGTTTGTTCAAAGGAGGAAAAAGAGGAATGAAAGAGTGAAGGTGAGTAGTGGATTCTTTGATTTTGGTAGTTTTACGCAGAAGGGGGTTGATGGCGGACCTTAAGCGCCCCTGCGGAAAATATGGGGGGGGGGGGGATGACGACGACATACTCAGACCGATGAGAGGGGAGGCTGGAGAGAAATGGGGAGAAAGAAAGAAAGACCCTTGACCTGCCTGTGGTGAGCGAATGAGAGACACAAGATCAGCTCACCACCGGAGATACCATGTCCAACATGCCTTGGTTTCCCACAGCATGAAGCCAAGAAGGTGAAGAGCGGAGACCAGCCAGAGGGGAGAGCAGTACTCCATAGGCTGAGGACGAAAGCTTTACATCTGGTAAGCGAGCTCAGATGTGCCAAGGAAGGAACTTTGCACGACGAGAATGCACAATTGGTGACTGTTGCTTTTGGAGGCAGCTTGGAAATGACTTTCCAAGAAAGATCATTGGAGATAGTGAGGCCGCAGAAGCTTGGTAATGAAAGGACTTTTAAGGGATTGTGAGAAACGTAAGATGGCGAGGGGCGTTCGCAGAATAGTCCTTTCATTTTCCAGAACGGTTTTCGTTAACTCCCCTCCTTTTCTACGCTCGCGCCGCCTCAGCCTCACCCGCTCCCACTAAGCCCCTTCCTTCAAATTTCCAGTTTTTGCTTCCTGGAGACTCTCGTTTTGGTTCATATTGTCCACCCCATGCAAATCTTCCCCTACCCCGCATTCCTCCCTATACACCCATTGTTGTCACGTCTCCCTCTATTTTGTCCTTCAAACTCAGCTGTTTGCATACGCCCTTGCCCCCATTTCTCTTTCTCTTCTCTCTCACCGCTTCTTCTCTCTCTCTCTCCCTTTCCCTCTTCCATTATTTTATTGCATCTGCTCTGTTTAGTTTCTAAGGCACTCCAAGAACCTCGATTGTGTTCACAAAATAAATAATATTTTTCCTTTTTCCCTTGTAGCTTAGCAAATATGTTTCATTTTCTGTGATTTCTTCGATGACTGTTAAATGTTAAAATGCAATTTAATGTATATGTCATGTTTTGGAGCAATTTGGAACAAAGTTAGCCAACACGTATCATACACATGGCACGTGTAAATGTACATGCTGCGTTGCAATGAGACATGTTCCTGCTTCACTACAACATGGGCCTGTGTGGGCCTATGGATAAATATGTTTGGCCACTCAATGCTAAATGTGGAAAATGAAATAGTTAACTTGTGTGCTTTATGGATTTAATAATAATGCTTAGAAATGCTTGAACAAGGTGATTTTGTCCGCAGTGGTTCAGGACTTTTGGCAAATGTTGCATGTCTTTATCTTATCTGTATGAACAAAGAGCTATCCCTTCTCACACATATGCTGACTCAGAGGACATGATCTGCACCTCCGCAATCCTGCCTCGGGCACAACTGGCCAGATATAAAGCTGCTTTTCTTTCTGTTTTCATTATTATGTGCTTACAAACCTCTTTGTTGTTTGACATTGATTAGTTTTTCCTTGAAATTATGTTTACGTGTAGACACGCCTTGTTAGTAATAATATAAAACTAGTCATACTCTGCCTGTAGTTAGAGAGTGGATTGGAGATTTACAACAGTAATCCCTCCGCACGTGTGTTATTTCAATGAAGGATCTAAATTGGACTATTGGATCCCGACACTGAACCATGGGCTTCGCTGTGGTTGTTCAGTGAGTGGAATTCGTTTTTTTTTTGTAATGAATTTGTACACCAACCACTGAATGTGCTGTTTTGTGTTGAAAAATAAACAAGTTGGAGACTACCCCATGAGCCAAGGAACGCTCAGCATCTCCTTTGTATCCGCCATATTTTGTGCCTCATGCCATTGATAAATACGTTGATCACTCGTAGATGATATTGCACCAAAACTTTTCATTGCATTCCTTCTATCATGTCATCTATTCAAAGACAGACTGCGCTTCATTAAAAAAAAAAAAATCTAAAGAAGGTGTATCCTTCTGAAGTATTTTGTCGTTTTCTGGCACTGTGGATTTGCAAATACAAATCAACATTTTGAATGGGGACTTGCTGTTTTATACCCAAAGAAGCTGCTCCGTAATGTCCATGCCATTTTAGAAATAACTGTGGAATAGGCTTTGACAAATTAAGTTTATAGAGAGTGAAAAGATTGTATTTTTCCAATGTTACAGCATGGAGAACAGGAATATCAAGAGGTCTCCAAGGGCCAGCTTGATTGCCTCTCCCACAGGGGTTATCTATGCCCGTGGTCTGTTGGCTTCCCCTGTCCCCCTCCACCACACCCAGTGGTTCAGGTTTGTTGAACCACAATGCGCTGATTGCAACAGACAACTCCAGACCACCAGAGTAGACATCCGTAGCAGTTTGGGCCAGCAAACCATCCATTGGTTCATGGCTACCCTCTCTCGACACATGCCGAGCCCAGCAGCACATCGCCCCATTGGATCTGCGCTCCCTGGCGTGGCAGGCAAGACCATCCTGCCCTAGCGGTGTGGGACATGGTGCTCATGATATTGCTGAACCAGCGGCGCAAGGCCTCGCAATGGTTCAGCACAGGTTAACCACACACGACTAGGCCAAACAGGACGCAACCACGATGGCGAAGTGTGCAATGGATCTTCTGGATTTGGCTATTAACAGTGGTCTGAGACAGAGGTTTCAGTCCTCGTGCCTCATCAGCAGGGCAAAACGGTCAAAAAATGAAACTTCGTGTGTCTGCCCTTGACTTGAGACAGCAAAAACAGGCCAATGTTGTAAAATGTCATGAAATAGAAGTGCTGAAAATCAGAAAACAAAATCCAACTGGATAAAACAGAATAAGAGCAAATATATATATTTTAAAATGAAATTGAAGAAAGAAATGAGAAAATAATGAAAGACTTAGAAGAAACACAAGGCAGATTAAAAGCTCGTTTTGTCTGCTTGAAGGGAGATGGTTTGTCCAGTTTGCCCATCATTTGCGTGATATGGACTCTTCAATATTCGTGTGGCATGTCATGATAAGTAATGAAAAAAATTATCTTATATATTTATTCGTTTATTGAAGGTGACCTTTTGGAAGGGGGGCGCTCCCTAAATAGCTTTTTAAAGAAAAAGAGACCTCCCTTCATTAATCTCACTTTGCCTGCACAAACAACGGACATGGAAGAAAAGACTTTGAAAGGAGTTAAGAAAACAACGTGAACAAGCAAAAACTGGGCCATCATTGGGGCTATCAACTTCTTTTTGGTCTGGTCTTCATGACAAAAAGAAAGCAAAACTTTTGATAATTTTAAAGATAAAATTTGATTTTTGGGGGATTTTATTTTTTTAAATCGCTTTGTCCTTTCGGTGTGTTTATTTCGGCGCGCCCCCCGTGGGCGTGGCGGCCCCCCGCCCTAAGCCTTTTGTTGCTTTGCGTGAAGCGTAATATTAAATGATCCAGCGACACCCAATTCTTAGTGAGTGTAGGAAATGTTTTCGGCCCCAAAAAGAAAACATAGAAGAACAAATTGTTTCTCAACATGCCAGACAGGATTAGAAGAGCAAATGGGCAACGCCAGGTAACCCTGCTTCGTATCCAATATAACCACACCTTAAAATCAAACATCCACACCCTTCTCACCTCAACCGGTATTGGGTAGGAGGGCACTTTATCAGCCATATTACTGTGCAAGTGAAACATTGTCCTCTTGTTTGTGGAACCAGTGTTTCTGTTTTCTAATCAGGGTGTGTTATGTCATGGGTGTTATGTTTGCACACAAACTCAGCATAGCCTATCAGAACAGCATTCTCAAGTTCATCTAAAATTCTGGAAGAAAAAACAACAAATACAATTTCAAATAATTACTACATTTTATTGGGATTGGTGGGTAAAAAATAAAAAATAAGGTCATGATGGTCATTGGGTATAAACACTACAAACACGTTACATGCAACCATATGAATACATATAATGTGATGTTACTGTGGTCAAAAAAATCCATGGGGTATGTCAAATGTGAAGCTATGCCTTTTATTTTGGGGGAATGCAAAACCGTTACCTTCAATCACCGAAACTGATCACGTGGCTTCAGATCCCCGAATAACAGGTTAAAATGAACACATGAACATAATCCGAACACATAATTTGCTTTTTAACAATCAAAAAGGTTCCACTTTTAAGCCAAGTTGAATGTCGTTGTCAATTAAACGCTACTTCTGGTGACCCTCATGATCATATTCTCCAAACATCTCCTAATCTTGGATTCTTAATCACAAAAGAAGCAACCGTTAAATCTAAACTTGACTGGTATCAGGCTCAAAGTGACCTTGATCTTGACTCTATACAAGGTGGTGTAACCAACAGTAACTGGAGAGCTGCAGTGGGAATTTGAAACAGAACAGGAGGAAGTAAAGAAGGAAATGAAAAAAATAATTACATAACTTCTATTAGGATAAAACTCAAACTTTGAGTGAATGAATAACGATATTTAAAAATCAGTGTAATATATATATATATATATTATAATATATATATATATATATATATATATATATAATACATACATACGTGCTTTCAGAAAGTATTCACACCCCTTGACTTTTTTTCACATTTTGTGTGTTCCAGGCCTGAATTTTAAAATGGATACAATTTAAAAAAGATTTGCTAACGCGATCTACACAAAATACTCCATAATGACAAAGTGAAAACTTGTTTTGGATTTTTTTTTTACAAATTTTATTAAAAATGAAAAGCTGAAATGGCTTGCATCATGAGTCTTAAGCCGCGTGAGTTAATATTTTGTATAAGTGCCTTGCAGCGATTACAGCTTCTGAGTCTTCTTGGTATGTCTGCATCAGATTTGCACATCTGGATTTAGGGGATTTTCTCCTATTCTTCCTTGCGATTTTGGCTCAAGCTCTGTCAAGTTGGATGGGGAGCGTCGGTGAAACGGTAATATTTAAGTCTTTCCAGCGATTCTCAATGGGATTTCAAGTCTGGGCTTTGGCTGGGCCATAAGGACTTCACTTTCTTGTTCTGAAACATTCGGTGTGTTGCCTTGGCTGTAATGCTTGGGGTCATTGTCCTGTTGGAGTGCAAATCTCACCGCAGTCTAACGTTCTTTTTGCAACTCTGAAAGCAGGTTCTCCTCAAGGATTTGCTGTATTTGGCTCATTCATTGTTCCCTCCATCTTACAAGTTCGCAGTCCGTGCCAACTGAAAATCATCCCATAGCATGAATGCTGCACCACCATACTTGACGGTGGGGATGTGTTAGCATGGGTGATAAGCTGTGCTCGTTTCCGCAGAAGACGTCGCGGCTTTGCTTTCAGGCCAAAGAATTCATTTTCATCTCATCAGACGCACGAATATTTTGCTTGTGCTCTCAGAGTCTTTGTCTCGTGGCCTTTTTGCAAACTCCAGGCGTGCTGTCATGTGCTTTTTGTCAGGAGTGCTTCCATCTTGGCACTCCTCCATAAAGCGTAGATTTGTGAAGTGCTGCAGAGACTGTTTGTTCTTTTCCAGGCAGGTTTCCTATCTCAGCAAGGAATCTGTAGTTCTGTCAGAGGTATCACTGGGTTATTGGTCGCTCCATGCCAAGGTCCTTCTTACTCAGTTGTTCAGTTTGTTTCGGACGGCCAGCTCTATACTCGGAAGAGTCTGGGTAGTTTCATATTCTTTCATTCCTAATGAATGGAGCTCCTGTATTTTCTTTGGGAATTTCACACGAAAGTTGTTTCATACCTCCCAGAATCTTATGCCTCTCACAATTCTATCCCAGAGTTTAACGGACAGTTCGTTGGACTTCATGGTAGAGTTTTCTGCTCTGACGTGGCACTTGAAAACTGTGGGACCTTATATAGAAAGGTGTTGTTTTATATCATTCCAATCAATTGATATTGGCTACAGGAGGACTCCAAACAAGTTGTGAGATACTGTATCTTCAGGATGCTCAAAAGGAATTGGATGTACCTGAGCTCAATTTGGAGTGTCACGGCAAAGGGGTTGAATACTTATTGACGAAAAACATTTCAGCTTTCATTTTTAATTATTTGGTAAGAAAATTTTCAAAACATGTTTTCACTTGTCATTAATGGGGTATTAGGGTGTAGATCGGTGACAAAAAAAAATTAAATTTCTCAATTTTTAAATTCAGGCCGGAATACAACAAAATGTACAAAAGTCGAGGGGTTTTCACTTCGACACCAAGTTTGGTGAATTTTACCAACCGTTTAGGAGATAGATTGACTGAGGAAAGACGGACAGACTGCCGATTTTCACAATATCCCCCCCGTGTTTTTTTCAAAACCCATGGAGATAATAAGAGAAATTGCTGTGATTTGGGGGAGGAAGAAAGGTCTTTGACTTGATGGACTAAATAACTTGGTAATACACAGGGCATGTCCAACTTCTGGTAGGCATTCCATCCATTGGGACATTGTCGCTGTCCATTGCCACTGTCCATCTATAAAATTACCTTTCTCACGGTCACAACTGTCTGGTGGCAGCTGCTCATCTGTTGAATTGTGCTTCATCCATGGCCTTCCCTTCTTCATGCCTAGCCATCTGTCTACCTTTGCCTGTTTCTTTGTTTCCTCTTTCCAGCTGTTCCTTTCTGTTCCAGTGTCAGCACTATCGCCTGCTTGCCCTCCGTTAACAGCTCTTCGATGATTCAAGCATCAGTTTGATAGATCATTTGAGAGTTAATAAAAATGGAACTTGATAGAGTTCATGAACCTTTTGCTCAAACTTCTCAAAGTAAATCGACATTCAAAACACAGCAGCCGCAGACCGCAGCCCACCGGTCCCGCATTCGAGAGTGAGCACACAGCCATCGGACATCAAACGGACAGCCAAGGGTGAGAGCAGCACCGAGAGAGGTGTTTTGATGCCATTCAACTACAGATGATCATGTAAATAATAATAGTAGGCTAATGAAATGACAAAACAAAACAAGGCTTGACGCCGAGACCTAATGGTTGTAGCACTCCCTCTGAGTCTGAGAGATCAGAGCGTTCGAAACCGGCCGAGTCCATACCAAAGACTTTTAAAATGGTACGTGCTGCTTCTGCTGCGCTCAGCATTTAAAAGGAATATGCCCTGCTGTTGGCTTAATGGTTAGGTTGGTGGCTTGGGATCCTAGGGTCTGAGTTCAAAATCCTGCTTGGCTGTTGGATTAATCATGTGGGTTGACTCAGCCCTGTCATCTTTCCAAAGTCAGCAACATTGATTACCATGCTTGCTGGGATGATTTTGAGCATTGAGTATCTTGTGTCGGAGTGGTGACCCATCCAGGATTGTACCCAATAAGGCCAGGAGACTGGCTTTGGCAGCACCGACGCTCTGTACTGGGTAAGGTTCTGAATGGAGGATGCATTTAAAGGATAGAGCATGGACAAACAACCATAGGTTGGCAACCATTGTGCAGGTTAGATGGGGCCTAATGGCCTCCTCCCTTGAAGTTCCTTGAAGGGAATTTTGTACTGGACACACACCGCACGCACGCATGCACACACACTTTAAGAAATGACAGGACTGAGTGAAACAGATAAAGTTGAGAAACACAAAGTACTATATCATGACTGCAGTTCCCCAAAAAGTCAGAATTGGCTATTTTCGATAAGTATCGGTAACAATGACTGAAGAAGAAGTGATGCATGAGGAGCTAAGGGGGATAAGGAGGACCTTCGATGGAAAAAGAGGCGATTCAGCCGCATCGTGTCCATGGCACCTACAACCAAACGCAGACTAAACAAATCCATCTCTCGGCAGCATTCTCAATCCAATTGGCAGTAGAGGGTTGGGAGTATGGGTGGTATGAGCCCTCCTACAGAATCAAAGGATGAGACCCTCCCACGGATCAATTGTTACTCCTTAACATGTGCATATACAACAACCCATCACATGCGACCACCTACAAATCCGCCAACATCCCTATACCCTCATATCCGATACTTGCAGGTACCTATGCAATTCAATTTTAAAGTATGTACTGCTCTGCTGCACTACTTTCGCGGGGACCATTCCATGCAGTAACTACTTTCTTTTACTTACATCAACTTCAGTATGGTATACTAATTCTTCCTCTTAATTTACTCTCCCGGCTAGGTATGGCTCTGGTCCGATCACAGTCAATTGTGCTGAAAACCTTTCTGTACTAGCGTATTATAACCATCATTACCTTAAAGATCTCCATATCCGCTCATCTTAATCGCCTCCTTTATAATGTGCAAAGCATTGTCTCAATCAGCTGCTCCTCATAACTGAGCTTATCAAAACATGGAATCAATCAAAAACCCTTCCTGAACCCTCTTGGCAGCTATGTCCTTCCCAGCCAGAGCTTATGTCCTTCCTGAGTGTGGTTTGCACTTTTCCCTAAACTGGTAACGATGTATTCCCTAGCTGGAGGCGGATGTCTTCCAGCTGAAAAAGCTTTGTCATTCCCTAAACTGTAAGCTATGTCCTTCCCCACCTGTAGCTATATCTTCCCTAACTGTACGCATGTATTCCCCCCTGTAGCTATATCTTCCTAATGTGCCAATAATCATTCCCACTGTAGCTATATCCTTCCTAACTGCAGCAATGTCCTTCCACCTGTAAGCTATGTCCTTGCCCTAACTGTAGCTTTGTTCATTCCCCAGCTGTAGCGATGTCCTTAAACCACCTGTTAGCTATGTCTTTCTGAACTGGACTATGTCCTTCCCTAACTGTAGCTATGTCCTTCCACCTGAGCTATGTCGCTTTCTGAACTGGAACTATGTCTTCCGCTAACTGTAGCTATGTCTTCGCCGCACCGGAGCTAATGTCTCCCTAACTGTAGCTTTGCATTCCCCACTGTCGCTATAAATCCTTCCTAACTGTAGCTTTGTCATTCCCCACCTGTCGCATATCCTTCTAACTGTAGCTTTGTCTTCCCCACACCTGTAGCTATATCCTTCCCTAAACGTAGCCTTTGGTCATTCCCACCTTACTATATCCTTCCCTACTGTAGTTTTGTCATTCCGCCGCTGTAGCTATATTTCCTAACTGTAGCAATGTCCTTCCCACTGTAACTCATATCTTCCTAACTGTAGGCAATGTCTTCCCTAACTTGGTAGCTATTGTCATTCACCACCTGGACTATGTCCTTCCTATGTAGCTTTGTCATTCCCACCTGTAGCTATATTCCTTCCCTAACTGTAGCTTTTGTCATTCCCACCTGTAGCTATTATCTTCCCTAACTTGTAAGCTTTGGTAATTCCAAGCCAGCTTGTATGAACTATGAAAATTCCTGATTACTATTACTGTAGCCAATGTCCTTTTACACCTGTCTAATAATCCTTCCTAAAACTGCCAGGAAATGTCTTCCCACCCTGGGTGAGCTATGTCTTTGAATAACCTACATAAGTAGCTCTTTGATCATTCCACAGTTAGGGAAGGCCCTGGACACATCACAGGTACTGCATAGGCGGATGGTGGTCCGCTTGAGGACCCTACCTGTAGCTACGATCTAAATCCACTTCCGCTTAACCGTGCAGAATAGATCCTTTGACAAATCCCCGTAGAAACACGTATCAGTGCTGGAAGAGGCATACTGTCCTTTACCGCTTACTCGTAGGTGTGGTTGTCATTTCC
>CM068954.1:188628711-188642828 GCA_035128595.1 Eptatretus atami | reverse complement strand
CTACCGGGTCGTAGAAGCAGCTGCGAAGCGACGAGATGAAAAGCTCGAGTCCGTCGGGTCGGACGATTCGGGCCTACCCAGGGTGTCCACCTCCGTGGCGAGTTGAAAATGAGGGCGTTGAAGAGATTCGACCTCATCGCAGGGAGCACAGCGGAGTACATCGTGATGGTTTCTCCTGTGAAGAGATAAAAGAAAAGCTCCTCAGTGAGAATACCTCGAAAAAAACCCCAACCAAACGGGAAAATCCAAGAAAAACCAGGAAACGGTCCGAACCCGGTGACTTCCAATTGACCGGTGCGGCAATTTCCAAGATGGCGGACGTTTTCCACGTGACGGCCGCGGTGAGCGATTTGTAATTTATAGTGCACCCGAAAATATTACTTCCTGATTATATCGCAACAACATATTACTGTTTTAATTTAATAATAATAAAAACTTTAAACCTTTAAGACCAAAGTGTAGAGAAGCCTTTACGAAGTCACTTGTACCAAAACGCTGAACTGAACCCTCACACTGCGGCAGGCCTTCCTCTATGGCTCATACGCCTCACGTGATGAAGAACCCTCACACATTTCCACACTGCGGCAAGCCTCCAACAATTGGCTCATACACCTCACGTGATAAAGAATCCTCACGCAAATCTATTCTGTACTGCGGAAGGCTTCCAGCAATTGGTCAATACGCATCACGTGATAAAGAATCCTCACGCAAATCGATACTGCGGAGGCTCCAGCAATTGGTCAATACGCATCACGTGATAACGAATCTTCACGCAAATCTACACGACGAAGCCTCCATCAATTGGCTCATACACCTCACGTGGTCAAATGTAGTCACGTAAGAAAACCATCACTGAAGAAAAAATGGTTGTGGGAAGTAATTCAACAAACATTTATTTTAGATTTACATTTCCCTCATCAAGCGAATCTCTATTAATGCAAATATTTCACGTTCATATTTTTTCTCCGTGATTTATAAATAAAAATAAATTTGTTATCCATACTTTCACGATGCAGGTGCACTTCAAATGCATTTTGTTTTTAAACTACGTAACTGTTATGAATATTGACGTACAATTATTACATTAACACACAAATTTTGTTATTTAATTTTCGTGATCTGACGTAAATTACATGAAGCAACTGCGTCGCCGCCATCTTGCCAAGCAGACCAGGGTCGCCTGAATCAAATCAAGACCACGTGAGCGGGACGTTGGTCGTAAAGCGGAGCACCAGCACCCTGCGCAAATATAATACCGGCACCAATTGTTAGGTCAAGGGTCATGGTGAAAGTTTTCTTGGAGTTCGGAGTTATGGATACGGAGGGGTATTTAGAGGTTGGCAGGCCAAATCCAAAATGATACCCCTTGTTTCACTTTATCCCATGGTAACCTTGTGATTGATTACCACGCTAGATTTCCGGTCATCACATCTGAGTTAACATCTTCAACAAGTTGTCATTCGTACGTATGACTGCCCGAGGTATCTTGACGAAAATAATTTTGTAAACAAAGTGAAATGCACTCAATGACGAATAAAGTTTGAACTGAACAAAGAAGAATACAGGAAAACAGTTTCCTTCACATAGGAGAGAGATAATATGATCAAGGTCTTCATATAAGTGTTTAATTCCCATATTTAATAAGGAGCAGTGGTTTCAAACAAGCTCAAATGAGCTAAGATCCTCGTCCTCTTAATGATGACGTCATTAAAACCGAATATGACGTCATTGTGAGTATCCGGTTTGCGATAAATTCCGGCTAATGCCGGCTTGATTCCCGCAAACAAAAATTCAAACAGCTTTCCTAGTTTCGGAGATAATGGTCTGGCGATCTATTAGCGGCAATATTATATGACGTCAACTTTTTTTTCTAGGAAGAATATTCCCAAATCGGAGATGGTCACTGCCTGCACGTGGGCTTTCTGCATTATACATGGCAAGTTTCACGAAGATCGATGAAAACTCTGGCGTTGTGAACCTCATCGGCCCCTCCTCTAGCTATTCTGCAATCCCCCACATCTTCAACACCCTCCTTACCTCCCCCCCTCGTCCCTTTGCCTACACTCCCCTTCCCCCCCCCCCTCCCCCCCCCACCCCCTGCACCCAAAGCTCCTCCCCTACCTCTTCATTAAAAGTGTCGGACCTCAACCATATCCGGGCCTTTCGCTCAAACCTTTCAGATCTTTCCATACAGGCTGCCACTGACAAACCAGACAAATCTGCCTAACAGAAAATTTCCTCTCCCTGACGTGTCTTGACTCCCAAGTATCTCCCCCGGTTACTCCCTCCTCCGGTTTTGACAGCCTGAGCCTCGTCCTGGTGGAGGTGTTGCTCTCTTTCATCAAAGACTCTATTCTCACTCCCTTGCACTGCTCTCCACTCCCCCACACCCAGGATACCTTCTGGCTACGCCTTCCCCCTCCACTCCCACCTATGTTTATTATGTGTACATGCTTACCGTCCCCAGACAAGTGATGACTCCATCTAAACATACTTCACTTATTTCCCGAAAACATGGACCATTTCTATCTCTCTTCCAAACTCTCTCTTCCTCTTATGTGGTGACTTCAATTGTCATCACGCAGTTGGCTAGGTGTGGGGTACCTCTCTCACCTGTCATGGTACCTCAGCAAAACTTTCCGTGACTCATTGGGACTGACTCAATGGTCAATTTCCCGACCCGGGATCTCAACCAATGCGTACTCCATCTCTTCTAGATCTTATTTTGACAAATTTTCCCTGACAATATTGCTGCTCTTCCTCCGCCTCCCAATCCGGTCTTCTGACCACGTCTTGTCAAAGTGGCATCTCTCTGGCTTGTTATCAGAGAACCACTCACCGCCGTCGAGTTGCTGATTTCAACGCAAGCCGACTGGAGGGTCTCCAAGCAGCTATCAAACTTACGACTGGTCTCCTATCACTACTTTCTCAATAACAATCAACTCTTCTCTGGGAATTCTTTTCAAAGAAACTTGCTCTACCTCATGCACAAGATTTATCCCCTCCGTCTTAGTTTGTCCTACCCTTCTCCCGCCCTTGGTTTACGAAGCTCTGGTGGCGAGGCAGTTGTCCTGAAACAACTTGCCTTTGCCTCACTGGAAAGAAACCCAACTGTGGGCAATCTCAGTCCTTACACAAAGCTCGGAACAAGTGTGTATCTACCTCAGGAGAGCCAGGAAAAGCAAATATTTCTCATTCTCAAAGTCTGAACTCTCAAACCTCTCTCCTCCTCAAAATCCTGGTTGGGTGTTTAATCAATCGCTTTTCTGGTGTATGCTTCCCCCTCCATCCCCTCCTTACCTCAAATGGCTGCACTGCTGATACCGCACGTGATAAAGCTGAATGTTCTAAACTCGGTGGTTTTGCAAGCTAAATCTTGTGTCCTAAACCCATCACTTTCTCAAACCCACCTTACCCAGTCGCACACAACTGTCCGGACTTGTCCTTTTCTTCTAAACAAGTGGGAGAGCTTGCTTTCAAACCTCCACAACTCAGATTCTGCAACCGTCCAACGACGGCATCAGCCCACGTGTTCCTCAAAGCCTGCTTTCTTGCCTTGCTCACCTCTCTCTGTTCTATCACCGATCTTCATTTTGCTCAAGGTTCATCTAGCCATCTGCTTGGAAATCTGCTTAACATCATGCCCTGCATAAAAAAGGTGCAAAACAAGATCCCTGTACTACAGACGCATCAGCCTTCTCCCAATCATCAGTAAGGTTATGGAATCCCATCATCGCCTCAGACATGAGAATCCTTCCTCTTCTCCGAATAGCTTGATTTTGCCGACTCATCGAATTTTTTCAGGACCAGGTCACTCTACCCTGGACTATTGCTTGCTTCTTGCTCTCCCATCAAGTGGATGGAGCGTCCTCAATTGCCAGACAGGAAATCCGAGCCGTTCCCCTGGACAATAAATCAACGTGCTTTTTGACAACAGTTCTGGCACCCTGCACTACTCGCCAAACTTCTCTTCCATGGTATCCAAGGCCATCTCCACTCATGTCTGCTCGCAGACTTCCTCTCCTGTCGCAGTCAACGTGTGGCGCCTAAATGGGAGTTCTTTCATCCCCTCTTCCGTGTGCAGGGCTGGAGTTCCTCAGTAGCGTTCTGGGCCTCTCTTTTTTCGTGGTTTTCATCAATGATCTCTCCGACTTTCTCTGGAAAAATCCTCTATATCTCTTTGCCGATGACTCCACCCTCTGCCGTACCATCTGTCATCCCTCAGACCGGCAAGGCAGCAGCTTCTTCGCTCACTGCAGATGATGATAAAATCACAAACTGGTCCAACACACTGGACATGTCTTTCAATCCCGCATCTCCACACTCTTCTACTCAATGTCTCTATTCGAAAAGGACCGTTTAGAAACCCCCCCATCCACTTTCTCAAAATCCTCTGAAGAAAGTCTTTTCTTTTTTCAAGCTTCTGGCGTCTCACTATCTGCATGACCCTTTTCCCTGGAAAGTCAGCATTTCCAACTAGCGCTCAAAGCCAGTCGCCGACTGGGAATCCTCCGTCGTGCAAAGTCTTCTTCCTCGGCCCTCATTTGAGCTCCCCCTGACCACTTACAAAGCTTTTGTCCGTAGCCTGATGGCTGAGTACTGCCTCTCCCCTCTGAGGCTGTGCTCCTGCCTCCCACCTTTCTCGGTCACGCCTGCTCGCAACCGGCGCACTTAGGATCATCGGCATCCTCCCGCAGATGAAGCTGAGGTCTTTGGCGCCTCTTCGCGATCTAGCGCGCGAGTCTCTCGGCGATCAACGGGGTGCTTTTACCTTCTTACGGTCTCCTCTCTCAGCCTGCCCCCACTAGGACATCTTCTCTGCCATTCCCCACCACATTCACGGCGGGTCACGGCGCTCTCTCGCCAACAACCCCCTTCTGATCCTCCTCCCGGTATGAACCCCGAATGGCAAATGGAAGTGATTTTAAGGTTTATCTGCTGTGCGAAGGTCACGTCTTATTGACGAGCTGATGCTGAAGGTCGAGTTGGGAAGGTTGATGTCGTTCACTTCCAAGCTTGTTTTTTTTAAATGTCGTCTAAACGCGAGTAGAGTGCGATATGTGCTGTTTGAGTCGATGAGCAAGACCTGAAGGGATTAAAAACCAAAGGTGGTTTGTTCAATAAATAAATAAATTTATTTTATTTTACAATTTAAATGTCTAAACGCGAGTAGAGTGCGGCATGTGCTGCTTGAGTCGATGAGCAAGGCCTGATGGGATTAAAAACCAAAGGTGGTTTGTTAAATAAATAAAAATAAATATTTTACAATTTAAATGTCTAAGCGCGAGTAGAGTGCGACATGTGCTGCCTGAGTCGATGAGCAAGTTCTGATGGGATTACAAACCAAAGGTGGTTTGTTAAAAAAATTAATTATTTTTAATTTGTTTCATTTTTACAATATAAATGTCTCTGAATATCCTTTGTAATTCGTATCAAACGTAGTACGTCCACGTGTCCTATTAAATGTCCTTTTCCTGTATGTGATGGTATGTGTAAGGGGTTCTTCCAAGAAGGAGTCTTGAACAGCAGACATTAAATAAATAAATGGCTTATATTTGATGTCGAGTGATTATTAAATGTAGAGAAAGCTCATTGGTTATGAGCACAAGGAAATTTCTAAATCGATACCACCAGAAGCCTGTGCTTAAAAATAAACCACAAAACATTGAAGCTTTTTATTCTTGCACTGGTTGAAAGAGTTCAAAAATGAGAGGTTAGATATTTATTTATCTATTTATTTATTTATGTTTGGCCAAGTGGATCAAGGCAGTGGTCTGTTGCCTAAACACCACTTGAGTTCAAATTTTCTGTGTTTGGGGAGAAAATATTTCCCTGTTTGGATTAATTTGAAGCAACTTTTACTTTAAAAAAAAAAAGTGTATTTAAATGAAACTCTTGGAGGAGCCAGCGTTTCTGCATTTGACGGGCAGCATTAGCCGAATATATACCAGCAGGACCCGCAGAACATCCATGCAATGTAAAATTTGATGAAGTCCTCAACCTCCCCCCCTTCCCTATAAGTACCAATACAATGACTACTGGAATGTATTGTGAAATTTGGTTTCATCACCAACCTTCAGCCTGTTTGTTGCTTTGTGAGCTTGGTCTTGTGCAGATGACTTTGCATGAATCAACACTTGAAGGGTCTGATCTTGTAGGACCAGCACTGGCGATCATTGTTTTATAAATAAATAGATAAAAGTTTCATGCATTGTATTTGGCAGAGCGAGGCGAATATGTGGGATCCCAATATCATGAGTTGAGTGTTGAGATGGGGAAGTCAAACGGGCCAACCTGAGTGTGTAATTTTGTCTACGGACCCACGCGTGCTGTTTACCTGTCATTTTATTGTATTGCTTTGTCTAAACCTCTTAAGACTTTTAAGAACCCATGGATACCTTGTGCAGTGTGTAGTATGCATTACAGCAGTGGTCACGTGATGTTTAGTTGTCAAAAATCTGCATCCACTTTGTGATGGATTTGATGAAGATGGTACTCAAGTGCTTGGAAGCAACTTTTGAGCCTGGTTTTTATTTATTTAATGCCAGTGTAATAATATTGTTCAACTTGATGAAAATGTAGTTTAGAAAGGTTGCTTTCAGTGGTGCAAATTTTTCTCTGCATTTCTTGAGGTGGTGTTGACCTATTTCCTGGTCATGTGAAATTACAGTAGCATGGGAGCTTGGAATGTGAGTTCTCTCATGGGTTTTCCCACCCCCCTCCCCCTCCCCCACCCCCCCCCCAAAAAAATGCCAATGATATTCAAGAAGCTCAAGTGAGAAGCAATGATGCAAGACGTATCAAATTATTATATGGCTTCCCCATTTACATCCCAAAATAGAACCTTCAAATAAAAAAAAAAAAAAAAAATTATATATATATATATATAATATATATATATATATATATTACTACCGTAGGGGAATGGTCGAGCCCAGAAACCAAGAGTCTCTTCTCCCCCCCCCCCCTCTTTTCTGGGTGAAAAAGCAAAGAAAAGATGTGAAAATGTAACTAAGATCTTGTTCAATTGCTTCATGACTTGAATTGTTGCAAGTTGATAGCCAGAAACCCATGGCTTGAAAGGCTGTTGGGCATGGCATTTGGTATGGACGGAAGGGAATGTCTGGTAGAAAGTGTGATTAGTCACAGCTCGACTGGTGTGAACGGAGTATAGGCATTGGTATCTCCCGTGGTGAGGCTGTCTTTGTGCCTCTCATTCGCTCACCGCAGGCAGGTCAGTGGTCTTTTTCTTCTCCATTTCCTCTCCGGCCTCCCTCCCCACTCTAAGATATGTCGTCCCCCGCCCCCCCCCACATATTTCCGCAGGGCGCTTAAGGTCCTCCAACTCCCTTCTGATAAAACTACCAAAATCAAGAATCACTACTCACCTTCACTCTTTCATTCCTCTTTTTTTTTTTCCCTTGCCTTTGGAACAAACTCCCACACTCTCTTCAATCCCACTCTTTCCGCCAGGTCTTCAAAACAGCTGTTCACCACCATCTCTTATCTCCACCATCCAAAACCATGATCTTTTTTACCCCATTAATCCACCCCAAAACCACCTTCAAATTCCCTGCCTTCCTTCCTTCCTTCCTTCCTTCCTTCCTTCCTGAAGGTCCCTGTCGTGTCCATCTTGTATACCCCGTGTTCCCGCCCCATCCCTCTCCCTTCCACAGATCTAATGTTCCTGTTTGTCCTTCGCTCTCCCACTCCTCTTGTCTCCTGCCCCCCCCTGTTGTGCGTTGTTTGCTCTCGTACGAGTCTCGACAATGTACACAAAAAATTCACTATTTTACAGAGCATGGCCTGGTAAAAGTGGTAGTAGGGTTGGAGATTGGTAGACCGAGTAGGATCATTAATCATTTGGACACTATCCAGAATACCAATTACTTGAGTGCTGTTCCAGACCTGGGAGCAGCACAGGTATCCCCTGCTTGATGAACGTTCGCTACAAGGGATGGTTTCATTTAGGACTATTCATCGATTAATGGAGGTCTTTATTTGCTACAAAAGACTTGTAATCAAAGACTGGTGATTATAAATATGATACCTTTTTCCACTGATTAATTTTTCATTGGGGGGGGGGGGGGGTGGAATTAAACTTTTCAGAAGGCTTGCAAATAATTAACTTTTTGAAATGAAAGGGTTAAAAATGGCCATCTCCTCCACCACCATCTGCTGCTGCCTTTTGTATGGAAACTTGGACTCCAGATTGTTTTGTTAAGTGTTACAACTAAATTCACTTTATGTTACCGTCTCGAGGAAAATTTAAAAAAGGACAATTGGATCTGTAGTTTATCTGGGCCCTGGCCTAATGTAACCCAAATTTGGTAGCATTCTGACTGGTGGGTCTTGAGAGGAAGATTTTTGAAGGAATTTACATGATTTTTCACAAAAATTGACCAAGTTCACCATTTTAACCCACTTCTGGTCATGTGATCGGCGTGGCCTCCAATTTAACATCCAGACCCTGTCCTAATGTTGTGACATAAATTTGGAAGCATTCTGACTGGTGGGTTTGGAGAAGAAGATTTTTTTTGAAGAAATTTACTGTGTTTCTTAGTCATGTGACCGGAACGAGCTTTGCAATCCCTGTTACTAATCAGGAGGAACGTTGCTGCCAAATTTAAGCCGGGCCGGCCCAGCGGTTTGGCCGCAGAAGTCATAATGTGAGATGGAAGGACAGTGCACGATGACAATGCCTTATCTGGAATTTGAATTCAGATAAGCTAATATGTCACCAACTACAACCATCATTATACCAAGCATACGGCTTTTGCTTTTAGACCAAAACATGACTGTTCGGAAACGAAATGTAATTTTCCCAGAAGAAATAATGCAAACAGAGGTTCACATCATGAAGGCTTATGAAGGTACTTGACCCCTTTGTTAAGTGGAGGACACCTTATGATATCACCTGTCTGGCAGATTTGTAGAATATGAGAAGCTGATGAGTTGAAACACTTGAGGACTGAAGAAGAAGAAGAAGATTAATTGATTCTGAGAATGTAAAGCTGTCAGGAGTGATTACTGCAGTTTGTGACTGCATATTGACAGAGAATGACTGCTGAAGTTGAGACCTGACATGAGAAGAGGAAAGGTGGTTTTGTTAATTTTACTTGAGGGTTTGAGTCTTGGACTAATTGAAGGAGACTAGGTTGTCAGAGCCCCATTGGGGTATGAGATCATTATTGATGGATCAGTGGAGAAGTTATCGGCAGCAAGGGACTCTTAGGTATACTGGGATATCTAACTGGTAGGGGTGGGGAGGTGGTAAAGGAATGGACAGGGTTGTTGGTAGCTGAGAGGACAAGATGACACGATGACCTTGAAGGACATTCAAATCAATGTGTTTGGTTTCAGAGGGCACCATCGATGCAGGTAGAGTGAGATTGCCCAGCAAGGGAGCTGGAAAAACCATGAGGTGAGCAGAGACTGAATATCATACGTTGAAGCTTCGCTGGGATCCCTTGTCATTCCGTCAAAGGCTTTGCTGCTATAGCCTATACTGTGCAACACTTTATTTTTTAACTGTTTTAGAGCTGATGACCATTCATTGGCAATCTTGGCCAAGAGATCACCAGTGGACATTGCTTTCTGGATACAGGAATGTTTTAATTTAAGTGATTCTTCACCATTGAGAGGAGGGGTCAAAACAATATATACATTGTCGTGGATCCAGGGTTCGAGGCTTGCTGTAAGGGGAACCACTTGGGTCCCTCACAAACGCCCGGTCCTGGTACCGCCGGGTACAGAACTCCGCACACCGACAGGTTGCACAGCAACCATGAATGCCGATTGGCATGGCCAATCCGAGAAGGGTTACACCACTTGACGTGATACCTTACCTGTGGACAGCTGGCTCATTGGGGTCAGTGTCCTCAGTGCACACTCGATTACTGCCGAGCGTTAGTGAGTGTGTGCTGGCTGACAGCAAATTATTGGGGTAGACCGTCCCATCTTACCTTACTTGTGCACTGCATCAGACCAATAAGGGAAAAGCCAACTGAGACAGAATGGAGACAGCAACAAACAATTATTTATAAGAAACACACAAGCAAGCAATCATTTATAGGCAAAATGGCACAAAAGAGCAGATTTAACCATAACACATATTCTTATTCAATCTTACTTACACAAATGACTTGGCCATTATTCACTCAGGGGCAAAGAATAAAACGAGGACTTGAAAAGAAAATAAAAGTAATGAATGGAGAGAAGGAAAGCAGTCTTTCCTTGTCTCCCTCACTTCACACAAATATACAGAATGCGGAGGAAAATGGATGGGGAAGATGGGCAGGAGCGCTGGGGACACGCAGCCGCATCCCTCAGGTGCCCAGACCCAATCGGCAAGTCCTCTCTAACACCCCAGATATGCGAGCTAGATGTGCGACTCACCCTCTGCCTCCCATCGAGAGGTGCCGCCAATCACCCTGCTCGTCTTTCGTGGCTGGCAGGATGACGCTCGTTGAAGGAGTGTTCTTTATCCACAGAAGCTTGACACTAACTGCTCGTGAAACTTTCCTTCCTTTTCCCTCATGTTTTTGTTCCTTCCCTCATGAGCCTTCTCAGTCTATCTTCTGCCTTTTGCTTCTTGTCTTTCTACTTTCTGAGGTGTCTGCTCAGGAGTGCTCCTTGTCCCTGCTCACGTGAGCTTGTCATGAGTCCTCTTGCCTTTTCTGCTTTTTCTTCACCTCAGCTTTCTTCCCCCCCTCCCCCCATTGGTCTGCAGCCAATGGGGGTGGGTGAATGATGTCACTTGTGGAAATTGCCGCACCATTCTGAGAAGTTTCAATGAAGCCCCCGCCCTGTCCTTTACGCATGCAAAGCTCCATCGAGAGCCCCCAGCCTCCTAAGTGCGGAAAACAGTCGCACTGCTTTGCACTATACAACGCCCAAGAGAAGCACCGTGCCTTGCAGGCCATGCCGGTCGCCACGGACAGCAACGCTCCATACCCAGCAACGCGCGGATGGAGGGAACACGGAAAGGAACCCCGCACGATCGAGGATGACCAAACAGCTGCACGATTGAAAGTAAGACAGTTGGGATGGAGGAGGGACTGTTGAAAGGATGTATGATGGAGGGGAGATTATTGGTGGACCGTTGAAATGGGCTGATGCGGTATTGTAGAGATGATTGAAATAAAGTCAGAAGGGATTGAACAGAATGATGGTGTGAAGGAATAAAGATTGAAAGTACCAGAAGGGGAGGGGGAAAGGCGTTACATGGGACAAACGCAGCCGAGCCAATGCATGCCCCCAAAATAAGCCTTTGACAAGGGACCAAGGACTATCTATACAAAGACAGCTGCTTTGCTCTCTCGCTGAGATGAACGTTCTGGTCAGCCTCATTTTCCAAAAGAAGCCGGTCTCATCAGTTACAACATGCTCTGACGGGTACCCCTTCTCCTCGATGAGGCTCGTTGGTTCCGCAGGGAATGCCTTGGCGGCGACGTGGTCCGCGGAGGCATCCTCCCCTACAAGCTTGACGTGCAAATTATATCATGCCTTGAAGTGGTGGAACCACCCCCTGCTCGCTGTAAACGGGCTGGAGGTGCCGCTTGTACCCACTGTTCTCGTGCTTGCACCACCTGCGCCAGAGAGATGAGGGTGCAGGAGCTTCACCTTCTTCCATATCAGTGGTCTGCTTAGAGGCATACCCTTCTGTGTGTTAGCCTCGATTCTTGGGGGCTATTTTCGAAGAAAGAATGGAAGATTGAGAGGCAATACACATGTCAGAGCAATGCGACGAGAATGATGGCGATCCAGGACGTGGTGAGTCGTCTGCGCATTGTTTGTGTGGGATTTTTCCGGGTGATGCTGTATTCGGCAGCTGATGATAGATGTGGTGAGCGATATCATTGTGTAATTAGTCCGTATGTAGCTCGCTGCTAATTACACTAACAGGTATGCTGAACGTTTCCATCCTTTAACTCGCAGGAAATGTCTTTCCTATCTACAGGCAGGTGATGCTGAGTGTTTTTAAAATGTAACATCTCAGATGGTGCTGTTTGTAGTAAGATGGTGATTTACACTCGTATGCGCTGAATATTTCCATCGTGTAGTGTCCGTATGTGGTGACTTCGTAATTACTGGATGCATAATAGATGCTGTTGGTGTTTTCATTCTGTAAGTGACTCGAGGGGGGTGGCGTTGGGAATGATGTTACATTGGTAAGATATGCTGCGAAGCTACGATACAGTACTTGCAGGAAGCAGGTCATGGTTTTTTTTTTTGGGGTTTTTTTGCGTACATGCATCCAGGTGCGTGGCTCGTGAAAGATATGTTTGAGAAGTGTTATGCTCCTGGTCATGAAAAAACAAAAAAAAATCGCTGTGAACCTGTGAATGTTGAAACTGCGCATGTTGGGTTCCGGGTGAACAGACTTTCAACTTTCTCCCCGACCTAGAATGTACTAAACATTTATTAGTCTGTGCTTCGAAAGGAGATTTGTTTATGTATTATGAATGTATATGTCTTTTTTTGTTGTTTGTTTTTTCCTGGTTCAATGACCTTTCCTTCCACAGAAGAGACAAGCTGTGCATTTGGTTCTGCCAAATATTATGCATTATGTGGTTTGGGAGGCATCCTCAGCTGCGGTTCCACGCACACTGCCATTGTGCCACTTGATCTAGTCAAATGCAGAATCCAGGTCTCTCTGCATGGTGTGGCCATCGTGGTGTTTTGTGCATGTAACGGGTTTTTTTGTTTTGTTTTTTTTTGTTACTTGACTTCTGCTTCTCACCAGTTTTAAAACTAACCTTGACAGTTTTATCTCTGTTTGTTGTTTTGCATTAACCTTCTCTTGTTCATGGAAGACGCATTTCAGGGCGACTTGCTCCGATGGAAGTTTTGCCTTGTTTCTGTGCTATGGATATCTCAAAATTATTAGATGTTACCACTCACTCCTGCACTAATTCTTTGTAGTGTTTTATCACATTTCTGGCCTGAGGTGCATTTGTCAACTTTCAGCTTTGTTTTTCACATGATGCGTGTACAGAGAGGGTGGGTGGGGTTAGGGGTGGCATCCATCACTATTTTCTTTAATAACCTGGTTCATGTGGTTGTGCAGGTTATATTTACTCTTGTATAACTCGAGGTCATTTTGTAGAGAAGGTGGTCATGTTAACTTTCATACAGTATCGAGTAAGATTGTATCGTGGAAATACCTTTTTTAAAAGGTGAGGTCAAGTGCGGCACCTGGGTATTTCACATGGGGGGGTCGGGTGGGTGGGTGGAAAAGTACCAACCCCATTCAGTCGGGGACCTGCTGTGGGTTGTCTGAACACTAGTGTGCAGTCTTCCCCAAGGTGAACAGCCATCACTCAACTCTACTGTTTGTCGTGCTCCTCAGTCTGCATGTGTTGGAGTAGCTGTGGAAACTGTTGCCAATTGGTTTTTGTTTTGTGTGTGTGTGCGCACCCGCAAAGCCTCCAATTGACATTTTGGAAGCTCATCTCCAGCATTCTTGAGTCACCCATTCGGAAGAGAAAGTCCGTTGCAATAGTGTATTGCATAAGAACATTAAGGGAATGAAAAATGTGTTTTTTTTTCTTTTCTCATTCTTATCCTGGCTTCTGATATCTAAGCACTTCTGAATTAATTGTGCATAGCTCCACATCATTCCAGGCCTTGTGAAACCAGTACAGTAGCCCCAGGTTGACTTTCTTCATGAAAACTATTCTCATCACTCCACGGCACCAATCCTGTTTCGCAACTACTATTTGTGGTACTTCAGCTTCATGGACTGGAGAATCCTGTGATCCGTGTCTACTCTGTTGGTGTTGCATGGGAAGAACAAGCTTTGTTTTTCAGTTGCATCTCTCGGTGTGATGAGTATTGTCCTGGGATGGAACAATTTTATTTTATTTTTTATTTTCGTTTTGTGCTATTTTTCCGATTTACCAACATTGAGAAGACATTGGCTTCCATGATTTCAAATAACTTTTCTTCTTTTTTTTGTTTTCTGCCCAACAGTCAAAAAAAATTGAAAATCACTCCAAACAGGAAATTTGCTGTTTTTAGGGGCGTCATGGTGGACACAAACGGTCACGAAGAACTAATATGACATGTTAAATTAGGTGTTGTCAGACGCTGCATCAACGGTGGTAAACTTC
>CM068954.1:188607363-188628069 GCA_035128595.1 Eptatretus atami | reverse complement strand
AAATTTCTTTTCCAACACCCTCTGAGGGTTGTGCATGAAATGTGACTTAAAATTGTTTAAATGCACAAAATCGCTCCAAAAGTGGACAATTTGCCTGACGTTTGATTGCTGCCTTTCCTCCATTCTTCAAACGTTGAAACAATTGAACTGGAAGATTCATGAGCCTTGCCAGAGAGGGTATTGCATTTGTCCTTGTCCACACAGCACGTGAATACGTCTTGCATACCGATTGGAACAATGGAATATTTGTCTTATTGGGCTGACAATATAGCTCAAGTGTTCCACACTCACCTTTGACCTCTCTTGACTGGCTTTGATTTCCTCCCACCTGATTATAAAATCATTCTAGTGCTTCACAGGCAGGAAATGATTCTATCATTGTGCATGACATCCTTCAGAGGGAACAATGAGCCAGTGTCACATCTAGCATCAGGTGCTGAATGCTAAAGATCTCATTGTATCTTTCAAACCGTAGGCCATTGTGTGCTGATGCTCTGGCTAAATATAACCGTGCCCTCATCAGTGGCGCAGTTTCATCTCACTAATGATGCAACCAGTGGGTTGAATTTGTCGTTTAATCCCAGTCCGATATGCATTTGATAGGTACATGGTACTTGAACAATTTATTTCAATAATGATGCAAAAATGCTTTTTGCTTCCCTTTGACTCTGAACTCTCATCCTGTCTTCTCATTCTTTGCCATCTTCCCTCAAATATATTGTCATGTCCAGGGGGTTTTGCCCGATCTGGACGGATAGCCAAACTGTTCTCTCTTGAGGGCTTACAGCCGAGATTCTCGGACATTATGGCGCACGCGGGAAGGAAAGGGCGGCATGGACAGAGCAGCCGGAAGCACAGCACAAGGGGGTTTATCACTAATGCACGGTAGACAGACACAAGCAACTTGAATAAATACTGGGTTTAATGAAAATAAATCAAATATTTACAATGGTAATTCAAAGGGTAATGGGAATGTGAGGTAAAACTGAATCCTAATCTAATTTTGTAGCCCCTCCACACAGACTTTAATGCAGACAAGGGGACAGAATAAATAAAGGAAAAAACATCCTCCCTTTCGCCCCAGGCACTTAGCTTCGGGTCTAGAAGTGAGTTTCAGTAGCTTGAAGGTCACCAAACTGCTTTGTCACTGCATGAGGAAAATTCCCCCAAAATGGCACCCAGCCGCTCTCTGGGCAGGCAAACGTATCTGATGAAATTTGGGCGGTGATACTCAACACCAGGGCTCAGGAACAGCCGTACAACTTCTTTCGTGGATTGCCCTCTCCACTGCTCTGCAAGATGGTGCCATATTGCCCCAGTGGCCCAACACGAGGCTTCAAGGCTGGTCCCACACTATTGAGCCAACAGTCCATGGCCAGTGTCTTGCTCCGTCACGCGAGCAAATTCGCCTCAGCACGAACACAATCGTGCAGCCTTTACCGTATTGAGTGAAAGCCAGCTGTTTTACCCTTCTCTTCCAACCGCCATATCTGCCGCCTCGCTTCTCTCCCGCTCCGAACCTTCATCTCGACTGCCTTGTCGCTCAACGTGAGACTCTCTGACCACGATCCTCACTACTCCCCCCCCCCCCTCTTCTCACTGATGTCGCGCCTGCTAATCATCCACTCCAGGGGCGTGGTTTGCTTGCTGTCACCCCTGGAGGTGGGGTTTCTTGCCTTCTTGGATGTGCAGCTCGGTTGTCGTTTTTAGGATGTGATCCCTATTTTTAATCGCTGGTCTTAAAATGCAAAAACAGGAAAATGTGACGGGGCAATCACATACTTTGAGAAATTATCCTTAAACCCGACCTATTTTAACACCGCAAACCCCCCCTCGGTGTGGTGACATGTAACACTTGAGCTCAGGTACCCTACTTAATTTACATTGCGATGTCTCCTGACCAAGCTACTCTGCACAATCCTATCTTTCCTATGAAATTTCTCCATCTATCCCACAAACAAGATTTACAATGGCTGTCTTTCTGGAAGTGGGATACAATGGGAACATGACAGGTAATCATTATTATTTTTTTTTAAATAATGAAATAAATAGTTTTTATTTTTGTCTTCTGAGCAGTTTTGATGAACACGTTGTGCTGAAAGCTAAGATGAAAGCATCCGTGCAATGACCATGCTGTGCATAATTCCTGTATTTGGGATGATGAGATGGCGTGTAGGTATGGGCACTTGCATGGTCTGCAGGCCTTGAAACTCCTTAAGTCTTGGAAAAATGAGAGCATTTTCCAGTCTTGGAAAACTTGTCCAAGTACTTGAAACTTCTGGAAAATGGAAAACTGCGCAAATATGAATGATTTGCCGTTCCTCCAGTTTTAATTGTTAGTTCTGCCGTTCTCGAAGAGAATGTCACCAATTTTAACCTCCCCCGGGGATTTACCAAATTGTTTCTCACGTGCGAAGTCTGCAATGGCGTGTCACCACAGGAAACTTATTCTTGCAGAACAACAGTTTATTATAAGGCACAGGATGACAAAAATAAGTGAAGCACCCTCGACCCTGAATAACAAAAACCACACTTGGTGCTCATGGCGTTGAATTGGTTTTCTTGTATCATTCTCACACAATGGTTGGAGGTGGGTGGTGCCAGAGGAAGGTCTTTCAAAGGGTACCATTACCGGAGATCAAATGCTCCACCGTGAACAGGTCTCTGGCACCCAGTGGAGAGGCGAAGGGTGGATAAAGGAAGTGGCAAGAGTTTGTATGATTGCCAAGGAGATTAGCATGCCGCATGTGGAGAGCGGAGAACGTGTGACGTCGTCTGGTCATGCACAAATTGTGCAAGTGCTTACTGAAACTCTCTATCCAGTTTATATTGCTGGAAATGACAGAAAACAAATCGGGTTTCCTTAATTTGGTTTATTCCAGTATTCCAGATTGTTGTTGCAGGGTCCCGCCTGCTTGTGTTGGGCAGGCGAGGGACCGCAACCACGCCTCTTCTTTCCTTCTCTCCCTTTCCCCTCTACTTTCCCGAATGATTGATTGTGTGGTGTGCCTGTCTGTCTTTCGATAAGAGTGTGTCAGGGGATCTGTCCTGAGGTGTATTCTTTTTCTTTTTGTCTGATTTTTGTATGTGCTTGTAATAATGGTAATTGTAAATGCTGTAAACCCTCAAATATCACGGGGGCTTGGTTCCTGAAAAATGTCACGATGGTTAAAATTACCTCCGTCACCGAAGGTGGAGGTAGTTTTCACCCCCCCCCCCCCAAAACCTCTTTTCTGTCTGTCGTCCTTCCTCCTTGCCTGTCTGTGCATGTAGGATATCTTAAGTTGTGGGTGGATCTGGAAGAAATTTGGTGGACAGGTTGGGTGTGTGACGAGGATGAACTGATTAGATTTTGGTTCAGGTCCGAATCCAGATCTGTGGGATACAAAACGTAAACTATTCAGCCTGGCGGGGGAGGTATACGCTTTACCACCTGTTCTAGTTGCAGAAGCAGCGAATGTCCTCACCAGAAGAAAAACACATGATCACCCTCACATTGACTCACCTGACGGTGCCAAAATGAGCTGCCCATCAGATGGATGCACTATGGAAAAATAGAATGAACTCTCCCTAATGGCATCCACTAATTTGCAGAACAATATCCAAGGGGTCGAAGTTCAGACAAACTGAAGATCCGGATCTGAATACTAGAATTTTTTGTTAAAGTGATTCTTCAACATTGAGAGATAGGGCCAAAACATTATTTTTATATATATATATATAGCACGATATCTCAAATTGTGGACAGATTCGAATGAAACTTGGTGGACACGTTGGGTTTGCGACAAGGAAGAATTGATGCAGTTTTGGTGAAGATCTGGAACTGGATAAGAGAATTATTTGATTTTTTAAAATTTATTTTAAATTGTAATTCTTCACCATTGAGAGATTGGGCCAAAAAACTATCTATTGCCTATTTCAAAAATGTATTGGGCCCGATGTCTAGTTGTGGATCGGGCATTACGTGGCGGAGGAATGCGCTCCACCGAGTGCCATTCGAGTTAAAACTGCGATCATGGAAACCAGGTTCCAATGGGAAAAGGGGTTCGGTTCCTGGGCTTTGAGAAAATATGGAGGAAGGTGAGCGTCAGCCAGAAGTGAACACATTACAATTGAAATAAACGTGCAGTTCTAGCCAAAAATATTGGCATTCCTTTCTTTCTTTCTTTCTTTCTCTTTTTTTTATTTTTTTTTCAAAATAATGCACCATTTCTTCCAGAAAAGAGTTGCAATTTTAAAATCTTTTGGTCTCCACACATGTTTCTTTGGTTTTCAGTGGAACAAAACAGAAAAAGCTGAAAAAATTACTAAATCTTAGCTTATTCCACACACAAATCCTAAAATGGCCCGGACAATAATATTGACACCTTTTAGAAGGTGTTAGAAATAATTCGATTACAAGCAGGTGATTCTCCTTTACATTAGAATCAAACTCACCTGGGGTGAATTGCAGGTGCCTGCAATATAAAAATCACTCATTCATCCAGTTTGAAGAGAGCAAAGGAAGAGTCCTGCTATTTTGTCAGAGCATGCAGAAAAAGAAAATCAGAGAATTGTCTGAGTTCAGACACAAGATTGTAGCCAAGCGGGGACAATCTCAAGGCTACATATCTATCTCGAGACCTTGATGTTCCTGTATCCACCATATGCAATGCTATCAGGAAGTTTAAGACCTTTGGCACTGGAGCCGACTTCCCTGGATGTGGCCACAAGAGAAAACTTGATCGAAGGATTGTTTGAATGGTGGAGAAAGCACCTTGGTCAACTGCCGAAGAGATTCAAGCTCACCTTCAGACACAAGCTCTGACAGTTTCAACTCACGCTGTGCATCACCAACTCGATGAAAGGGGTTCTATGGTAGGAGACCCTGGAGGACCCCACTGGTGGGAGAGAGACATAAGAAAGCCTGACTGGAGTTTGCCAAAATGCACTTGAACAAGCCAAAATCCTTCTGGGAGAATGTCATGTGGACAGATGAAACCAAATTAGAGCTTTTTGGTAAAGCACATCATTTCTGTTTACAGAAAACAAAATGAAGCCTTCAAAGAAAAGAAACGCCTTCTCTACAGTCAAACATGGAGGAGATTCAGTGATGTTTTGGGGTTGCTGTGCTGCCTTTGATACTGTGTGCATTGCATGGCATCATTAAATCAGGAGTTTACCAAGGCATTTTGGAGCGCAATGTTCAAACCAGTGTCAGAAAGCCGGGTCTCCATCAAGTCATGGGTCTTGCAGCAGGACAATGACCCCCCCCCCCCCAAACACTCTTCAAAAAGCACACAGGAATGGTTCAAGACAAAACGATGGACTGTTGTGAAGTGGCCAACAAATGAGTCCAGATCTAAATTCCATTGAACACCCGTGGGGAGATCTGAAAATGGCAATTGGGAGAAGGCACCCTTCAAATCTGGGAGAACTGGAGCAGTTTGCGTAAGAAGAGTGGGACAAACGACCAGTCGAGACATGTAGGAAGCTCAGTCACGGCTATAGGAAGTGTTTGATTGCAATTATTTTGTCCAAAGGCTGTGATACCAAATATTAGGTTGAGGGTGTTAATAATCATCAATACTATTTATTTTCTGATTTTAATAGGATATATTAAGTTCTGAATCAAAAACAAAAAAGGTTCTGTAATATTAACAGTGACATAAAGAATTGTGGAGACAAAATGTGTTTGTCACTGATTTTGAAATCTATGGAAACCAAATTCATGAAATCATGGAAACTCTACTTATTTTTAGAGAAAGCTGTGAATTATTCAAAACAAAAGTGCAAGGGTGCCAATATTTTGGCCACATATCCGTGTTATTATATATATATATAATATATATATATTATTTATTTATATTTATATAATATATATATTGTTACGGTTGTGGAAATTCGCATTACACCATAAAGAGTCCTCATGTGAGATATATCGGTAAGTTCATGTGTAGTTAGCCCAAACCCGTTGTATAGAGGGAATATGTGTGATTCATCCGGGCTGCGACGCTTTGAGTTGGCCATTTTTCTTTCTCTATTGTTATTTTCGACCATTAAGCCGCCAACAACGCAAACAGCCTTTACCTTTACCTTCACAACTCCATCCGCGCAAACATTGCTTCACCGCCATTCCCAACGACGCCCGCCACACACCAAACCACCACAGAAAACCCCCACCACCTTCGCCTATCTCCTTCTCCAACCATCGACCACACCACCAGTCAACACCAAACGTCGTGCTGTCCAGGGCCTGTTCGGCGATTGTGGCCGAACGCATCGAGCCGCGAACGCGAATGGCGGCCTTTCCGAGGGCGAAATTCGGATCAGGAAGGCTTCACGCCCCTTTTTCTCCGTCCAATGGGCGAGCGTCGGGCGGTATGGCCCGCCTCCAAGCGCGATGAACGTGGATTCTTTACGAGAGGAATTCGGATCAAAAAAGGTTCACGCCCCCTTTTTGCCGCACCAATGGCTGACAGAGGGTGGCGTGGCCCCGCCTCCAATCGCGTTTTGATCCTGAAATTTGCATATAGGCTCCTCCTGCGGCCTATAAAGACGCGAGCATAAGGCGACTCGAAGAGTTCGCGTGGTTGAGTTGCAGGCGGCTGGTCGGGGCAAGTGAAGACTGCGGTCGGCAACGAGGTTGCGGTGTGGGGGTCGCTCGTCTCGTCGCGGGGTCCAAGCCAACCAGCCATTCCCCTCTCCCTGAGAATCAGCAATTCCCCCCCCATCCGCGCTGAGATAGTGCCGGGGGCCCCGTTCCTCCCCACCCTAAACGTGGTGCCAACAAAACTGCTTGCGCGGAGCACGCCGGAGAGGGCTCGCCGACCACGCCAGGGGCACGGAGTCGGGCGCAGCTGCGTGAACATTGCGGCTTGCCCGCCATCGCGTCACGAGGACGCGGGTAAGACCTTCTCGGTCTCGTGGACCTGGCCGCTCCTCCAGGATCCACGTACATTTGGTCCACGGACCTGTCTGCCCTTGCCTGTGAGGGTGGCTTTCTTTCCTTTGCTTTTTTGTATGAGTGATGTGGCGCGCAGTCCCGACAAGTAGAACTGTATAAGTGTTGTAAATAATTGCCCTTTTATTCGGCCGTATTGCATTTGCTTTTGTTGCATCTTGTCTTGACTGTAATATACGTGCCTTCCGTGTTTCCGTAATAAATGTGCATTGCTTGTTGAACTGTTTCCCGCTTTGCTTCGTCTCCTTCCTTTTATTGAATCTCCATCTTGCATCACGTAAGGGGTTCGTAGTGGGTTTCAACATCCGGTAATTAATCGAACCGTCAAGGCCGACGATAACTCTGCTCGGTTATCCCTGTAATACGGAACGAACCGCTTAAGCGGTTCGTGTCCGGAGTCTGCCTGTGGCGTGGTACAACTCCTCGGTACGCTACTCGGCGAGACTTGGGTAAATCGACCATTCGGCGATCGACCCTATTTCCGCGGGTAGAATGCGGACTGAGTTTGTGGTGAGGTTAAACCCCCACCCGTGACTGGCTCCGGCGGTAGTTCCCGGAGGGTCACGACTGAATTGTCCGTTCCGGTGGACGAGGCAGCGGCTTTTGGCTACACGCGGTCGTTCGCACGCCGGGCGGGCGCGAATTCGCAACAATATATAATATAATTATATATATATATATTGGTGTTAATATTGAAATAAACAAAAACACAAGACTTTTACCTTTTAAATTTATTCCAAAACAGCGAGGTGGGTGAGGGTAATATCATGTACGAGTACTGTACTGTGCCGTAAATAGAAAACACAAAACTTTGCTCAGGATCATGTTGATGTTGAGAGAGTGGGGTGCAGGATTGAGCAATCTGAAGATCAGCATTAGCTTTGACGAAGTCACCTGCAGTATTGCCACATAGGAGAAGGGTACGACTACCGTCAACCACCTTACCTTGAACCCCAAAGCCGATCTTTCATGCTTGGAGAGGAAGTTGAAAGGTGTCGTCCTCTTCCAGAATAATATCATCTCGGCTGTGTTAAAAACCTGCTCCAGCATAAATCCCTTCACCTCAATTTGTTCCATGAGCTGCGGTGGATACTTTTCTGTAGCATCATGGTCAGCCTATGCTGTTTCCCTGACTAATTTTTCTTGATGGAGGGCAAATCATCTTTTGATTATCTCAAAGCAGCCCTTGCTGGCATGGAACATGTAGACAGTCGTGGTTGAACTGGAGCCTTCGGATTGGTTACTGCTTTTCAGGTAGTCTTTTGATCTAATTTGATTGGGATGCTGGAAGGCGAAGAATATGGGTTTGAGAATGACTATTTGAGTACGGGTGTCAAAGAGAGGGTTTGGGAATGCAGTTCAAATACAGAGTTTGGGAATGAGGTTGAAGGGTAATTAAGACTTGGGAATGAGGAAGAGAACAATGGGGAAGGTTATACATACAATCATTGATCTCGTAATTGGGGCCCACAGATGCAGCATTTTCACCTCGAGTAAACCGATCCAACAACTTCATCTTTTCGTCCAACGTCGTAACCTTTTTTCTCTGCGTTTTGGCACGACTAACTTTGTCCATCTCTTTATGTTTGGGCTCATTAAAAATGGTGCATGAGAAACACCACAAGGCTCGTAATGGGAGATGATCATACGTGCACGGGGCACAAACCATGACTCGTCATCTCAAATCACATTTGGTTGAAATGAAATCCAGCGATTGGTTAAAATCTACGATATTTCAGGGTTTACCCGATGTGCTTGTAAATACGTGCCTTCCCGAAAGTGTTGGAAAACAGTTTTCAAACCTACTCGATTGTCTCTTCCTTCATTGGCTCGATATAATGTGCACATAAATAGATGGGACGTTGTACCTGCTCCGAGATAGCTGACTCGCCCACGGTTTTGTTCTGCCATACGTAAGGCCTTTAAAAACAAAGAAGTTGTTCGTCACCTGACCTTGCCCAATTTTTATGAATAGATTATTATTATTTTTTATTTTTTTTGCAACGCCTGACTTCCAGGTAGCCATTTTATGTCCGCTGCCAAACGCTCAGCATGGCATTACTCTGTACCATTGTTCACTCCTGTGATCTCGACAGAGAAAATCAGTGGCTGTTTTTCAGTTTTGGCACCATTTTAAAAACGTTGCACAACACATCAATGGTGTGTCTTGTTCAAAATATGGAAAATGGACCATGGATAGACATGGCTGCCGTGCAGACATTTGGGCTTTTTACATATATTTTTTCCATTTAAAGTGCTGATGTGGTCACCAAGACGCACAAGATATCAGACCCATGAGGTTGCGTTGGCATTACTTGTGTCTGCCGAAAAACGGCTCCACCAAAAAACCCAAAAAACTAAGAGGTGTGTTGTGAAAAAGATGCTCATTGTGAACATCAGTCTAAACCAAAAACGAAGTGTAAATATTCGTTCTGAATTTTTAAAATACGAACTGAATTTTGAGAAAATTATTTTAAGCCAGTTGTGTGTGCTTTTAATGGATGGTACTGTACTTCGTTGAGGGAGGGGTGTATTAAGGTCTTGGATAGGCCTGTTTATGCCGTGCAAATGGTATACATTTTATTTTCGAACTGCGGAATACCACCTGTCGCTTGGCTGACAGGAATAAAGAGGGAGAGGGGGGTTGGGATTGTGAATGGGGAGAAAGGGTGAGGGAGGGGGTATGTGGGGGTGTTATAACAATTGCTATGTTGCCATATTATGCAGATTAAATATGAAGTGCATTCGTTGGGGTGTGGGTTAAAGTTCTTATTTTGAGGAGTATATGCTTTATGGATGCACCAAAGGGTGTCATCTTGGATTTTTATACGCCCGATATATATATATATTATATATATTTATAATATATATATATATATATTATATATATATATATATATATCGGGGCGTATTATGTGATACCGGTCGTCCGTCTGTCCGTCCATCCGTCCTGCCGCACCTAACTCCCAAAGTTTTCACTTTCACGTTTCATTTTTGGCACATAGGTACAGACTGTGGAGACGGTGTGTCGCGACATAAGTTCATCATCTAAAGTGGTTGCATGGCAACCAGGATGCTGTTTTCCATCCGTTCCTGTCCGCACTCTAACTCCAAAGTTTTCACTTTCACGTTTCATATCTGGTACATAGGTACAGACTGTGGAGACGCGTGTGTCATGACATACGTTCGTCATCTAAGTGGTTCCATGACAACCAGGATGCTGTTTTCCATTAGTAGCACAATTCTGTATATACCTTCTTGTTCGGGCGTATATTGTGCTCCTTGAGCTCTTGTTGTCAAATGGAAAGGGTCTAATTATATCTGACTGTACAAGATCTTCAGGGATGATGAATGAGAGATTGGTATTCTTCAATTCCTTCATATGTTACTGGTGTGCCGTCTTCTCAGTGCTGAGACCAGCTTCACTGTTTTAAGGAAACCGAGCAGAGATACTAAATTGGTGTCATTTAATCCTCTGACTTGTGCACACAATACTGTTTTACCCCTAATTTGGGATATCACGATGGATATGTTGAAGTTTATGATTCTATATCTTTCCAAATATAAACAGAGGCAACCTGTGACATTAGCCCTGACCCATCGGCTTCAGGTTCAGAAATCAGCGAAGTGGGTCCGGGAGACAGTTTCTTCACTCTTGACCCCAAAACCATAATAGTAACTGGAGCATCTGAAGATGCAAAGACCATCAGAGTCCGTTTTGTATTCGGACTTCTTCTTTCCGTATGCTGATCCTTTAAAAAAAAAAAATAAAAATTGATTTTGGTGACCTTGACATTTTGACCTCAAAAGTATAGGCTTCAGTAACGCAATATGCAAACCATGCAAAAATTTCAAGTATCAGATGGAAGTTTGTGATTTTGTGAACTTGACCTTTTGATCTTGCTAGAACACTCACTGAACTGTCATATGGTAAAAGTCAACATGCACACCACACCACACCACAGCACACCACACACACTGCAAAAACCCCATCTCCTGCTAAGCATTGTGGGCATCCTTATTCCTTGCACTGCTTAATCTCTAAGGTTGGTAATATTTGAGCACAGAGCAGTCCCACAATATAACATAGTTGATGGTGAAGGTAGTTTGTCTAACAATTATTGTCTTTCAGACCAATTGGTGAGTGAGTACTGTACATACATATTTGTTATTTTCCTTGATATGTTTGCGACTTTCCTTGAAATTGATATGTTTGCGACTTCTTTTTTTTAACCCTGTTGTGACACTAACTGCATGTTTTTCATTCCCCTTTCCCCTAATTTGCCTGTGCATTTGTTTGCTGTGTTCTTAACAGATGAAACGAGCTGCGAATTTGGCTCTGGAAAGTACTATGCTCTTTGTGGTTTTGGGGGTATTCTAAGCTGTGGCATCACGCACACAGCCATTGTACCGCTTGATCTGGTCAAATGTCGCATCCAGGTGTGTGGAAGGTCCTGTCATTTGTGTACAGATTATCTTTTGGAAAAGGACAATTTGCATCAAATACTGTACAAAAGGTTGATCAATAGTGAGGCCTGTAGAAAAAATTTAAATATGACTTGTTGACCTTTTATTTTTATTTTTATATGTATATAAATGTTCAGCCTCTGTTTATTTAGGGGCTGACAGGGTGGCTTAGCGGTACACGTGCTCATCTCCCTCCCCGTGCCTCCTCCTCAGCTCCTGTCCCCTCCCTCTCCCTCCCCAGCTCCCGCCCCCCTCGTCCCAGTCCTCCCCATCCCGCCCCTCCCCGTGCCTCCTCAGCTCCTGCCCCTCCCCCCGGCTCCCACCCTCCCCTCCCTCCCCCGCCCTCCCTCCTCCGTCCCCTCCCTCCCCTCCCGTCCCTCTTCGCTCCCGCCCCCCCCCCACGTGGCGCCTCCTCAGCTCCCGCCCCCCTTCCTCCACGTGGCGCCTCCTCAGTCCTGCCCCCTCCCTCCACGGGGCCTCCTCAGCCCTGCTCCCTCCTCCCTGTCCCTCCTCCTCAGCTCCCGTCCCCTCCCTCTCACGTGCGCTCTGCCCCCTCCCCCTCCCTCCACGTGCGCCTCAGTCCCGTCCCTCCCTCCCCACGTGCGCCTCAGCTCCCGTCCCCCTCCCTCCACGTGCGCCTCACCCCGTCCCCCCTCCCCCACGTGGCGCCTCAGCTCCCGTCCTCCTCCCTCCCACGTGGCGCCTCCTCAGCTCCCGTCCCCCTTCCTCTCCACGTGCCCTTCACGCCTCCGCTCCCCCTCCTCCCCTGTCCCTCCCCTCAGCCCCTCCCTCCTCCACGTGCCTCCTCAGCTCCCTCCCCCCCCCCTCCTCCACGTGCCGCCTCCTCAGCTCCTGCTCCCCTCCCTCCCTGTCCTCCTCCTCACTCGCCGCCCCCTTCCCTCCACGTGGCCTATCAGCTTCCTCGACCCGCTCGTCCCTCCACGCTGGCTTCCTCCCACTCCCTCACGTGCCCTCCCTCAGTCGCCGTCCTCCTCCCTCCACGTTCCGCCTCAGCTCCTGTCCCCCCTCCTCTCCACGTGCCGCCTCCTCAGCTCCCGTCCCCCTCCCTCTGGGCGCCTCTCAGCTCTCGCCTCCTCTCCCTCCACGTTGCGCCCCTTCCCGCTCCTCCTGCTCCCTCCCTCCCTGTGCCTCCTCAGATCCCGCTCCCCCCCTCCCACCACGTCTCGCCTCAGCTGGATTCATATTATTCAGCTCATCTGGACTATTACTCGTGTGGATGGTACAGAGCATGGAGAAATAACAAACGACTTGCTCGCTTGGAGGAAGTTGTTTTTTGAGGTTTTGTTTTTATCCCCCGCCGCGTGGCGGAAGGGGGATATTGTTAACATTTATCGTTGAAGGTTTTAACAAAATGAAATTCCTTAATTTATTAAGCAGTCAATTTTTGAGTAGTTCTTACGTATTTTCATTAAAATGTTGGCGATCATTTGCTTACACAGTGACCTTTTGAACTCCTTCGATTTGTGGTTCAAACTTTGCTGGTTCTTTTTGTTTGTTTTGATAGGTTGACCCGTTGAAGTACAAGAATATCTTCAATGGATTTTCTATCACGTTGAAAGAGGATGGAACACGAGGCCTTGCCAAAGGCTGGGCTCCCACCTTCTTCGGGTATTCCATGCAGGGTCTATGCAAGTTTGGCTTCTATGAGATCTTCAAAAATTTCTACAGTTCCTTGCTTGGTGAGGTATGTTTGTCTTGTTTGATTTATTTCAGACTTTTTCTTTTTTAATTTGTGAAAAACAATACGGTGGCTTCTCCAGATATGACTTCTGGTGACATGAATTTGACAACGCGTGATTTAATAATTGACACTGAATTTTATCGTACACGACATGTAATTATGTGATGGCGAGTTTGTGTAAAACGAACAAAACAAACCCACACCAGACTTTTTGTCTCCGCTGACGAAGTTGCCGGAGGCATGTTTTTGGGTTGTCCGTGCTAATTTTCTCTTTAAATTGTCTGCAACTGCTTATCCGATTGACAGAAAAATTTCACTGCAGGTGTGACTACTCATGTAGAATGTTTTAATAATAGATGTCAGAGGTCCCATTTTGGAAAAACAGGAAAAAAAACATTGGACCTCTATTTCTAAAACCACTCCATGGAAAAGTAATTGAAACTTGGCACATTTTATTATTTGTATACATTGTCAAGGCTCGTATGAGAGCTAACTGACAACGCACATCAAGGGGGGTATGAGCCAGAAGGGGTGGGAGAGGGAAAGACAAAACAGTGGGGAACGGAGACATTAGGAGATCTGTGGAAGGGAGAGGGATGGTACTCTCACTATGTCAAGTACTCTCCATGGGAAATGAGTTTTGGTTTTTTTCTGATAAAAGTGGCTTCATTATGACAACTAGCAGATACCCGTCTACAACGGGTATGGGGGACAGGATGGATCACAACACTTGGTTACGGTAGTTTTCTTTTGGATATTTTGCACCGCATTTAACAGCTCAGTTCATATTGTTCGCGGCGTGTCTGGGTGCCCATGGTAGCGTTTGAGACCGGTCGCTTTTGATTGTTGACCTTGACACATCATGCCGGATGAGTAACACGAACGATTTGACATCTTCATCGTTTCTATATTACCTCCATCAACAGATTAACAACATGGCAGGATAAGTCGTAAATGCTGAGTTGAACAAACGTCCTGAACTCATGGACTTGGTTAAGTAAAGCACTTCGTCTGGGACCCGGCCGTCGGTTTGCTGCTGATTGTTATGTCATCGATTCCCTCTGAAAATTTTATCTATATTCAGTTTTTTTGAATCCGCCATCACCTGCATAAATACATGGAACACGTGAAGATTTCAGAAGTATGAACAGAATATGTTTCGGAGAAAAGTGTGTTAGAAGTTCCAGGCTTACGCCCATTATATTGTGGATTTTCGCCCGTTCGGTGTGCGGGCGACCGCCTTTAGCTAAATTGCGGCTGCGCGCGCCCACCAAACGAGCAATCTAGTCGCAGCTTTTCGGATCAACGCCGAAACCCAGCTACGGGTGTGTTAACTTAAACCAAACACCATAAACCAGCCAACTCTTCTGTCCATGCGCTACAGGGTCGATCGCCGAATTGTCGATGTACCTAATTATTCGCGCAGACAGAAATGCGGGGATTTACACTTCAACGGAGCCTGCACGAAAACGAGCCGCTTTAAGCAGCTCGTTCCTTTGCGATTGCGACGGGTTTTATATCGCCAAGCCCCGTCGGACCAGATGTACGTTTTATCGGCTATTAATCAGCCAGCTATTTATCCGAATGCAATTATGGCAGTCAATGGCAGGAAAGGATGCAACGAGCAGGTGACATTTCAACAATGGGGACATTATTTTACACGTAACGAATGCAATGAGTGGGATAGGGACAAGACACGAGTTAAAACCTACAGCCGATATCTATTTATTACGTACATGCACTTACAACAATTCTACTTACGGACAAGGCGCCACAGATTTTCATGCCAAAACCCCAGAAAAGAAAGATATAACTGGGCTCGTAAGCCTTTAATGTTCCTCGGAGCTGGATGACCGAAGGAGCTCTGTGAGGCCGTGCAGGTTACCTTTGTCGCCCTTGAGGCGACTCGATGGTCTTTTTTGTCGGCGACCCTCCGTATGTCTCTGTTGTCAAAGCGGCAGCTGTTGTAACGGTGGCTTGGTTGGTCCAGGGCCTAGCAGCGCGGCCTGGTCGATCGGGCCTGGCCGACAACGCTTCAGAGGCCGAACGGGCCTTGCTCTTTTAGAGTTTATGCTCTTTAAGAGCCCGCTCACTCCTCAGCGTCGCTCGACCGACTCTGGGCCCAATCGCTCGGACCGTCACGGAGCTTGCTGGCGACCTCTCTCCGGCTGGCGACCTCTCCGACTGGCGACTTCGCTGCTGACTCCAACGACAAACAACTTGGTGACTTGGCTGGCTCCAATGACGAACGAACTCCACTCCTCTGACAACAGCAACTTGACTGGACTGACCAACTCGACTGCCTCCACCGACCAACTCCGCTCTCAGCGTCGAAACGCGCCTTTTTATAGCCCGGAGGGGTGAAGCCGCTGTAGGCTTCGCCACCCGTAAGGCGGTGCTTGCCCCTTTCACCCTTGAACTTTCACCCCCGGCTGGCTCTGCTCCTTTCGTCGTTTTGCAAGTCATGCGCGGCCGTGTTTGAAATCACTTTGCCGCTGTCGAGGATGCCATCGTGTTCGTTTGTGGAGATGTTGTTTGTTGGGGATGTTGTTGTTGGTGAAAGATGGCGGCGCCGTGGAGATGCTGGTGAGGAGATGTTGGTGGTTGGGGCGAAGTGGTGAGGAGATTATGGCGGTTGTGGGAGAAGGTGGTGAGGAGAGATGTTTGGTGGTGTGGAGAAGGTGGTGAGGAGATGCTTGTTTAAAATAAAGATAGGAAAGAATAACACTACCTCAAAGGTTCACAGCCCGGCACACGAATAATTCCCGTTATACATCGGTGGGGATATCTAACCTGGACACACACTTATCGACATAACTGATCTTCGGGGAACCTGAATGGTGTTCTGTGAATTTCCACAACCGTAACAATATTATGATTGCGTACATCAAATGCATTATCCGTTCAGTACGATAATTTGAGGTCATATTGGGCTAAATTGCATGGGGGTTTTTTTTTTGTGTTGTTGTGTGGTGTGTGTGTGTGTGTGGTGTGTGTGTGTGTGTTGTGTGTTGTCAAATAGTTCCCTTCTCGTTTTGTTATTTTTCGTGTAGTCATTTGTACTGTTCATGCTGTTATTAGTAAACATGTTTATCTGCTGTTGTTGGTGGCCATTGCTCATTTTACTCTGATCATGAGTTGCAAGGTGTCGTGTAGTCATTTGTACTGTTCATGCTGTTATTAGTAAACATGTTTATCTGCTGTTTGTTGGTGCCCATTGCTCATTTTACTCGTGATCATGAGTTGCAAGGTGACCGAGTAATACCATCGCCAAAAAGTCAAGAAAAGTGATGTCATTGAACAGAAAATGGAAATTCTTGATTGTCTTGCACGTGGTGAATGCGCATCTTCAGTCGGTAGGCTTTATGGTGTTAACAATTATACGAATTAAAAAGAGTGAAGCAGTTATCACTCTTGCAGGCTGGTTTTGCAGGTTCTACACCAAGAAGTGCTAAAATTGCACGAGATGATCACAAAAAACTTGGACAAGCACCTAAGCATGTGGATTGAGGACCAAACGCAGAAAAGATTGCCTCGAGTGGTCCATTGATACGTGAAAAGCCTAAGCAGATTTACAACCATCTGGTGAACCGTGGTGATGGTGATTCAGAAAGCAAAACATTCAAAGAAAGCAGTGGCTGGTTTGACAAGTTCAAGAGGCGTTACTCTGCACCATGTGAGAACTTGGGACGCTGCCTCTGCTGACCATCAAGCTGCTGCCGATTTCCCTGCTGAGCTCAAGAAGATTATAGAGACGTGATATCTGCCTGAGTAAGTGTTTAAAGCTGATGAGACTGCTTTGTTCCACAAAAGGATCTTGAGCCTGACCTTTATCTCAAAGGATGAGCATGTTGCTCCTGGGTTTAAGGCAGCCAAGGATAGGCTTGCACTCTGTTCCAACGCTTCTCGAGACTGTGGTGAAGCCTATGCTCCTGTATGGCTCCACGAACCCATTAGCACTTTAAAGGCAGAACAAGGACCACCTGCCTGTACTTTGGAGATCCAACCCCGAGGCCTGGGTTACTGCAGCCTTGTTCTTGGACTGGTTCAACCATCGTTTTATCCATGAGGTGAGAACATCTAAGAACCTGGCCTTCAAAGTGCTGCTGATTCTTGATAATGCGCCTGGGCACCCAGAAGCACTACAGTTGGAGCACCCTCACATTTAGGTCGTGTTTCTGCTACCCAACACCACCTCCATGTTCCAGCCTCTTGACCAAGGTGTTATCGCCACCTTCAAGCATTACTCCACCTGGCAAACATTCTGCAACATCCTGGATCCCATGGAACTCAACCCATCACTGATGGTGTGACAATGCTGGAAGAGGTTCACCATTGCAGCTGCCATCACTTTGATCAAGGAATCTCTGGACTAGCTGAACCAATCAACTCTTAATGCCTGCTGGAAAAAGCTGTAGACAGGCTTCCCCACAGTGGAAACAAGTTGAGGAGGAGCTCATTGTGAAGTTGGCACGTAATGTATGTGGTGAAGGGTTCGACGACTGAAAGTCAAGTGAGGTGATGGACTCCCCCACAGAGGAGGGAAGCGGAACAGGACAATGACAAGGTCGAGCGGCCCAGCTAACAGCTGGTGTAAGCAAGCTCCTGCTTGCTGAAAGGAACCCCTCCGACCTGGTGGTTGAGTTGGACCCATTGAAGAATCGTAGCTTGCGGTTGAAAAGGGGGCTGGGGAGCATCGTGGAGCCCGACCGGGAGGTACAGAACGACCTCCAATGAAAAATGATGTAGCCAACCATAAGCTTTCTGAAAAGAAAAAAAAAAACCAACCGTAAACTAAATTTTTTTTTTTAATGTTGTTTATTAATGACTCATTCACAAAGCTTCGTCCCCTAACCCCGTTTTCCCCATAAGCCCTTCAGTTTAATCTACACCAATTCCTTATACACGCCACTTTCCTGGAACATAACCCGAGCATGTATGGAGGCTCGACTGTAATAGATCTTCAACCCTGTTGATCTGGGCAAACACACAGTAAGATTTTGTTTGTTATGGAAAAGGATTAATGTTGGGTGATGTGGTGTACTCCATTTGTCCATGTCTGTCTAGTTGTAAGCAGGATATCTCAAAGTTTTGGACGAAACGTAGTGGGCAAGTTGAGTGTGTGACGAGGACGAATTTATTTGATTTTAGCTGAACTTTAAGTTATTTTTCTGAAGGCTGCTTGATGTCTGACATCTTCGGTGTATTTGTTAACAAAGCTTTTTGTTACTCTGGCAGGAGAAGACGTACGTCTGGCGCACATCTCTGTACCTAGCGGCCTCTGCTAGTGCTGAGTTCTTTGCAGACATTGCACTCGCTCCGATGGAGGCATGCAAGGTTCGCATGCAGACACAGCCTGGCTTTGCCAACACACTGCGTGAGGCCGCACCGAAGATGTATGCAGAGGAAGGCGTTTGGGCGTAAGTACGGTACATGTACTCTTGCATGTTATAAATCTATATATTACTGTGTGTGTACGTGTACCTGGAATACAGTCAAAACGGTACACGATTGCACAAAAATTTTAGGGCCACCTTACTCACCATTCTCCTGCGGTGCAAATCTGGCAACGAAAAAATTATTAAAAAATCAATTCCCAATTCAGTCAAGTACTCTTCGGGAGAATTTGATAAATGCAAACAACCTCAGCGATATAGTTTGCTGGAGCTATCTTTTTTTTCTTGAAATGATTTTTTTTTACCAACGGGTTCACGAGTTGTCTTGGGTCCCATAAAGCTTAAGCTCAAAAATGCATGCTTGTTCATCCTCACTCGTGCAGTTGGTTGTATTGTAGACAATTCTTTACACGCTTCCTTAGATCCACTTCTGGGGCATGTCACATTTCACTTCCTGGACTGTTTGGTCTTGTCCTTAGAGTCCATTGAAAGGGAAATATCTCATTGAGATGGGATGCCCAGCAACTTTGGTTGTACTGTCGGAAGTGCTTGAGTCATTGGCGTGTAAGAGCATTATACCTGTGTGTTGGGCCAATTGCCCCACTAGACGTGCCCAGTTGCAGCTGGACGCATTTTGCTAGTGGGGCTGGCGCGGGGCACGGACATTCATTGAAAACTGCTCATTCTTTTTACCCTTTCCTCTAATTGAGCAAATGGATTCCATATACACATGGTGGTTGACTGAACTTGTGGTTTGCTGGGTTGTTCTACAGGTACAGCATTGTATGTTCGTTGCACTTGATAATACTTTGGTTCTCCAGACTTTTTTTTTTGCTCGACTCATTTGTTTGTACTCGCACGGATTATTTTATTGGCATCCTCAAAACTACATGTGCTTTTGTATTTGCACAACTGAGGGAGGGTTGAGGGTTATGGTGGTGATGAGGTTTACTTGCAAACCATGATACGCCTTTATCGGTCAATATAATGTATATTTCCCTATTTTGATTGTAGGGACGGCCCACGCATTGATTTTTGGCTCTGCCTGAGAAACACCTGGGTGGCAGTTTATAGCTGGGCCGATATTCACCTGGGAGGCTCGGTAATGTAGAGGCGAGTGCGTATACCTCAAGGCTTAGTCGGGCAATGTGGGCAAATGCATGACCTTCATAACCTCCATCCACAGGTTACTGGAAGTGCATCATATCCTGTCAATTGTTACCTCTGCCACCGAAGGTGAAGGAGGTTGTTTTCACCCATTTCAGTCTTTTTCTGTCTCTCTCTGTCTGTAAGATGGGGGTTATTTGTAAGATGTCTTTATTTATATATTGACTGCTTTTGACGTTTGCACGTGGTACATGCTTGAGAGCCTCATTGGTATGCATTGCTGTCTACTCTATCGCTGATGATTCGCCAACAAGTGATTAAACCGGTCCGATCGCTATGGGGAGTGTATAGCATTGGGATTGTCGTGTGTACGATGTGTGAACGTCTCTATAGTTGAGGAACTCTGAGAAGGGTTCGAAACAGCATTTCGCATTTACCTTGCGTAAGTCTTCTTAGGTTGCTTTATGCAGCTACTTTGGCTGGAGGAGCATGGGAGGGCTCAATTTATATAATCTGAGCCACCTTGGTGTAGGTGAGAGTTCATTGGCTGTTCCCTCCATTCACAGGTGAGAGATTTAGATGGGTCGATATGTATATATAGTGTTACGATTCTCGGAAACGTATGCATACAACATACAGGTGTCCCAAGTCAGTTATTCCATTAGTATACGTGCAGATAGATCCCTTCCTTGTGTGTCGTGGGAAAACACGGGGGTGCGTTGCGATGGGCTTTCAGTTAGGTTAATAAATCATTTTCTCCCTTTATTTTATTTCCCCTTTTATTTGAACCACGGTACCTTCATCTCACTTGCCTCACACCCTCGCCTCGCTTACCACAGCGTGACGATCACCTACCCAGAGACTCGTTTTTCTGAGTCAGAATCCTGACGTTCGCTGTGGCAGTTCCACCTCGGCTTCCACCTTCCCAAACCCAGGCACGTGGTGTGGGCCGGCCTCTGGCGAGACCCCGCCCAGGAAGGCGGACCGCATGAAGGCCTGGTCCAATCGGGATGAGCGATGACGTTGGCTTCGCCATGGCTTCACCCCCGAGCTCCGTGATCTATAAAATACGAAGCAATCCTCAGAGTAGA
>CM068954.1:188583861-188599009 GCA_035128595.1 Eptatretus atami | reverse complement strand
GTACGAGTTGTTCGCCCATCAAGGAAAAGAGGGTTGGATTCGGTCATGGATGTCGTTTCGTTGATACTGAAAGAATCAAAGATATATTGATAATACGATCAAAGTGTAATGAAGGAGTGGGGTTTGAGTGCGAGCTGGAGCTCAGAAGAAAGATGCACTTTGGTCCTGGAGAGACTTGAGTGGCAGAGGTTTCAGATTCCAGAGGGCATGAGTCACAAAATCGTGGGAGAAGGCCAAAGGACCTGAGGTCGTAAATATCACATGGGTTAGTGGGTGCTCAGAGTACTATTCCTACGAGGAGAGCCAGAGAGGACCCCCCCTTTCCCCCCCTAGGATTCGGATTAGTTGTGTGGTCATACTCTGGCCTCAAGAGCTCATGGGTGCCGTCTGGTGTAGCAGGCGGGAATCCTGCGGAGGGTGCTACACTCCCCAGCCACGGAATTGTGCAATAGCACAGGAGGAAAGACGAGTGCCAGGCCGAAAATCGGAAAAGCGTCAGTACACGGAGTGGTGGGTAAATTGGTTTATAGAAGCACCTTTTAGGGGGGTAAACATAAACAGATGTACAAAATTTGTTTTTGGAACAGTAGGTTAGAATACAAGCACTGCCTCTTCACACCATCAACGCCACAACAACAAGTAATTGAGAAAGCAATCAACACACGCATGGGAACCCATTGACTCCCCAAACTGAGAGAGAGACAGAGACAGACCTCCCACTGCTTCTCTTTTGGTGAGTCCTGGGACACCCAATGTCAGCTCTAACCCCCCCCCCTCTGCTCCCCATAGTCTACTGAAGTACAATTCCTGATTACACTTTCTGTTTGACCTTGCACAATTCATTAGTTCGACCATTTACTACAAATATAAACCACCGAAAACTTTTCAAAAGCATCATGGGTCACGAGTCAGGGATCTGTACACGTTGCGGCCTCTGCTCGTAGTGAAAATGCATTCTAACATCTGAAAACACATTCCATATGTCCCAAGCTGTCTTTTGTATTTAGTTTTTTTCTTCTTCGTTCCCTGAAAATAATGAGGTTACATCACAACCAGTGAATCCATGAAACATTGCTCGTGCTTTTTCTTTCCGTGGGCCCAGGTTGGCTGCAATTTCATGTGCTGCAATATACCTGTGACATTTGCCTGTACCTAAGGACACCCACGTCTCAGTTTGCTGTAATGTGCAAGATTGATACAATTATGATGACCACATCCGTGTCTGCTGCTCTGACCATGATCTTTTGATCCTCCAATGTGTGCTGCATCTGATAGATGCGGCAATAAGGGTGCGTCACGTTCCTCGGTTCAATACCGTTGTGTTCTCTGCTTCATGAACATAATACTTTGAAGGTTCCCCCATTGTTGTTGTGCACTTGTTTACCTTGTAATTTAACTGAAGTAGCTTGTCCTGCCACAATATGAAAGAGCTCAGTTTTGTTTTCATTGACAGGAAAAAGCCTCGCCAGATGCTGGGCATTTTGCCAGTTACTTTTGCCAGTGGATGACTTGCTGCTGCTGTGGGTGGCATGGCTGGTCCTACATTTCACACGATCGAAGGTAAGGAGTTGTGAGATGGCTGGAGATGCATGAGATCGAGACTGACATCTAACAGCAGATTGCTTTCTGATATCTGGTGCATCTGGTATCATGGCCACTCGTGCACTCAGAGATGCTGATCGAGTTAGGCCGTTAGGGTTAGTGTCTGCAAGGAATGTGCAATGAATGTCCGTCTGATTGTGAAGACATCTCGGCGGATGATGTTGGCTTGCGTTATATCAATGCCTCCGAGTCAAATTCCTGATCCGAAATGTTTCTGTGTGAGAACATCTCAGGAAAGGATATACCATGTAAAGGGCCTTCACTTGTGCTGTGTACAGTTCCCCTCTCTAATGGCTGTGCGCGTTTACAAAACTTTGCCAATCGTTTATGAAACTTTGCGTGGTACGACGATTGAACATCTTTAGCAACCATATCTCTTCCTGAGAGTTTTAACAACAACTTTGTATTATGGACTTCTGTTACATACTTTCACACTTTCGGATCAAGGTCGACTATACTGCACTATAGATGTCGTGTGAAGTCCAGCAGGCCCAGCATCATCAAAGAGGATACATACGACATCTTTGTTTTCATCTATCGGCTTCTGCGCAGAACATGATCTCCGAGTTTTCATGGGACTTGCCTCAAATGAGTCTTTACTTCATTTTTAGTCTCTCGCTGAAAGGGTTCCGAGATCATTGCAACACCCTTGTTTGCCTGTGTGTGCGTCTTCGTCTATATTTTTACTTAAAAAAAATTTTTTCTCTGCAACTGCTTGTCCGATTCATGCAAAACTTGGAGGGATTCCCGATGGGTAATATTTTATTGATAACTCTGACGTCATAAGTCATGTGGTATGGCAGCAATATTGGATTAAAGGAATAAAATTGACATCTCTGAAACCGCTCAACGAAAATTTTTTTTACCTTGGCAAATGTCATCAACCCCCCACATGGAGCATATAGAGTGATAATGATGACATCATCACTGAAGTGGTATTACAGCCATATTTGGTTGAATCAAAATCCTTGTCTAAAATAAGTCTGAAACTTCATACGTCTGATATACAAGCCGATGTGAGTGAAGAATTAAATGTACGAGAAGCACCCGCTCCCTACGGGAGCCGTCAAGGGGGTCATGTTATTATATTTATGCCTATTTTACTCCAAGGGGTCCCAGGATTACACACCCAAAAAATGGTTGCGATCGGTCCAGCCGTTTTTGCGGTACCTGGGAACAGACGGTGAATTATAGTAAAGATGGTGCATTGGTCACGTGGTCTGGTGGCCATATTGGATTGAAAATAAAAAAGTGAAAAATCCTCTTCTCCAGAACCGCTTAACAGATGGATGCAAATCTTCATTCATATGATCGACCATTCATATATATATATATATATGCTAGAATTTTTTTTTTCAAATTCATCTTCATCGACGCAATTTAGCCGTAATGTGTACAAAAGTGCTCGTTAAATATCCTCGTCATCAAATCTATGGATAATGGCAATGCATGTGACATAATCGGGTGCATGGATGATAACCGGTATGTGGGCCATCGTAGCAGTCGGTCGTAATAGTAGCGTGTTCAGCTAACGATGACATTTTTGTTCAGAATGAGCGTGGAGGTGAAACTGTGTGCTACGCTGAGTGCCGTTCCAGTTTTCTTTTGTGGACCTTCTCCAGATACGAAGTACAAATTTTCCTTCTTCCTGACTTGTGCCATGCTGCTTGATTCTTTATTCAATATGGTCTCAATTACAGAGCCTGCGTCTAGTCTCTGCACGCTAATACAGTATAATGAGCTCATGGAACTAGGGAAACCTGGTGTTGGCTTAACTGTTAAGGTGGCTGGCTTAAGATCTTAGGGTCTTGAGTTTGAGCCCCTGTCGCGTCGTTGAAATAACACCAGGTGGGTTGATTCAGCATGTCATACTTCCGTGGTCGGAAAAAATGAGTACTCGCGTATTGGTAACAGGGGCACTGTATCAGTGGCACAGCTGTGCTTCCAGAAAATGATGTAACCAGCAGCCACGGGCTTCATATGAAACAACACCAACAACATGGAACTAAGGAAGATTTCCAGCAACATATTTGTGCCCCAGCTCCAACATTCTTTCTCTGAGAATGAGCAGGTGATTGTGCAGGTTATTTTGTGTTTCAGTCTGACAATCGATATGTAGTTTCCATTCAATAGGACTGTCTTTTTTGGAGGAGCTTGGCTCAGAAGTAGCTACAAAGTTGTGTTGTGAAATATGTGACATAGGTTAGTTCCACCACCAAAAATATACAGTTTGGTCCCATCACCAATACATTTTTCATTCTTCTATTGTATTCCCTGGATCAGTCAAGCCTGTAAAAAAAAAACAAAAAAAAAAATCTGGTATTTTATAATTTTATACATTTTGTTTTGTCATATGTGGCTGAAACAGGTATGATCTGCCACCAAATCAACAGGATAGTTGTGTCACCAATATAATCTCCAAGCCTGGTTAGTCTGTTTCCTGGAACAAGTCTATAATATATTGTGGATTGTCGGGGTTAAGATTGTATGACGTATTGATAGTTGTTTCCATCGTGCATGGTTAGCGTAAGCGTGAGGTCATTGAATTGTGAAATCGGATTATGCGTCGATATTTGTGTTTTATGGAAAGCTGTCGTATTCCCTCCCTCGTGTTTGTGTCTAAAACTGCTGTTCCCTTAAATCTCCTTTTAATGTTCCTTACTTTGTAATCTGCTCTAAAGGTCCTTTTATTGTGGAATTCGACCTCGCGACGCGACACAGGCACAAGTTTTGGCACGAAGGTTGAACCCAAAACATTTTTACAAAACATTTGAGAGGCTCCGGCGAGGAGTTCCCCTTGATCGACGGTCGAACCTCCCACAGGTGCGGAGTGGACAGGGTGGAGCTACGTCACGGGGCGCGGCGTCGCAAACACCCAAAAAAGCCCGAGTGCACTTCCAGATGGGTTCCGGTCTTGGTTTCTTCTTTTCTTTGTTTCCTTGCCCCTGTTCCGTTCCATAGTTCATCAATAGCCAGTCCAGCCCAGGCCGGTTCAGCTGTTGGCCAGATGGAGTCGAAGCAGGAGTCGGACGGGGCCAGAAGGAGCTGCTGATATCCGAACCTGCTGCTACAAAGACACCTGTTAAATTATTACCATTTAAGCCATGCTCTGGCTGATGTGTTGGGGCTGGCTCGGGTTGATCACAAGACCCAAGTCTGGGTCGTGACTGGTATTCCATTGACTTGTCCATTTCTCCCTGGTCTTTCTCCTGTGAGGTAAATGGGGCCCGATAAGGCTGAGTTTGATAAGGACATTCCGCACGTACGAAACCAGGGGCGCGTCTTTCATTGTGAATAGCACTGTCGTATAACATGCTCTCGTGTCCCTTGATCTCACTGCCCTGTCCATTAAATACATACGTCAATTCAATGGGTCTCCATCATGAGTTATTTTGAGTTAGCATAATCAGTAAAACTATGCAGGTTTTTATCAGTCCTCTGAAGGACAGATTCAGCAGGACGATTAGCATCCATTTAAACTACACCCTCATATCCCCCTTCACCCACCAGCAGGTGTGACCAACTGCTGTTGGCGGAAGTACCAAATTGAGTTAGGTAAAGGTGTAAACAGGCCCTCGATCCAGCTTGGTGTGTCTCGGCCCAATTGGCTAACGAGACCGCTGTTATGTCATCAAAGTAGAACAGCACTCTGCAGAGTGCATACCTCCACCAGACTGAACAGTTTACGTTCTGTATCTCACCGATAGCCGGGTCTGCATCCGGACCATTCGTCCTTGTCAAACATCAAAATCTAATTGGCTTGTTCTCATCTACCCAAACTCATCCACCAAGTTTCGTCATAATCCGTCCGCAACTTTTTGAAATATCCTTTTTGATCCCATCTCTCAATGACGACGAATCTTTAAAAATCCCAATATGCGGCAGATCTTCACCAAAATCTAATCATTTAATCCGCGTCACGTCACACGAAGCAGGTCCACTGGGTTTCGACCGAATACGTCCTTAACTTTTTGAGATATCCTGCTCAGAGACAAACAGACAAACAAGATTAATATACTCGTATAGCCTCCGTCCACCTTTGTCTGCAGAGGTAACTGGAGAGTTCATCGAACACCTTACCCCGTGCAGTCTTGATAAAAAGGACATGCGAAGGGTCATTTCAAACCTTGCTTTGTGTTTCCGCCCGCAATCTATATTTGCTATAAGCTGCAATATTTGCTATAAGCTCTAGGATGGCCTAGAGGTACGCACACTCGCCTCCAAGCGGTCTAGGATTTGGACGTTAACCTGGCGTCGTCCCGTCCTTCAGCATTAGTTGGTGGACGTTAAAGATCCCACAGTGTCCTTCGTGAAGAGTCAGCAAGTTACCGGGCCCCCCTAAACAAATTATAAATTCCTGCTCTAATCTCCAAGGGGCACTGCATCGGCGGCATCGCCCACACTCCCAGCAACGAGCAACCAGTAGCCACAGGCTGAGTACGAAATGAATGAAAAGCCCCTTTGTTACCGAATGCTTCTCGAAAACACATATGGCCATTGATGCCTGCAGATTTCCATGCCTCGGTCAAGAAATGAGAATCTAATCTTGCATCAAAATATATTGAGTGTGCTTTGGAAACTTCTTTGGACAGTGGATAATGAAACTGAAAAACCTTGAAATAAAAAATTGAACTGCTTTTAATCAAACACAACAAAAACATCAGGTTGATCGGCTTCTCAAGGAGATGGAGGCCCCTGGAGTACCCCTGGCGGAAAGTGGACGCAGCGACGCGCTGCTCCGGCGCATGCTCCCATACCTGACCTGACAACAAAAAATCTTGTTCATGATGAGTGAGTGCATTTGAAGTACTGGAATCCTGATGCAAAATCAAAGATGGAATCAAAGCAAAAAAATATGCTGTCATAAAAAACAGCGTTCATTCCACGTGCCTTTTTTTGGACACGAGGGATGTGCAGAACACCTGATGGCAAATGTCTTCAATTTGTAATTGCTTCGTGCAATAATCGTTTAGCACGTGCAGCTCGTGCGCCTTTAGGTTTTTGGAGATGACACGAGGCGTTCTGAGCAAATTTGAATCAGTCTTTCTGAAATACCAGTGTGTGGATTATCCAAACAACACACTGATTACATTCTTTTTAACATTTCATTACAATGCCTCGTTTGTCAGAAAATGTCAGGAATCAAATGGGACACCTTTCAGCAGGCGCAAATCGTTTTAAAACTCCCGAAAGTACTGCAAACGCACTCCGTGGACCTCACTGGACAAGCGTCAACACCGTCTTGATGTGTGTCCATGATGCCAAGGATCTGTGATCCTCCTGTTCAGCATCTAAGACTTGCACCGAGACACATCCAGCCCGCCTACAGTGGTCAAAGCAGCACGTCCGATGGACACGGAGGCAATGGGCAAGTGTTATGTTCAGTGACTAATCCAGGTTTCTCCTGTAAATGTGTGATGACCATACACGGGTCTACGGAAGACGCGGTGAGTGATTGTACCCCAGTTGCCGTCCAGGAAGCACAAATTTTGATGTGGAAGCGTCATCATGTGGGGTGGTATTGTTGAAACAGTTCACACCAACTTGATATGTAACAATGGCAACCTGATGACAGGTCGGTACAATAATGACATCTCACAGCAACATTTGTTGCCTATCCTTCAACAGCATGGTCCAGGAATCATCTTCATGCACGATAACGCTCCTGCTCACAGGACAATTCGAACAAGGAATGTTCTTGCCCATACCACCACCAACATCAAGGTAATCTCGAAATATCATTGATCGTCATGTTCAAACCTTGCCAAGACAGCCTCGATGAGTTGGAACAGGAGCTGATTCGGAATTGGAATGCCATTCCCCAGGTATAAAAGATCGTGGTTCTGGATGGGGGAGAATCTGAGATGGTGGTAGACAGCTGTCTTGAAGATCTGGGGGGGGGGGGGGAGAATGAGTTTGAAGAGAATGTGGTAGTTGCTCCCACAGACAGGAAATAATAGGAACGAATGAGTGGAGGTGAGCAATGATTCTGAATTTTGGGGATTTCACGAGAAGGGAGTTGATGATGGACTGTGACGTGTGCCTTGCAGAAACCTGAGGGGTACAAAGCTTTGAAAGAGAAGATGTAAGACCAGGAAGGAGGTGGTAGAAAACAGACCACCGACATGTCTGCGATGGGAAAGTGATACACCCATGGACTCAGCTTCATCACAGGAGATTCCATTGACCTGAAAGGCCTCGGTTTCCACTGCGTCAAGCTGAGCAAGGTGTGCGGCAGAGGTATGAGCCCAGAGTGGAGAGCAATACTCCATCAAGCTGTGGATGAAGGACCTGTAGGTGGATAGGAGTTCAGGTGTGCTAAGGAAGGACTTTGTATGGTGGAGAATTCCCAGTCGGCAACTGGCTTTGTAGTCCAACTTTGACATGTGGTTTGTCCAAAAAAGATCATGGCTGAGAGTGAGACCCAGCAGAACTTCCCCAAGAGGATTGTTAAGAAAGTAGATAGGAGGGTTTGCCAGATGGTCCTTTCGGAGAGAGATAGAGATTGTGAGATTTGTCAGGATTTAAATTCCAAGTGTTTGACCAGCTTGTGATTTTATCAAGGTCTGAATAGAGGGAAGAGGTTGCAGCCTGTCTGAAGTACGAGGGATGTCACGGCAGAGGGTGGAGTCATCAGCAAATGGATAAAGAGGATTTTCCAGAGAGTCGGATAGATCATTGATGAAGATCAGGAATAGAACTGGGCCCAGAACGCTGCCTTGGGGCACTCCACCCTTGACAGGGAGAGGAGATTAAAGGATTATGACCAAGCTGTTAGACTAACAGCTTGGATCATGACCAAGCGGCGAGATCATGGTGGGTGGTTACACCTACTATTGGTCTGGTCACTCTGATGTTTACCATACCCAAGGAGTTGCTGTAGTTGTGTCCAATGAGCTGCCTCCAATGATAATTGAGGTAACACCGGCCAACGAGCGTATTATGAGACTTCGTCACTCCTTGGGTGTCGTTTCCCTGGTCTCTATATGTGCTCCGACTGAGGCGAGTGATCTCACCGTGAAGTATGTATGCGATGCCACGCTCGAGTCTGCGGTTGATCAGTGCCCCGGGCGAGATACACTTCTATTCTTGGGGGATTTCAATGCATCGACTGGAACTGATAGGGATGACTATGAGACATGTGTTGGTCCCCATGGGTCTGGAACTGTGAACCAGAATAGCACCAAGTTCCTTGACTTTGCAAGAAGTCATGGACTTAGGGTGGCCAGTTAATGGTTTCAGCGCCCACAGGCTCATCGCTGGACTTGGTATTCCAAGTGGTGTGGCAATGCTGGCGGTGTGGCAAAGGAGATTCACCACGTGCTCATTAATGGTCGCTGGAGGAAGATCCAGAACTCCAGGGTCGACCAGAGTGCTCAGTTCCTCAATACCGACCATAGGCTTGTGGAAGCAACTCTGAAGTTGCAGCTTAAATCCAGGAGAATGGTACCATCCCAGCCTAGGCTGGATGTTGGCAAGCTCAAGGATGAGAGAGGAGGTGAGGAATTTGCAAACAGGCTGAGTGGAGATTTGGGGTGGTTTGGGTGTTTTGGGGAATCTTGAAGAGTTGTGGAGTGCCTTCACGACCACCGTCGTTGATGTTGCCGGTGGATGTCTTGGAACCCGGTGGTCGTGAAGGTCAATGGTATCTTGTGTCCCTTCGGAGACAAAGTTCCTCTTCTCCTGAGTCGTGGGGCCAGGCTTAATGGCAGAACTGAGCTGTTCAGCGAGTTGAGGCATAAAACTGTCCGTGCACTGAGGGTGGACAAGAAGGCTTATGTGCGAGGAATCTGTGAGGGGGTAGAGCATCACCTGTGGTCAAGTGATTCTTGTCTGACTTACAGAGGAATTCACTCATTGTGTTGCTCCAAGCCCGTCCCTCGGTGTACTACAGTTAGAGCAGAGTGTGGAGGGCTCTTGACAGGGAGTCCGAAGTGAAGACCCGCTGGGCCAGTTACTTTTAGCGGCTGTACCAGGCTGATCCACCAGCTGTTGATTTGGATATCAGGGGTGTTACTGTCCCTATTGCTGACCCTCCAATCAACTGTGGTCCACCTTTGTTTGTGGAAACACGGGCTACGGTGAACCGGTTGAAATGGGGTGAAGCTCCTGGGATCTGTGACATCCATGCTGAACTTCTCAAGGCTGGTGGAAATGCTCTACTCATGTCATTGCAGGCAGTTCTGTGCTCTGCCTGGAATACAGGTATCGTCCCAACTGACTGGAAGAGGGGCCTTGTTGTCCCCCTCTGCAAAGGGAAGGGTGATCGCCAAGACTGCAACAACTACCGAGGGGTGATGCTGCTTTCAGTGCCGGGCAAGGTCTTTGCTCGGATAATTCTTGATCGGGTTTGCCACCATCTGCTTGAGCACCAGGGAGCCATTGATATGAAGTGGGTCTTTGTTTATTTTCTATATATTGACTGCCTTTGACATTCACACGTGGTACATGCTTCGGAGCCTCATTGGTATGCATTTCTGTCTGCGCTGTCGCTGATGATTAGCCAATAAGCGATGAAACCGGTTCGGCAGCTGAGGGGATGAGTAGTGATGGGATTCTCATGTGTGTACTATTTATGAACTTCTTCACAGCTGTGGAGGAACTCTCGGAAGGGTTTGAAACAGTTATGGGCTTACGTTGGCAGCCTTTCATGGTTGCTTAATGCAGCTTCTTCGCTGTAAGAGCATGGGAGGATTCAAAATATATATATATATATATATTTACATACCTCGAAAGATTCTGAGAGAAGGGGACGGTTGAGCGCTCAGAAAACTGGTGTCCCCCATCATTGTCTGGGCCGAAGTCCAGAGAGCTCAGAGTAACTGATGACATCGATGGAGAATTAGAGCAGTTCAAGTGATTTTTCCAAAGCCATATTCAGAAACAATATCAGAGTGCCACAATAAATGGGAATCCCAGTACCCAGTGGGAAGGTTTGTAACAAGGGGAGATTTTGTTTCTGCGTTCACCCATTTGTTGGATCCCTTGTCAAATTTGCCAAACATTTCCCGCAGAGAGCAGGCGATTCCATGCGGATTGAGATTCGGACCCTTTTTTATGCAACACCCCAACTGCCCATTGTATATGAAGTCATAATTGGTGGTGAGGGCGTGGATCTTTAACTCTGATAGAGCAATCATCGCGATTGGCTGCCAACATACGCGTGTTATTTCATTCCGATTGGATCACAGGTAACCCCGACTCTGCAAAACCGTGATTACAGTTTGGGAGGGAGGACATTGCCACGTTTCGTCGGCCTGTTGGCTTCCTTGATGCTGCGTATCATTTTTGAACGTGGCTTATCTGGAGCCTCACAGCTCTGAGGACGCCATTGCTTTCAAAGAATAAGATGTGGCGGCCCAGCGGTGACAGCAGGCGGTGAGTATAAGGACCAGGGGTGGCCACAAAGTTATTTAACATGTCTTGTACCTTGGGCCTTGTATCATTTGCTTGTTTGAAAGTTTTTTGAAGTGTACTTCCTCATCTTTCGTTTCTTCTTCTTCTTTTTCTCGGGATAATCTTCAAAAGGGCGCTTCCGGCCTTTCAAGAAGATAATCTTGGGTTTTACTCTGATGACATGTTGGGATTTATATTTCGATTGGAACGTCTTCATCGTCCTGACAAATATAGTCTGCAGAAATAAATGTATTGCGCAAAATATATATTTTTGTTATTCTTTATCGATAGTTCTCGGAGTGCGCAGATCGTCCGGACAAATGCCATTGTGATGCGAAATAATGAAAACGTAACAATGTTCCCGGTGACGGTTTCTTGCAGCTGCGGTATTTCCTGAGGTCACGTGACCATACGTCACCCCCACATGGAGCTCTACCGGGAAGAAGCGGCTTCGCTACTGTGGTCTGCCGTGGACAGGTGTTCGCAGGAGCAAGATCAACCAAGGTGTTTTCAAATCTTCCGCCAGCTGCCGGCTTGTCGGCAACTGAAGCGAGCGGCGGACATCTGAGAAGATGCCCGGGTAGTGTGCGGCGCCGGCATAGGGGACGAGGAGCTCCGGACGGATCGGCTGTACGTACTTTCGAGTCGAGATTTCCTTCACAAATCCGTCAAAGCCACGAGACTCCCGCTTGGAGAACCGTGAGTTGAGCTCGAGGCTATGGCCGAACCGGTAACGTTAAATGTCGGTGGACAATTGTACACAACGTCCATGTCAACGTTGTCCCGCTACCCGGACTCGATGCTCGGAGCGATGTTCCACGGGGACCTGCCCACGGCCAGGGATTCTCAGGGAAACTACTTCATCGATCGGGATGGGTCCTTGTTCCGCTTCGTGCTCAACTTCCTGCGCACGTCCGTGCTGACCCTGCCGCAAGACTTCAAGGAGATCGACTTGCTGCGCGAGGAGGCAGACTTCTACCAGATCGAAGCGCTCATCCAGTGCCTGAATGAGCCGCGGCCCCTGTATCCCGTGGACACATTCGAGGAGACCGTGGAGCTCTCGAGCGTCCGCAAGTTGTCCAAGTACTCCAACCCGGTCACGGTCATCATCACGCAGCTCGTGGTCACCACCAAAGTTTTCTCGCTGCTCGAGGGTATTCCCAGTAGCTTCGGCAAGTGGAACAAACACATGATGGACACGCGGGATTGCCAGCTGTCATTCACGTTCGGTCCTTGCGACTATCAGCAGGAGGTCGCCCTGCGGGCACACCTCATGGAGCACATCGCACGCCAAGGGTTCACGTTGCGGTGTGCACGGGTGCACCACATGAGCGATAGGGCGAACGAGAACACTGTGGAGCACAACTGGACGTTCTGTCGGACGGCGCGGAAATTCGCCGAGTGACGTCCTCTGTTCCCCAAAATCCCACTCCTGACTCGGGGCTGGCCTAAAGAGGCCCTTGTGGGTTTTGGCAGAGGAACTCCAAAAGAGACTCAGACATGGTCTCAAAATGTGTCTTGGATCCTTCGAATTATGTACCTCGGATCTCGGATCCACGTACAGAGTATACGCCGCTCTCCCTGATCTGTTGACAATTTGGTTTATTTGTGTAATACTTCTGATTCGTATTATTTACCACTTGACGTAAGTGAATGAACTTTTACTGACTTTAAGTTTGCACCATTTGAAGTTCTTTAGTGGTGGTAGAAATCGAGGGAGGGCGGCAAGGAAACCATGAATCGTGGAGCTTCCAGCGGGTAACGACATCATCGGAAAGTGGTGGCAAAATGATTTCGGTAGAACTTTCTTTAACCCCATGAGCGAAGGATTAAATTGACATGCTGGCTGTCTGCCATCCCACTTGGTACAATATGTGCTCCTTGGTTGCCTATCATTCACATCCTCTCATGCTTCTGTTTCTATTTCCCTCTGTCGAAAGCAGTTTGTGTACAAGGCGTTCAAACGCTCAATAAGGGCGAACTGGACACCGGCCAGACTGTGTGCATCCTGTGAAAATTTAAATTGTCCCTTTGGCGCATACATGAGATGGCAGCATGGCGTGGAGGTACGTTAAACTGACGTCCTGTCTGCCGGAATTAGTCGGTGGATGTTAAAGATCCCACGGCGTCCTTCGTGGAAGCGTAGGTGAGTTATCACCGGCACCCGAAACAAATTTCAAATTCTAGCCCGAACTACCTGTGTGTCAGAGTGGTGACCCCCACAATTGCAATCCCCTGCTAAGAAACGTCTTCGGCAGCACCGACGATCTGTGTGAAGCATGGTTCATCATCTGGTGCGTGCGTGCGGACTGGAGAGATCATTGTTGGTCGTCTTCTGATAATATGCATGTTTAAACCCATCCAAAATGTCAGTGTTGTTTTAAAACGCATACCTACATGCAGATCACACGTGATTTTTTTTGGGGGGGTGGGGGAGGTTGAATATTTGGGGGGGGGGGGGTGGGGGAGGTTGAATATTTTTTTTGAAGGATCGAATGGACATGAACATTTAGTTACATATTAACATTCAGAATCTATAAAATGAAAATAATGGGGCTGTCTAGCACCCACAATAAAGCCATAAATGCAATGAAATAAGCATTTGATTGGGTATTCGCATTCCTGCCTCGTATCCTCACTGTGAACAAACAGCGATTGCTTTGCTTCGTTTAGGCTTGGATGGGGTTTGGGTTTGAATGTATGTGGAACGTGGGGGTTAGGGGGAAGGAGAGTGGAGATTTGAATTCAAGTTCCAAGTCTAAAATAATTTTTCAATTCACAAAGTAAACATCTGATGTCTACACCACTCTATTCCCATCCCACGATCATACTGCACTATCCGTGTGTCGAGAAGTTTGCCTGATGGACTTTAACACTATTAAAGCACTGCAGCACCAGTTACTTATTTGTGGAGCCATGGCCTTGAGGAACTGGATATGTGTTAAATATATATTTGTTACGGTTCTAGGAACCTTATGCATACAAACATACAGTTGTCCCGAAGTCAGTTATGCCATTAAGTATATGTGCAGATAGAACCCCTCCTTGTGTTTAGTGGGAAAGCAAAAGGGGTGCGTTGCAATGTTTTTTTAGTTAGATTAATAAATCTTTATATCCCTTTTATTTTGAACCACAGTACCTTCTTCTCGCTTTTCAGAGGCAAAATCTTTGTGCGGTACCTTTTTGGCGAATCCAGACATGCGTGGAGTGGGCGGGCTTCCCGGCATGGCCGAAATCCCGCCCAGAAAGGGCAGACCCATGGAAGCCCCATCCAATCAGGGTGGACAGTGACGTCAGCTTCACCAAGGCCCCTCCCCGCTGAGGGAGATCTATAAATTACGAAGCAACCCTGAGAGCGAGGAGCGTTGGTGTGAGAGAGCTGGGAAGACCTCGACCCGACCTTGACCGGGTCTCTCGTTGGGTCCTGTCTGCAGCCCTGATCCCCGCCTCGGACTCCGCTCTACTCAACCTGGACTCCTTCGCAGACACGGTCTTCACGCGTGCGGCCGTGAACCGAGCCGCACGACCATTGACAGGTGCCGCACCACGGAGCATCCCTTCCCTCCAACGTTCAGGTACCCGAAAGAACTGCGACCTCAGCTCACCTCCCTCTCTGGCTGCGGGGGTCCTTTGCCATACATCTGGGTTTATTTTCGTCTGAGTGTGTGGCGCCGTCTTTAAGTAGAATTGCATAAGTGTTTTTATTTGATCATTGTAAATCTTTCCTGTTTCATTCCCGTGTCAGTCTGCTCTGTGTCCTTCTTTTGTAAGTTGATTGTAAATAAATTATTGTAGAAATGTTCCCAGTTCGTTTTCATCTTTTCCTTCATTGGTCCAGCATGGTTCGGATCTGAGTTTAGCCGGGTCTTTATCCCCGAAAATCTGTTCATTCTAGCTGGTACGTCCTTGGTAGTTCCGCTCGGCTGCATCCGATCTGGAAAGGTGGTTGTAGAATTGGTAGTTGGTAGAGTGATCCGGATCGGGCAAAGCGTATCGAGGGCCGTTTCCCCGGTAGTCGAAACCGCGTGGTTAATTAGGTAAATTGGTTCTAGACAAAAAGACCCTACACCACGCAGTTGAGTTATTGGTGTCCACGGTCGGTTAAGCGACCTGCCGCCTCACGGAATTATCCGTGAGCGACGGCCTACAA
>CM068954.1:188569047-188580262 GCA_035128595.1 Eptatretus atami | reverse complement strand
TCTCTTCGCCTCTTTTTCCTGGTGGGACTCCGACGGCCACTTGGCTGTGTGGGCCAGGACATCTCGCCGTCTCTTCGCCTCATTTTCCGGTTGGACTCCGACGGCCACTTGGCTGTGTGGGCCAGGGAATATCACGGTCTCCTTTCCTATTTTTCAAGTATTGCCTTGCGTTTCCAAGCAAGATGCATGTTCGTTTTATTTGTCAACCTTGCACAACAAGCACAATGGTAACCATGCAAAGCCGATGGGTCAAACACAACAGTCCAGGGCTGACGATGCTTTCCTGAGATGCGTTTTCATCGCCATCGAGGTTTATCCATGCATTTGCGCAATGACAAATCTGCCAAGAACTGCGAAACGGAATGGTGTTTCAAGTGGTAAAAAGGCGATTTTTGTTTGAGTGTTCAAATATATAATTCAGTTGAAATAAAATCAAGATTTTAAAGGTCGTGTTAAAAAATTAAATTCCGGAGAGTAAGCACCGTTGACGCAGTCTTATACACCACCTTATTTTACACGTCCAAGTGCTGTAAAACTGGAGGTTTTCAGAAGAGGCAATAAAGCTATTTGTTTTCCACAGTGTTCGAGTGTATAATCAAAAGATTAATTAATTAATTCCAGAAGCGTACCGCCATTGATGCCGTTTCTTTTACACCACCTTGTCAAACACGCCACATTCGTTATTTGTGCCTGTTGTTTGTGTCCTTTATAACATCCTTTGAAATATTAGTTTCCTGTTTGAAAATGATTTTCAATTTTTGTTTAACTGCCAAGCCGACAGAGTGGAAAGATTATCTCACTCCTCTCTGTGCATGGATGTGCGATCGGGACGATTTCAGGGCCAAAGTACTGCTGAAGTACAAGTTTTGTTTTCCGATTCGTGTTCAAAAATATTAACATTTAATCGAATTGAAGTTGTTCCTCGATCATAAACTGATGTTTGTAGAATATAGATGGATGGACGGACAGACAGACGGACAAGTGAACCAACTGCTTAAACTTGCTTTTCGCTTCGCATGCACGGGATAACTCGAAGGGCAGTCGGTAGAGCGCACACCTCCACCTGGCTGAACTGTTTACCTTTTGTGTCCCATCCATAGGCCGTATCTGATTGACCGCCCACTGCTTGCATCTGGCCGTTGAAAAAAATCTCATTGGCTTGTTCATGTCACCTACCCAACTCATCCACCAAGTTTTGCCATAATCCATCCACAACGTTTTGAGACATCATTTTTGGCGCCATCTCTCAATGGTGAAGAATCACTTGAAAAATTACAAATATATATATTCTCTTATAGGGATCCGGATCTTTCTCTAAAATCTGATCGGTTCGTCCTTGTCGCACATCCAACCTGCCCACCAAGTTTCGTCCAAATCTGTCCACAACCTTTTTCGCTATCCTGCTCACAAACAAACAAACAAACAAACAGGGGCGAATACATAACCAGAGGCAGACGGAGGTGAAAAAATAATTAAATCTCTTTTTCACTTAAAAATTAAAACATTTTGTATATTCTTGTAGTTTGGTTCGAGTGTATTTTAATGCAAATGCATGGAAACATCACAATGTGCAAATACAGTTCATGCACAAGGTCTTCAGCTGTTGCTTCGATCGCCCTTCTGTTGCAGAACACATCAATTACTAATACAAGTCGAATAAACTTAAGAAACGTTAAAGCTCTAAGATGAGTCCGCACAGGGTGTGTGTGGATGTGTGTGTGGATGTACTGTTCCTTTTCAATGTGATGCTTCACCACCCTCACCCCATTGTCTCATTCCATCCCTCATTCTCCAAAACAACCCTTTGCTGTTCTGACCTCTACAATATCCACTATATTCTTTGTAAAACATATTGCACAATTATTATTTTTTATCATATATAAATTTCCCTGAATACCCAAGCCTCCAATTCACATATGTTAGCTTCAGAGAGACGCCCCACTTACCACTCACCACTGCGATGAAGACCGAGCCGTGATACATCAGTACGCCATCCTCTCCTCCTCATTGCGTATGGCATCGAGGTTATCCAGATTAAGATGTAAAGTTTTCATTTCTTAACGATGGCATGCTTCTGATGTGAGTCTCTGCAAGTTGGTCCATCCACCTGGGTTGCTGTTGATACCGTACTCGTCTGCGGTTTCGTTGAGGCTGTCGCAGAAGCCCCACGAGTGCATACAGGGCCATCCTCCATCATCATCAGCAAAAGACTCACTGGTAGTCAAACAACCTTTAAACCTCACCAAAAAGGAAGTCAACTTAAAAGAGTGACCATGACTTAAGAAAATGCTACGTCCGAGTACTTATCTGCAGGAAACAATTAATTTTGACTTCTCATGTTGTGGACAACTTAATGACGTCTGGCTTGTCGGTACCGGTGTGTACACAGAGCTTCCAGTGCATGCTGCTCAGTAGAAACAATGACCCGGATACAGACTTCTCCATCAGCCGAGATCTCTGCAAAATAAATCAAAATACCTTCAGTACAATCTACTTGTTACGTGCAAACATTGCAGAAGTTTTGATTTCTCCCCTTCACCCCCATCATACACTGTGTAAGCACCGGCTCAAAATTACCCCCACCGACCTCGATGAAGTACACATTGGAATTTTGTCTCCACAATCTCGTATCACACTGCCATCATCCATGCAATTATGAAAGCTTTCGCCAAATAAAACAATTATTTCTGATCAAAAGTAGACGGTGTCTTTCTTGGAAGTCCTTCGAAGACGAAGATGATGGTGATCCCAGTTACAAATGAAAGCTTGATGAGCTTAATGAATGTCACTGTCTGGGACGATGAGATCTTAAGATGACTCAAAAGACCAATCCTGCCTTTCACCGTCTTCCACAGACGTTGCATACGAAGAGGTTGTGATGTACAGGTTGTAGGTCTTGTTCAGGGCATCTTCGTCGCTCATCCCTGACTTCATGGTGGTTCTCTTCAAACTGTTGCACTTCATGATGATAGATGGTGCGCCAGTGGAGACGATCGGTAGTGGACTCCTCCAGTCATCCAGGATTCACGTTGCATTTTTTCCAAAGTGGCCTTGACGTGGTCCTTGTTGCATTTACGTTAGCCTCCAACAGAGCGATTCCTCCTTAAGCTGTCCCGTACAAGATCTTCATGGGTATGTGATTCCCAGGATTCAATGACGCCTCTTCCTTTCATGTCGTCGTGAAGTTGAGTACTGTACAGCGATGTACTTGGGGGTACAATCAAACCTCTTGGGAAGCCTCCATAGCAGCAGACTGTTGATGATATTGACGGCCTTGGTGAGGTCGACGAAGGCTACGTGGACATCATGATGCTGCTCTCGACACTTATCCTGCAGCTTACATGCTGTAAAGATGAGGTTGACAGTGTTCCGATCCTTTCTGAAACCTGATTGAGATTCAGGAATTACCTTGTCTATCAGATGGACCAGTAGATGATTGAGAAGTATCCCAGTGTGAATCTTTCCAGCCACTGATAAGAGAGAGATCCCTCGGCTGCTGTCACAGCTGGAATTGTCCCCTTTCTTGTTATACATTGTGATGATGTTTGTGATGATCCATCCTTCAACTCTTGGGGTATAGATTCCTGAGTCCAGATGGTCTTGGGGAGCTTCAGTCATCTTTGCTTGAGGAAGTATCCCATGATTTTGAAAACTTTAGCTGGAATTCCATCTGTGCCAGCTGACTTGTGATTATTTAGCTATTTTATGACTTACTTTCTCAGTGAAGGTTGGCTGCTCAGATAGTTTCTTGAGCGAAGGAAGTGTCAGAAGATCTTCAATGATATTCTTATCAGACGGAATTCGGAGATTCAAGGGATCCCTGAAGTGTTCAGCCCACGTTCCAAGAATCTCCTCGTGATTCTTGACTAGTGATTTACCATCAGCTGAATGAGCTGGAGCAAGACTCGTGGAGCTTGGATTGTAGATCACCTTGAGCCAAACGTATAATCCAGGAGGATCATTCTTGTCTGCCAATTCCTGAAGTTATTGCACCTTCTTCATCCACCACTTGTTTTGCATGACGTGTCGAGAAATAGCCTTCACTTCGGAGTATTTAATGTGCTTCACGTTTTAAGTTGGATCCGCAAATGTTTTCACAAATGATTTTCTCTTGGCATCCAACAGACGATGGATTTCTTCCGAATTCTCGTCAAACCAATGCTGGTGCTTCCTCTTTGTGTGTCCAGTTGCTTCCTCGATGATCTGTCCAGCACCTGGCTCTTCTCATCCATCTTGTTTGATTCATATCCGCACGGTCCTTTCGTTGGACGATAACATAATCAACTAGAAGGGTACTCGGTGGAGCCACATAATGCCTGATCCGTGAGAACATATCGGGCCCATTCCATTTTTGAAATATGCGAAATATCGTTTTTGGCTCTATCTCTCAATGGTGAAGAATCACTTTAAAAAATAAATAATTCTCTTATCCAGATCAGGATTCAGATCTTCACCGAAATCGAATCAGTTCGTCCTCGTCACATACCCAACCTGTCCACAAAATTTCATCTGGATCCGTCCACAACTTTTTGAGATATCCTGCACACAAACAGACAGAAGAGGGAGAAAACAACCTCCTTCACCTTCGGTGGCGGAGGTAATAAGATGCCAATGTTTAGATCTGGGATGCATCCTTGTGATCTTGTATTTATTTTGTTGTTGGAAGATACATTTGCTCAGAAGTCGGAATCCATTCCCATTGCACTTTCCGACTCCTTCTTTCCCAATGGTCCATTCCCATAAGCGGTTGTCATTTCCAGATCTGGCATTTGAGTTTCCAACAAGGATCACCTTCTCGTCACAGCAGATCCAAAGAAGAAGTTTGTCCAGGTCATCACAGAGCTTCTCCTTTACGTCATCATCTGAATCAAGGTTAGGGACATAAGCACGATGGTGATGTAATGGCACTTTGCAAGGGGAAGACGAAGTGTCGCAAGATGCTCATTGATACCAACTGGTGTTTCAGTGGGATTATTGAGGAGAGAGAGGTCTTCACAGTAAACTCGACAGTGTATTGCAGAACAGTCAGTCATCTTTTGGAAGACCTCTCCAAAAAAAGGGGTGCCCTTCTTCTTCTTTGAGGGGATCCTTCATCAGGGTGCTGTGTCTCACTTCGTTCCCTAGCCTCATACAAGGGCTGTTCTCCTCTCGAGGCGTTGAACACAGTCTGAGTCCATTAAAATCTGTATGTTCCATGTCGCCACGTTGTTTATTTTTATATTAACTCCAGTCACAGACAATATAGTCCTCATTGAAGCCATCAGAGCATTCTAAAAGAAATGTTTAGCTCTTCCACGAGCATCGTTTATGTGTGGGGGAAAAAACACAGAAAAAAATTTGGAAACTGAACACATCCCTGCAAGTGCTGGGAAGTTCCATTACTAATCAGCTTGAAGAGTGCCCGCCAAGTGGCTTAAGCACTCAAGCAAGCACTGCAACGAAACCGTTAAGGAATGGCTGGCTTGGCAAGTGATAGCAAGCTGCTTAATCATAGAACATGGCATTTTTTTCCAAGGGGGAAAGAGGCAAAACAAACATGGGAATTCCTCCGGATTGTTTGCAGTCGAGTCGAAACCAACATCGGCTAAGTGAGTGCAAAAATAGCACAGTCCTCTTTTCTTTGCTTTTGTTTTCGCCTTTTTGGGCGGGAATAACAAGAAGTCTTTTTTGGTTAAAAATAACACGGAGTCCTCTTTTTTGGTTAAAAATGTCACGGAGTCCTCTTTTAGGGTTAGAAATGTCACTGAGTCCTCTTTTTCCGGTTAAAAATATCACGAAGTCCTCTTTTTTTTGGTTAAAAATAACACGGAGCCCTCTTTTGGTTAAAAATAACACTGAGTCCTCTTTTGGTTAAAAATAACACGGAGACCTCCTTTTTTGGTTAAAAATAACACGGAGTCCTCTTTTTCTGGTTAAAAATAACACGGACACTTCTTTTTTTTTGGTTAAAAAATAACACGGAGTCCTCTTTTTTTGGTTAAAATAACACAGAGTCCTCTTTCCGGTTAAAAATAACACGAAGTCCTCTTTTGGGGTTAAAAATAGCACGAGTCCTCTTTTTTGGGTTAAAAATAACACGGAGTCCTCTTTTGGTTAAAAATAACACGGTCCTCTTTTGGTTAAAAATAACACGGAGACCTTTTTTTTGGTTAAAATAACAGAGTCCTCTTTCCAGTTAAAAATAACACGGAGTCCTCTTTTTTTGGTTGAAAATATCATGGAGTCCTCTCTTTTTTGGTTAAAAATATCACGGAGTCCTCTTTTTTTGGTTAAAAATAACACAAAGACCTCTTGTTTTGGTTGAAAATATCATGGAGTCCTCTTTTTTGCGGTTAAAAATATCACGGAGTCCTCTTTTTTTTTGGTTAAAAATATCACGGAGCCCTCTTTTTTTTTGTTAAATATCAGGAGTCCTTTTTTTTTTTGGTTAAATAACACGGAGTCCTCTTTCGGTTAAAAATAACATGAAGCCAATTTTTTTTGGTTAAAAATAACACAGAGTCCTCTTTTTTTGGTTAAAATAACACGGAGTCCTCTTTTTTTTAAAATAACACGGAGTCCTCTTTTTTTGGTTAAAAATAACACGGTCCTCTTTTTTTGGTTAAAAATAGCACGAAGCCCTCTTTTTTTGGTAAAAAATAACATGAAGTCCTCTTTTTTTGGTTAAAAATAACACGGAGCCCTCTTTTTTGGTTTAAAATAACACGAAGCCCTCTTTTTTTGGTTAAAATAACACGAGCCTTTTTTTTTTGGTTAAAAATACACGAAGCCTCTTTTTTTTGGTAAAAAATAACATGAAGTCCTCTTTTTTTGGTTAAAAATAACACGAAGCCCTCTTTTTTGGTTAAAATAACACGAAGTCCTCTTTTTTGGTTGAAAATATCATGGAGTCCTCTTTTTTTTGGTTAAAAATATCACAGAGCCTCTTTTTTGGTGAAAAAAATCACGGAGACCTCTTTTTTTGGTTGAAAGTAACATGAAGTCCTCTGTTTTGGTTAAAAATGTCACGGAGTCCCCTTTTTTTTTGGTTAAAAATGTCATGGGGTCCCCTTTTTTGGGGGGTTGAAAATAACACGGAGTCCACTTTTTCTGGTTAAAAATAACACGGAGACCTCTTTTTTGGTTGAAAATAACATGAAGTCCTCTTTTTTTTGGTTAAAAATATCACGGAGTCCTGTTTTTTTGGTTAAAAATACCGTGAGATCTTTAACGTCCACCAACTACTGCTGACAGAAGGAATGTCCAGTTTAACGTCGATCCGAGGGACGGAACATGCATCGATTCCTCTTCCTGCACGTGAAACACCAGGATGACAGGTCATAGCTTGGTTGAGAATCGAGATTCGAACCCAGGTTAGGCATCTCAGAGGCCTTGCGGGGAAAGTTTGTCCCAAGCCTTTTCACGAAGCAGTCGGCCAGGCCTGATGTCCGATTGAAGGTGTCGGGAATCTGCAGTTTGTTCAGGATAACCGGTAATAACTCGTTTACTCTTCACGAAAAACATGCCGGATCTTTATAAGGTCCACCACCGAACGCGAGCAGACGGGACACCAAGTTTAGCTTTCCTCCGAGGGACGGAGTACGAGAAGATGCAACGCCCTGCCTGCGCAGCACCGATGCAACAGTTTATCATCGTGTGTTGGGGGATCCGAACCCAGGCCGGACAAATGGCCACTACCACCGTCTCGAACGTTACAAAAGATGGTCTTTTACTGCTCGTTATAACCCGTGTAAATTTTTAACTCATTTCTTGAGATGAAACGTAATAAAACTGGAGGTCTCCACTTGCGGGCTGTGCAACGGCGTTCACTCAACAGGATAGCAATTCGATCAACAAATGCTCAATTCGTCTTCGAGTTCCGTGGAATTTTTGTCTTCGGTCGACGGTTGAGCTTTGAGGAATTGCACCCTCGGTTAACGTTTACCAGAGGCTCGGGGTGAACCTCGACAAACCCCAACAGCGATGCGCACGTGTCACCGGAACACGTGGGCTGTGACGTCACAGCACATCGGCCTTTAACCCAAAACAACCGTCCGACGAACCAGTCATCGCCTCGAGCACGCCGCCGTGAGCAAGTATCCTCGTTTTCTATTGGCTGCCGAGTGGAAGGCGGAGACTCAGGCCGGACTCGCTCCGCCCTTTAATGAGGAGGCGGAGCTAACGGGATCCTGATTCGGTGATGTGGGAATTCGAAGGCGGTGAACGGTCCGTGGATCGTATCGTCTCGTCTCGTCCTGTCGATTTCCCTCCGCGGTGAATCATCACCCCCCGCTCGGCCATCATTAGAAACTATCCGTTCGGTTCGCGCAGCTATGGCCGGGGATGGACAGCCTGCCGAGCTGTCCCGCTTGTCCAACGCCAACGGATTGGTCGTCGCCCGACAAGGGCTCGGGGAGGTTGAGGGATGTGGCGATTTTGTGGAAAAGCGAAGAGCCGCCACGTTCGGAAACGGCTCGGCGTCCGGTGCGCACCGTTACAGGTGCCGCACTCTGTCCGAGACACACAGGTACGAAAGGGTGTCACCGGACCTGTGGACCTGTGTGCAGGTGCCGCCGCCGCCTCCGTTTCGTGAGATATTCTTGTGTTTTTGTTTGTTTGTTTTTATTGGTCTCGTTCATGTTGCTTCGCACGTGCCGTTGGTGCTTTGCCTCAGATTTGATGATTTTTTTTAAAAAATCGATTTTACTGCGTTCACCTGTTCTCACGATAATTGCGACCGCGACGGTCAACCGTTCGAAAAGGGGACGTGCAAGCAGGGGGGGGGGTGTGGTGGGGACGTGCAAGCAGGGGGGTGGTGGGGGCGCTGTCTCGTTTTCTGGATGATTGACTGACCGGTCGTCGTCGTCAAATCGAAGTCCATTGAGCGCTCCATCGTGACACGAAGATGTTCGGTAATAGTGGTTTGACTCGCGACCCGTACGGGGCCGGACACGTGGCGCCTGCCGCGCGGCGCGCGCGGCGCTCTCTCTGCCCACGTGACGCGGAAGCACGTGTGTGTGGGTTATCTTTACCCGGATTCTCGTTCTCTCTCTCGCCGTGTTCTCTCAGCTGAACTCACGGAGTTCGCGCTTTCAGGTTTTCACCCGCATATTCTGAAGTGAAACGTGAACGTCGATTTGATGGATTTTTTTTTTTTTTTGTTGTTTTTGTTTTGTGTTTAAAGGAATGTGTTCTCCTCAGTCCTCCTAACGTAGTGCGTGTGCTTTTACTGTAATACCGTGCGGTTGTGGTGCGTGTACTGTACTGTACTGTACTGTGGTTTTCGGATCGCTCCTGATTTCTTATTGAGCCAGTTGTGTTCGTGTTTGTGTGTTTTATTTAAACGAGGCCTCCGAGGACATCTTGGGCCTTGTTTTGGGGAAGCCCAGGAAGTGGAGATGAATGGACCACAACGAGGGTTTTGTGATGTGTTATTATATATATATATATATATATATAATTGGTAGTAGAGTGTGGGTTGGTTGTAGTCTCGTGCCAGTCATTCATCTCGTGTGTAGTTTGAGCTTCGCCCCACGTGATTTACTGAAGGTCAACGGGCGAGTTGTTGCGTTCTCATAGCCCCGGTGTTCGCGTTGGGGATTGGTGTTGTGTTCGCGGTTGGGATTGGTGTCCGCGGTTGGGATTGGTGTCCGCGGTGGGGATTGGTGTCCGCGGTTGGGATTGGTGTCCGCGGTTGGGATTGGTGATCGCGGTGGGGATTGGTGTCCGCGGTGGGGATTGGTGTCCGCGGTGGGGATTGGGGATTGGTATTTGACCATATTATAATAACTGCACAGTAGACGTGGTGACCTACCTAGGCAATGTCAGTATCGTCTTTGATGGCATGAAAGTGGTATCTGTGTTCACACTAGGATGGCCGATTACCTGATCAGCGGCAGCGCGGGCTACGTCCCAGAAGATGGACTGACAGCGCAGCAGATGCTCGCCGGGGCTGATGGACTCACGTACAAGTCAGTTTGCAAGATATCCTCTCTCGTGTCTGGCCTGCAAGTGTGCTTATCCCTCTGTCACGAATAATTTGTTCTTAAACCTTTTAATACACAAGGTTTATTTTAAGTGTGGTACTGCACAATCTACATTCGTGGGTGGCATCATTGGCTGAGGGTGCGGCTTTTTGGGCCTTCGGGCAATAATCTTGAATTTGTTCAGAGCGCCAACCATAGCTCAACGACTCTTGGCGAAGGACGCCGTGGGATCTTTACCATCCACCAACTAATGCTGGCCGATGTGACTCCCGGTTTAACGTCCGACCGAGGGACGGCACCACACACATTGAATTGCCCTGCCTGTGAACCACCAGGATGACAGTTTGCAGCTGGGTCGGGATTCAAACCCGGGCTAGACAGCTTGGAGGCGAGTGCACATAAGTACGGTACCGCACAATAAAACCTGTATATTAAGAGTTTAAGAATGAATGTTTTCCTGAAGACGGATAAAGAGACTTTCGGGCCACCCTGGTACAATGGTTGATTTATTGTTTGAACTCAGACTCTGAAGTTTCAGCAGAAACGGTTAATTGCTGCGCTGGCAGGTTCTACAATCTTTGAATAACAGAGATAAGCTCACCACACGTGATATCGAGCTTTGTTGTTTTGGCTTCTCTTGTATGAATTTGTGTGTTCTTATTTTTCAGTGACTTCTTGATTCTGCCCGGTTTCATCGATTTTGCTGCAGATGAAGTGGTATGTCATCGTCGTCGCACAATTCCTGTACCGTCCTCATATTGAACCTTGGTGATTTTGATGGGGGTGAGGGAGGGGCTGTGTGTGCAGCGAGGAGGGTTTCCCTTATGCTGCTTTGTAACATCTTTAGGATCTCTCATCTGCCCTCACGAGGAAGATCACATTGAAAACCCCACTGATCTCGTCGCCGATGGACACCGTGACCGAGTGCAATATGGCGATATCGATGGCTGTGAGTTGGGACTGTTGGTTAGTCTCGTTGCATTCTGCCCTTTGAGTCAGAGCAGTTGACTATTTGATTTTTAAAATTATTATTTATTTATTTATTTATTTTTAGATCCTCGTGGAGGATCTCTAAGTCTTACTCACGTTGTTCTTCTTCTTGTGGACTTTTTTGTTTCACAGCCTACAGTTTTCATCGAAACTTCCTGGAACTTGGCATATATATACAGGGGTTTCCTTATTTCTTGGAGTAGCAGGTTACCATCACTGCGAGCAAAGCAAGCGCAGCTGTATGGCCGGGGTCCAGGGCC
>CM068954.1:188550703-188562151 GCA_035128595.1 Eptatretus atami | reverse complement strand
GTTAAAGTTTCTTATTTTGAGGAGTATATACTTTATGGATGCCCCCAAAGGGTGGCGTCTCGGATTTTTGTCAACTGGAAGGGGTCTAATTATCTGAATGTACAAGATCTTCAGGGACGATGAATGAGATTGGTATGCTTCAATTCCTTCATATGTCCTGTTGAGCCATGTTACCCCTTCTAGTTTTGTTTGGATGTGTTTAAAGTGGAAGCAGTACAGCACTTCAGATCCTACATCGCTTCCAACCACGATATTTTAAATGTTGGAAAGTATAGAAGTCATTAAACTTCAACATGTCCATCATGAGAGTTCCCAAATTAGGGGTTAAAACGATTGTGTGCAAACAAGTCAGAGGAATTAAATGACACCAATTTAGTATCTCTGTCGGTTTCCTTGAAACAATGAAGCTGGTCTCAGCACTGATAAGAAAGCACGTAGTAACATGCCTCAAGCAGGACATATGAAGGAATTGAAAGCATTACCAATCTTCATTCACGTCCCTGAAGATCTTGTACATTCAGATATAGGACCCCTTCCAGTTGACAAAAATCCGAGACGCCACCCTTTGGGGCATCCATAAAGATATACTCCTCAAAATAAGAAACTTTAATCCCCCCCCCCCCCACCATACACCCCCAACTAATGCACCTTTAAATTAATCTGCATAAATATGGCAACATAGCAATTGTTATACCCCCCCCACATATCCCCCCGCTCCTCTCCACCCTTTCTCCCCCCCCCATCCATACACTCCCCCTCCCTTCTCACCTCTTCCACCCCCCCAACCCCACCATACTCCTGTAAGCAAAGCAATTAGGTTGGTATTTGCTGTTATAAAATAAAATGTGTTTACTGTTGCAGGGTTATAAACAGGCCCATCACCCAAACAAAGTACACTACCACCATTAAAGGCACATACAAAACTAGATAATGATTAGATCTTGCAATTTTTCTTACTTTGTAACTAAACTGGCTTAAAATAATATCAAGAAATTTCAGTTTCTGTATTTTAAAATATTCAGAACGAATTTACACTTCGTTTTTTGATTTGAGACCGATGATTCACAATGAGCATCTTCCCTTCTTCACAGCCCGTACCTTTTTAGTATTTTTTGGTGTAGCTGTTTTTCACAAGACATAAGGGTGTCAAATGCAGACCTCATGTGGGTCTGACATCTTGTGTGTCTTGGTTGACCACATCGGCACTTCAAGTAAAAAATGGAACACCCAAATGTCATAAACGACAGCCATGACTTCTGTCTAAGTCGAGAATGTCTATCCAGATCCATTTTCTGAGTATTGAACAAGACACCGTCGATTGTGTCTATGTGGGTAGTGCAAAGTTTAAAATTGTATGATAAAACTTTGACTCCTTAACTGAAATAAATAGCCACTTGATTTTCTCTGTTGAGATATCAGCAGTCCAACAATGGTCCAGTAGTAATGCCATGCACATCAGACATAAAATGGCCGCCCGGAAGGCGACCCTCGGCCAAAAAAAAAAAAATAAAAAAAAAAAAAATTTTTGGTCGGACAGGAATCATTTGGGGAAGGTCGGTTACTGGAAACCAATTATTTTTTTTTTTTTCGGCCCTGTATTTGCAAGAAAAATAAAGAATACGTTGCCCATCGTGCTTTGGAAGCATGCCTCACCCTTAACTTTCCTGACTCATTTGCTTGGAACTCAGGGACTGCAGTTATGATGAAATGAATCCATTCCACCCACGACTGGAGATAAAACAAAACATTCACCTTGTATAGGAAACATGAGCCACTGTTTGGAGAAAATACACAATTAAAAATAAATAAATAGAGAGCAGTGCTAGCATTTAAGATTCCACAAAAGGCTCTGCCTAACTACAAAATCGGTGCAAATCCAAATCCCACATCTAAAAAATTTACCCCCGGTGTGGGGGTGACGGACATCTCTATAATACCAGCCAGTTCTCAATGTTGCAGTTCAGGGTACCGCTGGAAACAGTTCCAAAAACTTAACCGGTAGATGAAATAGTTTCCAAGAGATACACTGGATAATACTACTAATGACATAATTAATAAATATGTATTTGTTCATTTAGTACCCGGATTAAACAGATCAAGAATCCCAGGTAATGCAATACATGTTTTCCGGTCCGTCCACTCTTCTGGGGACATTTCACTTCCGGTTGTAGAAAAAAAAAACGAAAAAAAATAGGGCTGCTCTCGGAGAATTATGACAATCCTGTAGATTATTCTTCACTGGATTATAATGCAACTTTCAGAATGAAAATTGGTCAAGTATTTATAGAGATATTGAGGTTTTGTGAAAAATCGGTAGAGCTAGCAAATTCATTAATTATTAATTCCACAAGAGTTCGTGACACTGCACAAGTAACATGTCAGGTATTGAAAAAACATTTTGTATTGCCAGATTCATAATTATTAATTTTCATTAATTATGGAATATACTCATTGATATATTAATCAGAGCCGAAGCATGTAGCATTAATTTATCACTTTATCCCCTCATCCGGATCCGTGGCTCCCCACAGCCTGCAGCCCTATGTCCGCCGGTGATTATGTTAGATATCGGCACAGGCGAGAGGAGCCTGGTATTACCCTGCATGATTCTGCACTGGAATTGATGCAATCGTTCGGCCAGATATTCCGTTGTCAAGATGTTGCGTGATTAAATCACCAATACAGTCACTCGATTATTATACCGCCGACATACTTCTAACAATACCCTTCGCCCCAGAAGAAACCACAGTCGATCTGAACCACGCTGGATGGCATTGCTCAGGACGCCATGACCGACTACTGCGCAGTTCTACTGCGCAGTTTGGTTTAAATTGACTCGCATTTTGGCGCAGCGCGCACGAATTTTATTTTGAAATAAATGCGACGTTTACATTTTCGGGTTTTGGATTTGAAACTTTTGCACCTTCGGCGGAAAATGTATAGATACAAAAGGCTTAAAAATGTGTTTATAGCGAAGAAGTGAGCTTAATAGTTAACGCGTGCACGTGAAGAGAATAGGAAATAACAAACAACAACAAACAACAACACAATAGCCCTGGCTATTTCGAATCCGTGTCGTAGCTATGACTTTTTGCTTCCAGGTTGTTGTTTAACGCTGGCGGTTGTATAAACACGATTGGGTTTTATTTCTATCTGTGAATATTACTTAACCGCGGGTGACATGAGAGATAGGAACAACAAAAACACACAATAACCTTGGCAATGTGAATCCGTGTCATTGGCTATGGACCATTTTGCTTCCTTTTTGTTTTGTTGTGGTTTTTTTGTTTCCGGTTTTTTTTCATGTCGGGAATGATGCATCCGCGGAGATCATTGACCGGAAGTGTTTTATTTATTATTCAATTATTTTCCTTCCCAAAGTAAATTTTATACTTCCGAAGTGAATTTTTTCATGAACAGGAAGTGTTTAACATTACCGGGATGATTTTGAACTATTCCGGAACTTTTAATTTCTTTATTTATGCACCAGAAGTGATCGTTTATTTATTCAATTAATTTTTTTCCCCCAAAGTTAATTTAATAAAGATATCTCCCGCGATTATCAAAAAATATTTTTTAATCGTGAATTTACATTATGTTCGCTGATCCCGAATCCAGGGCCGAAGTAACCGGAAAATTGCGTCAAAATCATCAGCTCGTGCGGCGCTTACACGTACCACGTATCGTTGGCAAGTATACAGTTGTGAACAAGTTATCTAAAGTCAGAAAGCGATGTAAGAAGAATTCTACGTCGCTATCAAGCTTTGCCTATTCCATATTTATTGTATATTCATTTCCCCTTCCTTCCTTCTTTGCGAATCGCATCGGCGGTTTTTGGCCATCTTCCAGATCACGTGACGATTTCAAAACGTGGAAGGAAATTTCAAAAATGCGTCCGGTTAGATACAGATAATATTTGTTTACTTTCATAATCAATAAACAGTTGCCGAATATCTTGTAGAATGGCAGACGAAGATGGTTTGAAAATGGCGATTTTATAACTACGTGACCTCGGACTTGACCCTGACCTTGAACCCGACAAAAGATTATATCGGTGGATTGTGCCACATTCATCTACCTCTACCCACATACTAAGTTTCATCAAGATCGGAAAGAAAAATTTGTTGACGGACGTACATTTGGCTTGCTTTAATTAGGTCATCTCGTAGAAGATGACCCCTAAAAATAACAAGGCTTCAATGAGCTAAGATCCTCGTCCTCTTTAATGATGACGTCATAAAAACGAATGGATCGTCATGTGATGTATCAGCGTTCTGCGATAAATTTATCTGTGCTAATGCCGGCTTTGATTCTCGCCAAACAAATTCAAAACAGCTTGCCTCAGTTTCCGGAGATTAATGGCATAGGCGATTTCCATTAGCGGCGATATTATTGACGTCAACTTTTTTTCTAGCGAAGAAATTTCCAAAAATCTTGGAGAGGTTACTCCTGCGCGTGGCTTCTGCATATACATTGCAAGCTTTCACGAAGATCCGATGAAAACTCTGGGTTGGTGAAACAAAAAATGTCAAAAATTGAATATGACGTCATAGTGATGTATCATATGTGCGGCATTCACTCTCGCTAATGCCCTGTTCGATTCCCACAAACACAATTCAAAAGCTTGCCTAGTTTCGGAGATAATTTTTTAGCCGCGATTTCCATTAGCGGAGATATTTTGACGTCATCACTTTTTTTTCTTTGGAGGAATTTTAAAATCGGAGATGGTTACTGTCTGCGCAGGGTATTTCTACATATATACAGGGGTTTCCTTAGAAGCCGTTACCCGGCGACCCGCACGCCGGTCTACTCAGAGAAAAAATGTCAAAGGTCGCCGCCTTACTTACTTCAGCGCCAATTTTTCATTTTTTTTTTAGTCCACCACAAATCTTCTACATCCCCCTGTTTTGAATCCAAGAAATGGATTATGGTTTCCTTAATGAATGCTAGTTTCATCACACTATTTATTTATGTCACACACCTTACTTCAGATTTGCTCACTGTACTCCAACCGATGGTGCAGTATCATCTCCCTATTAAGCTTACTAAGGTTATGGCCCAAAATGTTGCTAAAATGCCTCTCTTTTAAAGTGCTTAGCTACTCCATCTTCCAGACCACCTTGGTGTGCCCTAAACCATGGCCCTTTAAATTAAATGAACCTTGTTCTAAAAAAGCTTGCTTGAAACAAGTATTACATATAGCTGAATTTCAGTCAACACCAGTCAGTCAGTCATGTTAATGCATACTAACATCCAGTACAGGCCAACCACTTGTTTTGGAGTTTCCACGCCCACACAGCATGTTAATATTGAGAACTATTTTCATGTTCAAAATCAGTGCTCGAACGACATATCTCCAGCCATCCAGGATCTTCGGCGCTTTCCAGGGACCGCTTAGGGCCCTGGACCCCGGCCATTACAGCTGCGGGCTTGCTTTGCTCGCAGTGATTCAACCTGCTACTCCAAAAATAAGGAACCCCCCCCTTCTGAGTTTATTATATGCAAGTTCCAAGTTCCAGGAAGTTCATTTGAAAAACTGTAGGCTGTGAAACAAAAAAAGTCCACAAGAAGAAGAACAAAGTTGAGAAGACTTAGAGATCCTCCACGAGGGATCTAAAAATAAATAAATAAATAAATAATCAATTTTTTTAAAAACACAAACTTAGCAACCTTGCTGCTCGACTCAAAGGGCAGAATGCAACCGAAGGACTAACCAACAGTCCCAACTCACAGCCATCGATATCCGCCAATTGCACTCGGTCACGGTGTCCATCGGCCGACGAGATCAGTGGGTTTTCAACCTGGTGATCTTCCTCGTGAGGGCAGATGAGAGATCCTAAAAGATGTTACAACAGCAGCATAAGGAAACCCCTCCCGCTGCACACACAGCCCCTCCTCAACCCCCATCATACATCACCAAGGTTCAATAATTGTACGAGCGGACGGTACAGCGAATTGTGCGACGGACGTGAAACATTAGCACTTCTATCTGCAGCCAAAGATCGATGGAAACCGGGCAGAATCAAGAAGTCACTGCAAAAATAAGAACACACCAAATCATACAAAAGACAGCCAAAAGCAACAAAGCCTGTATATCACGGTGGGGAGCTATCTCTCTGTTATTCAAAGATTTGTAGAAACCTGCCAGCCGCAGCAATTAACCGTTTCTGCTTGAAAACTCAGAGTCTGAGTTCAAACAATAAATCAACCATTGTACAGGGTGGCCCGAAAGTCTCTTTATCCGTCTTCAGGAAAACATTCATTCTTAACTCTTAATATACAGGTTTTATTGTGCGGTACCCGTACTTATGTCATCGCCCCAAGCTGTCTAGCCCGGGTTTTTGAATCCCGACCCAAGCTTGCAAACTGTCTCCTGCGTGTCACCAGGCAGGCAATTCAATGTGTGGGTCCGATTCCCGGTCCGGACGTTAAACCGGGAGTCACATCGGCGCAGCATTAGTCTGGTGCATGGTAAAGATCCCACGGCCGTCCTTCGCCAAGAGTCGTTGAGCTATGGTTTGGCGCCTGAACAAATTCTAAGATTATGCCGAAGCCCAAGAAAAAGCCGCACCCTCAGCCACATGATCCACCCACGAATTGTAGACTTGTTGCAGTACCACACTTAAAATAAAACCTTGTGTATTAAAAGGCTTTAAGAAAAATTATTCGTGCACAGAGGGATAAGCACACTTGCAGCCAGACACGCAGAGAGGATATCTTGCAAAAAACTGGACTTGTACGTGAGATCCATCAGCCCCGGCGAGCATCTGCTGCGCCTGTCAGGTCCATCTTCTGGGACGTAGCCCGCGCTGCCGCTGATTCAGGTAATCGGCCATCCTAGTGAAACACAGATACCACCAAAGACGATACTGACATTTGCCTAGTAGGATCACCACGGTTTCTACTGTGCAGTTATATAATACGGTCAATCAATACCAATCCCCAATCCCCACCGCGGGACACCAGATCCCCACCGCGGACACCAATCCCCACCGCGGACACCAATTCCCCACCGCGGACACCCAATCCCAACCGCGGACACCCAATCCCCACCGGGACACCAGGTTCCCACCGCGCGACACAATCCCAACGCGGGACACCAATCCCAACCGCGGACCACCAATCCCCACGCGGACACCATCCCCACCGCGGGACACCAATCCCAACCGCGGACACCCAATCCCCAACCGCAGAACACAACACCAATCCCCAACGCGAACACGGGGCTATGAGAACGCAACAACTCGCCCTGTTGACCTTCAGTAAATCCACGTGGGGCGAAGCTCAACAACTACAACACGAGATAGAATGGACTTGGCACGAGGACTACAACAACCCACACATCTACTACCAATTATATATATATATATATATATATAATAAACACATCACCAAAACCCTCGTTTGGGTCCATTCCATCTCCACTTCCTGGGCTCCCCAAAAACAAAGGCCAAGATGTCCCCGGAGCCTCGTTTAACATAAAAACACACAATACACGCAACACAACTGGACTCAATAAGAAATCAGGAGCGATCCGAAAAACCACAGATACAGTACAGTACAGTACAGTGCACGCCACACAACCGCACGGTATTACAGTAAAAGCACAACGCACACGTTAGGAGGATGAGGGAACACATTCTTTAAACACAAAACAAAAACAACAAAAAAAAAAAAATCCATCAAATCGGACGTTCACGTTCACTTTCAGAATATGCGGGTGCAAAAACCTGGAAAGGCGCGAACTCCCGTGAGTTCAGCTGAAGGAGGCAACACGGCGAGAGGTAGAGAACGAGAATCCGGGTCAAAAGATAAAACCCACACAACAGCGGCTTCCGCGTTCCACGCTGGGCAGAGAGGCGCGCGCGCGCGCGCGCGGCAGGCGCCACGTGTCCGGCCCCCGTTACGGGTCGCGAGTCAAACCCACTATTACCGGAACATCTTCGTGTCACGAAATGGAGCGTCAATGGACTTCGATTTGACGACGACGACCGGTCAGTCAATTCATCCAGAAAACGAGACAGCGCCCCACCACCCCCCTGCTTGCACTCCCCATCCCAGCCACCCCCCCCCCCTGCTGCACGTACCCCTTTTCCGACACGGTTGACCGCTCGCGGTCGCAATCATCGTGAGAACAGGTGAACGCAGTAACAATTCGATTTTTTAAAAAAAATCATCAATTCTGAGGCAAAGCACCAACGGCACGGCAGCAACATGAACGAGACCAATAAAAACAAACCAAAACACAAACACAAGATACTTCACGAAACGGAGACAGGCAGACGACATGCCACAGGTCCACAGGTCCGGTGACACCCTTTTCGTACCTGTGTGTCTCGACAGAGTGCGGGCACCGTAACGGTGCGCACCGGCGCCGAGCCGTTTCCGACGTGGCGGCTCTTTCGCTTTTCCACAAAATCGCCACATCCCTCACACCTCCCCGAGCCCTATGTCGGGCGACGACCAATCCGTTGGCGTTGATGCAGCAAGCTGGGACAGCTCAGGCAGGTGTCCATCCCCGGCCATAGCTGCGCGAACGAACGGATTAGTTTCTAATGATGGGCACCCTGAGCGGGGTGATGATTCACGCGGAGGGAATCGACAGGAAAGACGAGACGACTACGATCCAGGACCGTTCACCGCCTCTCGAATCTCCCACATCACCGAACTCAGGATCCCCGTTAGCTCCGCCTCCTCATTAAAGGCGGAGCAGATGTCCGGCATCGAGTCTCCGCCTTCCACTCGGCAGCCAATAGGAAAGCGAGGGATACTTGCTCACGGCGGCGTGCTCGCAGGCGCATGACTGTTATCTCGGAACGGTGTTGGGTTTAAAGGCAGCCATGTGCCTGTGACGTCACAGCCCACGCTGTTCCAGGTGACAACGGCGCATCGCTGTTGGGCGTTTGTCAGGTTCACCCCGAGCCTCTGGTAAACGTAAACGAGGGTGCAATTCCTCAAAGCTCAACCGTCGACCGGAAGACAAAATTCCACGGAACCGAAGACGCAATTGGAGCATTGTTATCGAATTGCTATACTCGTTGATGTGAACGGCCGATTGCACAGCCCGCAAGGTGGGACCTCCAGTTTATACGTTCATCTCAAGGAACATGATTGTAAAAATTTACGACGGGTTATAACGAGCAGTAAAAAAGACCATCTTTTTGTAACGTTCGAGACGGGTCGGTAGTTTGGCGCGATTTGATCCAGGTCCTGGTTCGGACCGCCCACACCACACGTAATGCCATTAAACTGCTTGCACCCGGTGCTGCGCAGGCACGGGCGTTTGCATCTTCCTCGTTACTCCGTCCCTCGGAGGAACAGCTAACTTTTGGTTGTCCCGTCTGCTCGCGTTACGGTGCGTGGACCTTATAAAGATCCGGCATGTTTTTCGTGAAGAGTAAACGAGTTTATTACCGGTTATTCCTGAACAAACTGCAGCATCCGACACCTTCAATCGGACATCAGCGCCATGGCCGACTGCTTCGTTAGAAAAAGGCTTGGACCAAAACTTTCCCCGCAGCTCTGAGATGCCTGAACCTGGGTTCGAATCTCGATTCCAACCAGCTATGTACCTGTCATCCTGCGTGTTTCAGTGCAGGAGAGGAATCGATTGCGAGTTCCGTCCTCGGATCGACGTTAAACCTGACATTCCTTTCTGTCCAGCACGTAGTGGGACGTTAAAGATCTCACCGTAATTATTTAACCAAAAAAACAGGACTCCGTGATATTTTTAACTGCACAATACATACATCGTAGAGACCTCAGCAAAATCAGTAGACATGCTAGACGTCTACACCAGATGCCTCGAGACTAAGTAGTCCTATCGATCTAGCTATAGTCTCTCGCTCTGATACCACCACGATAGTGAGTGTCATACCTCGTCAGAAGACGCAACTCAATGCACTTAAAGCGACAGACTACGCGTCTTATCACGCCAATACCGCATCTCCGTCAACATCGACACCACTACACTCATGATAACTATATAACACTCATCCTCTTCACTCGCAACATCACCCGCGACTCTACGCTAGTAACCGACTGACTGACTACCACTCTCTGCCAGCGCACTATCGGTAACCACAGAAATGTCATCTAGCGACACGCATCTCTCGACACCTACCTGTCAAGACACGACCCCATGACATTTAAGTTCACCCACAGCCATCACCATGAAGCAAATCTGACCAACCAACGCAATCATAATACACAACACAGCTACACATTGATCGATGTAGAGCACTAGCAGCATCTCCCGAACTCCATCACCGCTGTCGCTCATTATCGACGTTGTATCTGAGACACTCGACCCAGCACGAGCAACAGCACCCTTGCAATGTTATGCTTTCCAACCAAACAAAAAGAGTACCCTAAGAGCCGTCTCTCGGCCCAACTACCGAATACCTTTTTTCTCCCACCCTCACGATAAAAAAAAGAGGCTCCAGTCAAATAATCTCCTTTAACGCCAAAAAAAAGCGATGAACCCCCATCTGAGTATTTCACACCACAATAACACAAGCAGGAAGAGAACTCCGTGTCTTCGATTGTCTAACACAAGATAAAAAGCGGAGATGAGAGAGAAGCGTGCGAGCGCTCTACGTGTCAACTATTCTTTAAAGCACAAAAAAAAAAGCTAGAGACTTCATGTTATTTTCTTTACCAACAAAAGAAGAGGCTTCGTGTTATTTAGTATATCAAAAAAAAGAGGGTTCGTGTTATTTTTAAACCAAAAAAAGAGGGCTTCTGTTACTTTTAAACCCAAAAAAGAGGGCTCCGTGTTAGTTTTTAACCAAAAAAAGAGGCACTTCATGGTTATTTTTTTACCAAGAAGAGGGCTTCGTCCTATTTTTAAGACCAGAAAAAAAAAGGATGGACCGTTGTTAAATTTTTTAACCCAAAAAAGAGGAACTTCCGTGTTATTTTTAACCAAGAGAAAAGAGACTCCGTGTTATTTTTAACCAAAAAAAAAAGAGGCACTCGTGTAGTTATTTTTAACCAAAAACAATTGGATCTTCATGTTATTTTTAACGGAAAGGAGGACTCGCGTGTTATTTAAAACCAAAAAGCAAAAGAGGACTCCGTGATTATTGTTGAACCAAAAAAGAAAGTAGGCTCCGTAGTATGATTTTTAGACCAAAAAAAAGAGGACTCCGTGATATTTTTAACCGCAAAAAAAAGAGGACTCCATTGCATATTTTTTCAACCAGAAACAAGAGGTCTTTGTGTTATTTTTAACCAAAAAAAGAGGGGGAAAAACTTTTTCCCGTGAATTATTTTTAAACCAAAAAAAAAAAAGAGAGGGGGGGGGGGGGACTCCCCATTTGATATTTCAACCAAAAAAAGAGGACTCCCGTGGTTCATTTATTTAACGAAGAGGACTTCTGTTATTTTAACCAAAAAAAAGGTCTCCGTTGTTATTAACCAAAAGAGGATCTCCTCTCTTTAGTG
>CM068954.1:188533440-188550678 GCA_035128595.1 Eptatretus atami | reverse complement strand
CACTCGGTAGAGTGCATACCTCCGCCACGTAATGCCTGATCCACGAGAACATATCTGGCCCAATACATTTTTGAGTTATCGTGCTATATATAGTTTTTGGCCCTATCTCTCAATGGTGAAGAATCACTTAAACAATTCTCGTAGTCGGATCCGGATCCGGATCTTCACCAAAATCTAATCAGTTCGTCTTTTTGAGATATCCTGTGCACAGACAGAAAGGGGTGAAAACATCCTCCTTCACCTTCGGTGGCGGAAGTAAAAATCCCCCTCCCCTGCCCAAGGAAAAAAATATATATATATATATTGTTGCGGTTCTCGGAACCGCATGCATACAACAGATAGGTATCCCAAGACAGTTATTCCATTATTATACCTGTAGGTTGTTTAGCGGGACAACAAGGGAGTGCGTTGCGATGATCTAATAGCTAGGGTTGCTTCAATCATTTTTTTCCTTCATTTCATCCCTACTCTTCTTCTTTTCTGATTATTCCTGAGGTAAATCAGCCACGTGCGCCTTGGAGGCCAGCACGTGCGGCGCTGTGGTGAGGGATCTGCTGCTCAGAGATTCTCGTTCCTGGGCGAGCCCTAAACCCGGCATGTGCGACGAGTGATGTGCGCTTGGCAGTGCGGGGTTGTCGACTCGAGCTTCCGATGGTCTGGGGAGAATTGCCGATTTCATTAGAAAGTCATGCAAATAAATACCTCTTAAGAGGCTGCACGAATGGTGTTTTTCACGGCACGGGAACCATGGCCAGCACGACGCCCACGCTGCACGAAATACATACAGATGCCAATAAAGCCGACTCCACACCATGTTGGGCAGGATACAAGTGTGCGGGTAGAAGCGGCTTGTTCTTTTTTTAACCTCAATACCCGACGCATGTTGGTGTTCGCCCCGCGCACACGCTAACGGACTCGTGTGAACGCGAGTGCTGGCCACGTGCGTAATGGCGGAACCGCGCGCACTGTATGGAATGGTGATCGAAGCAGACTTACGCCGCTCTGTTGAAATGTGATGGGATTTATCCCATGGCGATATCCTTGGTCCTGGCTGGCAGCGGTGGATTCTCCACGGATGGTGAACGTCTTCTCGTCTCTGAGGCCAGCGAGGCTGCGATCGAGCCAGGGAATGTACAGTGCGGGCCACGTTGGCGCGCGTGGAATGAGCACGTTGATCGACGCTGGTCGAACGCCCGAGCGGGCATGCGGGACCCTCGACCGGTCCACTAAAGAGAGGAGATCCTCTTTTGGTTAATAACAACGGAGACCTTTTTTTTGGTTAAAATAACAGAAGTCCTCTTCGTTAAATAAATGAACCACGGGAGTCCTCTTTTTTTGGTTGAAATATCAAATGGGGAGTCCCCCCCCCCCCCTCTCTTTTTTTTTTTTGGTTTAAAAATAATTCACGGGAAAAAGTTTTTCCCCCTCTTTTTTTGGTTAAAAATAACACAAAGACCTCTTGTTTCTGGTTGAAAAAATATGCAATGGAGTCCTCTTTTTTTTGCGGTTAAAAATATCACGGAGTCCTCTTTTTTTTGGTCTAAAAATCATACTACGGAGCCTACTTTCTTTTTTGGTTCAACAATAATCACGGAGTCCTCTTTTGCTTTTTGGTTTTAAATAACACGCGAGTCCTCCTTTCCGTTAAAAATAACATGAAGATCCAATTGTTTTTGGTTAAAAATAACTACACGAGTGCCTCTTTTTTTTTTGGTTAAAAATAACACGGAGTCTCTTTTCTCTTGGTTAAAAATAACACGGAAGTTCCTCTTTTTTGGGTTAAAAAATTTAACAACGGTCCATCCTTTTTTTTTCTGGTCTTAAAAATAGGACGAAGCCCTCTTCTTGGTAAAAAAATAACCATGAAGTGCCTCTTTTTTTGGTTAAAAACTAACACGGAGCCCTCTTTTTTGGGTTTAAAAGTAACAGAAGCCCTCTTTTTTTGGTTTAAAAATAACACGAACCCTCTTTTTTTTGATATACTAAATAACACGAAGCCTCTTCTTTTGTTGGTAAAGAAAATAACATGAAGTCTCTAGCTTTTTTTTTTGTGCTTTAAAGAATAGTTGACACGTAGAGCGCTCGCACGCTTCTCTCTCATCTCCGCTTTTTATCTTGTGTTAGACAATCGAAGACACGGAGTTCTCTTCCTGCTTGTGTTATTGTGGTGTGAAATACTCAGATGGGGGTTCATCGCTTTTTTTTGGCGTTAAAGGAGATTATTTGACTGGAGCCTCTTTTTTTTATCGTGAGGGTGGGAGAAAAAAGGTATTCGGTAGTTGGGCCGAGAGACGGCTCTTAGGGTACTCTTTTTGTTTGGTTGGAAAGCATAACATTGCAAGGGTGCTGTTGCTCGTGCTGGGTCGAGTGTCTCAGATACAACGTCGATAATGAGCGACAGCGGTGATGGAGTTCGGGAGATGCTGCTAGTGCTCTACATCGATCAATGTGTAGCTGTGTTGTGTATTATGATTGCGTTGGTTGGTCAGATTTGCTTCATGGTGATGGCTGTGGGTGAACTTAAATGTCATGGGGTCGTGTCTTGACAGGTAGGTGTCGAGAGATGCGTGTCGCTAGATGACATTTCTGTGGTTACCGATAGTGCGCTGGCAGAGAGTGGTAGTCAGTCAGTCGGTTACTAGCGTAGAGTCGCGGGTGATGTTGCGAGTGAAGAGGATGAGTGTTATATAGTTATCATGAGTGTAGTGGTGTCGATGTTGACGGAGATGCGGTATTGGCGTGATAAGACGCGTAGTCTGTCGCTTTAAGTGCATTGAGTTGCGTCTTCTGACGAGGTATGACACTCACTATCGTGGTGGTATCAGAGCGAGAGACTATAGCTAGATCGATAGGACTACTTAGTCTCGAGGCATCTGGTGTAGACGTCTAGCATGTCTACTGATTTTGCTGAGGTCTCTACGATGTATGTATTGTGCAGTTAAAAATATCACGGAGTCCTGTTTTTTTGGTTAAATAATTACGGTGAGATCTTTAACGTCCCACTACGTGCTGGACAGAAAGGAATGTCAGGTTTAACGTCGATCCGAGGACGGAACTCGCAATCGATTCCTCTCCTGCACTGAAACACGCAGGATGACAGGTACATAGCTGGTTGGAATCGAGATTCGAACCCAGGTTCAGGCATCTCAGAGCTGCGGGGAAAGTTTTGGTCCAAGCCTTTTTCTAACGAAGCAGTCGGCCATGGCGCTGATGTCCGATTGAAGGTGTCGGATGCTGCAGTTTGTTCAGGAATAACCGGTAATAAACTCGTTTACTCTTCACGAAAAACATGCCGGATCTTTATAAGGTCCACGCACCGTAACGCGAGCAGACGGGACAACCAAAAGTTAGCTGTTCCTCCGAGGGACGGAGTAACGAGGAAGATGCAAACGCCCGTGCCTGCGCAGCACCGGGTGCAAGCAGTTTAATGGCATTACGTGTGGTGTGGGCGGTCCGAACCAGGACCTGGATCAAATCGCGCCAAACTACCGACCCGTCTCGAACGTTACAAAAAGATGGTCTTTTTTACTGCTCGTTATAACCCGTCGTAAATTTTTACAATCATGTTCCTTGAGATGAACGTATAAACTGGAGGTCCCACCTTGCGGGCTGTGCAATCGGCCGTTCACATCAACGAGTATAGCAATTCGATAACAATGCTCCAATTGCGTCTTCGGTTCCGTGGAATTTTGTCTTCCGGTCGACGGTTGAGCTTTGAGGAATTGCACCCTCGTTTACGTTTACCAGAGGCTCGGGGTGAACCTGACAAACGCCCAACAGCGATGCGCCGTTGTCACCTGGAACAGCGTGGGCTGTGACGTCACAGGCACATGGCTGCCTTTAAACCCAACACCGTTCCGAGATAACAGTCATGCGCCTGCGAGCACGCCGCCGTGAGCAAGTATCCCTCGCTTTCCTATTGGCTGCCGAGTGGAAGGCGGAGACTCGATGCCGGACATCTGCTCCGCCTTTAATGAGGAGGCGGAGCTAACGGGGATCCTGAGTTCGGTGATGTGGGAGATTCGAGAGGCGGTGAACGGTCCTGGATCGTAGTCGTCTCGTCTTTCCTGTCGATTCCCTCCGCGTGAATCATCACCCCGCTCAGGGTGCCCATCATTAGAAACTAATCCGTTCGTTCGCGCAGCTATGGCCGGGGATGGACACCTGCCTGAGCTGTCCCAGCTTGCTGCATCAACGCCAACGGATTGGTCGTCGCCCGACATAGGGCTCGGGGAGGTGTGAGGGATGTGGCGATTTTGTGGAAAAGCGAAAGAGCCGCCACGTCGGAAACGGCTCGGCGCCGGTGCGCACCGTTACGGTGCCCGCACTCTGTCGAGACACACAGGTACGAAAAGGGTGTCACCGGACCTGTGGACCTGTGGCATGTCGTCTGCCTGTCTCCGTTTCGTGAAGTATCTTGTGTTTGTGTTTTGGTTTGTTTTTATTGGTCTCGTTCATGTTGCTGCCGTGCCGTTGGTGCTTTGCCTCAGAATTGATGATTTTTTTTAAAAAATCGAATTGTTACTGCGTTCACCTGTTCTCACGATGATTGCGACCGCGAGCGGTCAACCGTGTCGGAAAAGGGGTACGTGCAGCAGGGGGGGGGGGTGGCTGGGATGGGGAGTGCAAGCAGGGGGGTGGTGGGGCGCTGTCTCGTTTTCTGGATGAATTGACTGACCGGTCGTCGTCGTCAAATCGAAGTCCATTGACGCTCCATTTCGTGACACGAAGATGTTCCGGTAATAGTGGGTTTGACTCGCGACCCGTAACGGGGGCCGGACACGTGGCGCCTGCCGCGCGCGCGCGCGCGCGCCTCTCTGCCCAGCGTGGAACGCGGAAGCCGCTGTTGTGTGGGTTTTATCTTTTGACCCGGATTCTCGTTCTCTACCTCTCGCCGTGTTGCCTCCTTCAGCTGAACTCACGGGAGTTCGCGCCTTTCCAGGTTTTTGCACCCGCATATTCTGAAAGTGAACGTGAACGTCCGATTTGATGGATTTTTTTTTTTTTGTTGTTTTTGTTTTGTGTTTAAAGAATGTGTTCCCTCATCCTCCTAACGTGTGCGTTGTGCTTTTACTGTAATACCGTGCGGTTGTGTGGCGTGCACTGTACTGTACTGTACTGTATCTGTGGTTTTTCGGATCGCTCCTGATTTCTTATTGAGTCCAGTTGTGTTGCGTGTATTGTGTGTTTTTATGTTAAACGAGGCTCCGGGGACATCTTGGCCTTTGTTTTTGGGGAGCCCAGGAAGTGGAGATGGAATGGACCCAAACGAGGGTTTTGGTGATGTGTTTATTATATATATATATATATATATATAATTGGTAGTAGATGTGTGGGTTGTTGTAGTCCTCGTGCCAAGTCCATTCTATCTCGTGTTGTAGTTGTTGAGCTTCGCCCCACGTGGATTTACTGAAGGTCAACAGGGCGAGTTGTTGCGTTCTCATAGCCCCGTGTTCGCGTTGGGGATTGGTGTTGTGTTCTGCGGTTGGGGATTGGGTGTCCGCGGTTGGGATTGGTGTCCCGCGGTGGGGATGGTGTCCGCGTGGGGATTGGTGGTCCGCGGTTGGGATTGGTGTCCCGCGTTGGGATTGTGTCGCGCGGTGGGAACCTGGTGTCCCGGTGGGGATTGGGTGTCCGCGGTTGGGATTGGGTGTCCGCGGTGGGGAATTGGTGTCCGCGGTGGGGATTGGTGTCCGCGGTGGGGATCTGGTGTCCCGCGGTGGGGATTGGGGATTGGTATTGATTGACCGTATTATATAACTGCACAGTAGAAACCGTGGTGATCCTACTAGGCAAATGTCAGTATCGTCTTTGGTGGTATCTGTGTTTCACTAGGATGGCCGATTACCTGAATCAGCGGCAGCGCGGGCTACGTCCCAGAAGATGGACCTGACAGGCGCAGCAGATGCTCGCCGGGGCTGATGGATCTCACGTACAAGTCCAGTTTTTTGCAAGATATCCTCTCTGCGTGTCTGGCTGCAAGTGTGCTTATCCCTCTGTGCACGAATAATTTTTCTTAAAGCCTTTTAATACACAAGGTTTTATTTTAAGTGTGGTACTGCAACAAGTCTACAATTCGTGGGTGGATCATGTGGCTGAGGGTGCGGCTTTTTCTTGGGCTTCGGCATAATCTTAGAATTTGTTCAGGCGCCAAACCATAGCTCAACGACTCTTGGCGAAGGACGGCCGTGGGATCTTTACCATGCACCAGACTAATGCTGCGCCGATGTGACTCCCGGTTTAACGTCCGGACCGGGAATCGGACCCACACATTGAATTGCCTGCCTGGTGACACGCAGGAGACAGTTTGCAAGCTTGGGTCGGGATTCAAAAACCCGGGCTAGACAGCTTGGGGCGATGACATAAGTACGGGTACCGCACAATAAAACCTGTATATTAAGAGTTAAGAATGAATGTTTTCCTGAAGACGGATAAAGAGACTTTCGGGCCACCCTGTACAATGGTTGATTTATTGTTTGAACTCAGACTCTGAGTTTTCAAGCAGAAACGGTTAATTGCTGCGGCTGGCAGGTTTCTACAAATCTTTGAATAACAGAGAGATAGCTCCCCACCGTGATATACAGGCTTTGTTGCTTTTGGCTGTCTTTTGTATGATTTGGTGTGTTCTTATTTTTGCAGTGACTTCTTGATTCTGCCCGGTTTCCATCGATCTTTGGCTGCAGATAGAAGTGCTAATGTTTCACGTCCGTCGCACAATTCGCTGTACCGTCCGCTCGTACAATTATTGAACCTTGGTGATGTATGATGGGGGTTGAGGAGGGGCTGTGTGTGCAGCGGGAGGGGTTTCCTTATGCTGCTGTTGTAACATCTTTTAGGATCTCTCATCTGCCCTCACGAGGAAGATCACCAGGTTGAAAACCCACTGATCTCGTCGGCCGATGGACACCGTGACCGAGTGCAATTGGCGGATATCGATGGCTGTGAGTTGGGACTGTTGGTTAGTCCTTCGGTTGCATTCTGCCCTTTGAGTCGAGCAGCAAGGTTGCTAAGTTTGTGTTTTTAAAAAAATTGATTATTTATTTATTTATTTATTTTTAGATCCCTCGTGGAGGATCTCTAAGTCTTCTCAACTTTGTTCTTCTTCTTGTGGACTTTTTTTGTTTCACAGCCTACAGTTTTTCAAATGAACTTCCTGGAACTTGGAACTTGCATATAATAAACTCAGAAGGGGGGGGTTCCTTATTTTTGGAGTAGCAGGTTGAATCACTGCGAGCAAAGCAAGCCCGCAGCTGTAATGGCCGGGGTCCAGGGCCCTAAGCGGTCCCTGGAAAGCGCCGAAGATCCTGGATGGCTGGAGATATGTCGTTCGAGCACTGATTTTGAACATGAAAATAGTTCTCAATATTAACATGCTGTGTGGGCGTGGAAACTCCAAAACAAGTGGTTGGCCTGTACTGGATGTTAGTATGCATTAACATGACTGACTGACTGGTGTTGACTGAAATTCAGCTATATGTAATACTTGTTTCAAGCAAGCTTTTTTAGAACAAGGTTCATTTAATTTAAAGGGCCATGGTTTAGGGCACACCAAGGTGGTCTGGAAGATGGAGTAGCTAAGCACTTTAAAAGAGAGGCATTTTAGCAACATTTTGGGCCATAACCTTAGTAAGCTTAATAGGGAGATGATACTGCACCATCGGTTGGAGTACAGTGAGCAAATCTGAAGTAAGGTGTGTGACATAAATAAATAGTGTGATGAAACTAGCATTCATTAAGGAAACCATAATCCATTTCTTGGATTCAAAACAGGGGGATGTAGAAGATTTGTGGTGGACTAAAAAAAAAATGAAAAATTGGCGCTGAAGTAAGTAAGGCGGCGACCTTTGACATTTTTTCTCTGAGTAGACCGGCGTGCGGGTCGCCGGGTAACGGCTTCTAAGGAAACCCCTGTATATATGTAGAAATACCCTGCGCAGACAGTAACCATCTCCGATTTTAAAATTCCTCCAAAGAAAAAAAAGTGATGACGTCAAAATATCTCCGCTAATGGAAATCGCGGCTAAAAAATTATCTCCGAAACTAGGCAAGCTTTTGAATTGTGTTTGTGGGAATCGAACAGGGCATTAGCGAGAGTGAATGCCGCACATATGATACATCACTATGACGTCATATTCAATTTTTGACATTTTTTGTTTCACCAACCCAGAGTTTTCATCGGATCTTCGTGAAAGCTTGCAATGTATATGCAGAAGCCACGCGCAGGAGTAACCTCTCCAAGATTTTTGGAAATTTCTTCGCTAGAAAAAAAGTTGACGTCAATAATATCGCCGCTAATGGAAATCGCCTATGCCATTAATCTCCGGAAACTGAGGCAAGCTGTTTTGAATTTGTTTGGCGAGAATCAAAGCCGGCATTAGCACAGATAAATTTATCGCAGAACGCTGATACATCACATGACGATCCATTCGTTTTTATGACGTCATCATTAAAGAGGACGAGGATCTTAGCTCATTGAAGCCTTGTTATTTTTAGGGGTCATCTTCTACGAGATGACCTAATTAAAGCAAGCCAAATGTACGTCCGTCAACAAATTTTTCTTTCCGATCTTGATGAAACTTAGTATGTGGGTAGAGGTAGATGAATGTGGCACAATCCACCGATATAATCTTTTGTCGGGTTCAAGGTCAGGGTCAAGTCCGAGGTCACGTAGTTATAAAATCGCCATTTTCAAACCATCTTCGTCTGCCATTCTACAAGATATTCGGCAACTGTTTATTGATTATGAAAGTAAACAAATATTATCTGTATCTAACCGGACGCATTTTTGAAATTTCCTTCCACGTTTTGAAATCGTCACGTGATCTGGAAGATGGCCAAAAACCGCCGATGCGATTCGCAAAGAAGGAAGGAAGGGGAAATGAATATACAATAAATATGGAATAGGCAAAGCTTGATAGCGACGTAGAATTCTTCTTACATCGCTTTCTGACTTTAGATAACTTGTTCACAACTGTATACTTGCCAACGATACGTGGTACGTGTAAGCGCCGCACGAGCTGATGATTTTGACGCAATTTTCCGGTTACTTCGGCCCTGGATTCGGGATCAGCGAACATAATGTAAATTCACGATTAAAAAATATTTTTTGATAATCGCGGGAGATATCTTTATTAAATTAACTTTGGGGGAAAAAAATTAATTGAATAAATAAACGATCACTTCTGGTGCATAAATAAAGAAATTAAAAGTTCCGGAATAGTTCAAAATCATCCCGGTAATGTTAAACACTTCCTGTTCATGAAAAAATTCACTTCGGAAGTATAAAATTTACTTTGGGAAGGAAAATAATTGAATAATAAATAAAACACTTCCGGTCAATGATCTCCGCGGATGCATCATTCCCGACATGAAAAAAAACCGGAAACAAAAAAACCACAACAAAACAAAAAGGAAGCAAAATGGTCCATAGCCAATGACACGGATTCACATTGCCAAGGTTATTGTGTGTTTTTGTTGTTCCTATCTCTCATGTCACCCGCGGTTAAGTAATATTCACAGATAGAAATAAAACCCAATCGTGTTTATACAACCGCCAGCGTTAAACAACAACCTGGAAGCAAAAAGTCATAGCTACGACACGGATTCGAAATAGCCAGGGCTATTGTGTTGTTGTTTGTTGTTGTTTGTTATTTCCTATTCTCTTCACGTGCACGCGTTAACTATTAAGCTCACTTCTTCGCTATAAACACATTTTTAAGCCTTTTGTATCTATACATTTTCCGCCGAAGGTGCAAAAGTTTCAAATCCAAAACCCGAAAATGTAAACGTCGCATTTATTTCAAAATAAAATTCGTGCGCGCTGCGCCAAAATGCGAGTCAATTTAAACCAAACTGCGCAGTAGAACTGCGCAGTAGTCGGTCATGGCGTCCTGAGCAATGCCATCCAGCGTGGTTCAGATCGACTGTGGTTTCTTCTGGGGCGAAGGGTATTGTTAGAAGTATGTCGGCGGTATAATAATCGAGTGACTGTATTGGTGATTTAATCACGCAACATCTTGACAACGGAATATCTGGCCGAACGATTGCATCAATTCCAGTGCAGAATCATGCAGGGTAATACCAGGCTCCTCTCGCCTGTGCCGATATCTAACATAATCACCGGCGGACATAGGGCTGCAGGCTGTGGGGAGCCACGGATCCGGATGAGGGGATAAAGTGATAAATTAATGCTACATGCTTCGGCTCTGATTAATATATCAATGAGTATATTCCATAATTAATGAAAATTAATAATTATGAATCTGGCAATACAAAATGTTTTTTCAATACCTGACATGTTACTTGTGCAGTGTCACGAACTCTTGTGGAATTAATAATTAATGAATTTGCTAGCTCTACCGATTTTTCACAAAACCTCAATATCTCTATAAATACTTGACCAATTTTCATTCTGAAAGTTGCATTATAATCCAGTGAAGAATAATCTACAGGATTGTCATAATTCTCCGAGAGCAGCCCTATTTTTTTTCGTTTTTTTTTTCTACAACCGGAAGTGAAATGTCCCCAGAAGAGTGGACGGACCGGAAAACATGTATTGCATTACCTGGGATTCTTGATCTGTTTAATCCGGGTACTAAATGAACAAATACATATTTATTAATTATGTCATTAGTAGTATTATCCAGTGTATCTCTTGGAAACTATTTCATCTACCGGTTAAGTTTTTGGAACTGTTTCCAGCGGTACCCTGAACTGCAACATTGAGAACTGGCTGGTATTATAGAGATGTCCGTCACCCCCACACCGGGGGTAAATTTTTTAGATGTGGGATTTGGATTTGCACCGATTTTGTAGTTAGGCAGAGCCTTTTGTGGAATCTTAAATGCTAGCACTGCTCTCTATTTATTTATTTTTAATTGTGTATTTTCTCCAAACAGTGGCTCATGTTTCCTATACAAGGTGAATGTTTTGTTTTATCTCCAGTCGTGGGTGGAATGGATTCATTTCATCATAACTGCAGTCCCTGAGTTCCAAGCAAATGAGTCAGGAAAGTTAAGGGTGAGGCATGCTTCCAAAGCACGATGGGCAACGTATTCTTTATTTTTCTTGCAAATACAGGGCCGAAAAAAAAAAAAATAATTGGTTTCCAGTAACCGACCTTCCCCAAATGATTCCTGTCCGACCAAAAATTTTTTTTTTTTTTATTTTTTTTTTTTTGGCCGAGGGTCGCCTTCCGGGCGGCCATTTTATGTCTGATGTGCATGGCATTACTACTGGACCATTGTTGGACTGCTGATATCTCAACAGAGAAAATCAAGTGGCTATTTATTTCAGTTAAGGAGTCAAAGTTTTATCATACAATTTTAAACTTTGCACTACCCACATAGACACAATCGACGGTGTCTTGTTCAATACTCAGAAAATGGATCTGGATAGACATTCTCGACTTAGACAGAAGTCATGGCTGTCGTTTATGACATTTGGGTGTTCCATTTTTTACTTGAAGTGCCGATGTGGTCAACCAAGACACACAAGATGTCAGACCCACATGAGGTCTGCATTTGACACCCTTATGTCTTGTGAAAAACAGCTACACCAAAAAATACTAAAAAGGTACGGGCTGTGAAGAAGGGAAGATGCTCATTGTGAATCATCGGTCTCAAATCAAAAAACGAAGTGTAAATTCGTTCTGAATATTTTAAAAATACAGAACTGAATTTCTTGATATTATTTTGAAGCCAGCTTAGTTAGCAAAGTTGAAAAATTGCAAGATCCTATATATTAATCTTAGTTTTGTATGGCTAAGGTGAGTACTTCTTTGTGTCAGGAGCCGTATAACCCTGCCAACAGTAAACACAGTTTTATTTTTATAACAGCAAATACCAACCTATTGCTATTTGCTTACAGGATGTAATGGTGGGGTGTGGGGGGTTACGGAAGAGGTGGAAGGGAGGGGGAGTGTATGGATGGGGGGGGGAAGGGTGGCAGAGAGCGGGGGATTGGGGCGAGGGTGTATAAGGCAATTGCTATGTATGCCATATTATTGCAGATTAATTTAAAGGTGCATTCAGTTGGGGCGTGTATGGTGGGTGGGGGGGGATTAGTATTCTTATTTCTGAGGGAGCTAATATCTTTACTGGATGCCCCCAAAGGGTGGCGTCATCGGATTTTTGTCAACTGGAAGGGGTCTAATTATCTAGAATGTAACAAGATCTTATGGGACGTAGTAACTGAGATTGGCTATGACTTTCAATTCCTTCATATGTCCTGTTGAGGCATGTTACTGAGTGCTTCTTTATCAGTGCTGAGAAACCGCTTCATTGTTTCAAGGAAATCCGAACAGAGATACTAAATTGGTGTCATTTAATCCTCTGACTTGTTTCACACAATCTGTTAGCCCTATTTGGGACTCTCAGATGGACATGTTGAAGTTATGACTTGCTATACCTTTCGCAACATTTAACAATATCGTGGTTGGAACGATGTAGGATCTGAAGTGCTGTACATGGCTGTCCACTTTAAGACACATACCAAACAAAACTAGAAGGGCCTCGTAGAGTGCAGTACCTCCGCACGTAATGCCTGATCCACGAGAAATATCTGGCCAATACATTTTTGAGTTATCGTGCTATAATATAGTTTTTGGCCTATCTCTCAATCGGTGAAGAATCACTTAAACAAATTCTCGTAGTCGGATCCGCGATCAGGATTCTTCCCAAATTAATCGTTCGTCTTTTTTGAGATATCCATGTGCACAGACAGAAAGGGGTGAAAACTCTCCTTACCTTCGGTGGCGGAAGTAAAAATCCCCTCCCCCTGCACCAAGGAAAAAATTATTATATATATTATTTAATTTATAATTTAGTTGCGGTTCTCAGGAACGCATCATACAACAGATAGGTGATCCCAAGCAAGTTATTCCATTATTATACTGTTAGGTTGTTTAGCGGGAGACAACAAGGGAGTGTCGTTGCGTCATGATCTAATAGCTAGGGTTGCTTCAACTCATCTTTTTTTCCTTTCATTTCATCCCTACTCTTCTTTTTTCTGATTTTCCTGAGGTAAAATCACCACGTGCGCCTTTGGAGGCCAGCACGTGGGCGCTGTGGTGAGGGATCTGCTGCTCAGAGATTCTCGTTCCTTGGGCGAGCTCCTAAACCCGGCGTGATTGCACGAGTGATGTGCGCTTGGCACGTGCGGGGTTGTCGACCTCGAAGCTTCCGATGGTCCTGGGAGATTCTCCGCGATTCAGTTAGAAAGGTCAATGCAAATAAATCCTCTTAAGAGCTGCACGAAATTGGTGTTTTTCACGGGCACGGGACCCATGGCACACGACGCCACGCTGCACCGATAACAACAGATGGCCAATCAAGCCGGACCTCACACCATGTTGGGGCAGCCATGACTCAGTGTGCGGGTAGAAGCGGCTTGTTCTTTTTAACTCATAACCGAGCATGTTGGTGTTCGCTCCCGGCACTACGCTAACGGACTCGTGGTGAACGCGAGGCTGCCACGTGCTAATGGGGAACCGGCGCGCCTACTGTAGGAATGTCTCGAAAGCAGACAGTACGCCGCGCTCAGTGCAAATGTGCATGGATATCCATGGCCGATATACCTCGGTCCTGCTGGCAGCGGTGGATTTCTCCACGGAATGTGGAACGCTTCTCGTCGTGAGGCCAGCGAGGCTTTGCGATCGGCCAGGGAATGTTACCGTGCGGTGTCCACGTTGGCAGCGCGTGGAATGAGCAGTGATCGACGCTGGTCGATACGCCCAGGCGGCATTGCGGACCCTCTGACCGCCGACCCGGCCGGTTTTGCAAGATGATTCGCCCATCCCAATCTTCGGTTGTGGGCGATCAGTGTCATGCTCGTGGGGTCGGCACACAATATTGCCGCTGTCTTGGGGTGTGCCTTGTCGGAAACGATAGTGAGTGCGGTTTCCGGCCCAGCTGGTTCAGCTCCAGGTAGGGGTCGGGCCAATCGGCGCGCCCGATTCGGGTGATGAACGTTTGCTTCGGCCATGGCTCCCTCCCCCTAAGAGGAGGGGCGAGCATGAACTCGGAGCGCCACCTACTAAAGGTCGGGGCACGTCCCTCTTGCCCGTCAGTCTGTGTTCTTCCTGCTCCTCAAGCTCGCCCTTCTCGTCTCCGCCCACTGTCGAACACCACGCGACCCGCCCTCCGCTCCTCGATCTCTCCTCCTCGTCTCCGCCACCACACCGAGTCGACCCCACCCGCTACCTGATCCTGCCCATTGACTCCACCTACCCTCTGGCACCCGCCCTTTCCCTCAGGCCTCCTCACGAGCACAGTTTCCACACGTGCGGTTTGCGGCCAGAGGCATACGCAGCCCATTTTGGGTACCGCATCCCGGAGCACCTCCCCCCCCCCAAAAAAAAAACGTAATTGGTCGGCACGCTCGTGCTATCGCGTGCCAGTACTGAATCATAGCCTCAACCCCCCCCCCCCCCCCGGTTCAACATCTCCTCTTTCATCCGGTTCTGTGTTTTGTGTGTGCTGGCGCCTGTGTCTGCTTAAGTCCTGACTGCAAAACTTTCTGGTATTTTTATATTAACATTGACCTTGCCTAGTGGAGAAATACACCATTGTTTTTTTTTTAATCAAACAAATGGATAATGTAAGCAAATTTCGATCATTTATTGTGCTTTTCACAACTTGCTATGACCCCGCCCCTAAAAAAAGTTGACCAGCGAATCGCAGCGTTTGACGTCACAATACAGAAAACTCGCCACAGGTGATTAACCTGAGTCTCTAGAGTCTAGACCAGCGGTTTCTCAACCTTTTTTAACCCTTGTGGAACCCTTGAATAGTTTTCATATCTCAGGGGAACCCCTGCATATAAAATTATTATATACCATTATTTAATATAAGCCTTTTATATTTTTATCGATAGTTTCACGTGGTAATATTAAAATACTTTTTTTCGGTATACCTGGTTTTAAGGAAAAAAATGACCCCCTTTTTGTGCAAATTTAATTGGCATGAAAAAAATAAAACGTAACTGCTCGTTAATGAGTTCACACCGAGGTTTAATTGACAAAAAAAAAAACTTTTTTAAAATATATAAATAAAAACACTCATGTAACTTTGATAAACGAAACCATTAAACAAATAAAGCTGAAGCAATAAAGGTAAACAAACGAACTAACCTTGAGAGAGAGAAGAGACTTCGTGCTAGGAAGCCAAGAGAAGATAGCATGGACACCGTGACTATGGTCCGTACTCGCAGAGTCAGTCACTGCAATGATATCACGACGATCTCGCCGCGGGTACAGGAACCGTCCAACAACCAGTGAGGCGGTTTCACATGGCGCTCATATATAGACATTGTTTCAAATACATTCCTATTGGTTGGTTATAATTGTTAATAACCTAGACAGTAAACTCGTTCACTCGGCTCCCGAGACTTCAGGCGGGGTGTTCGGAGTTAAGGGACGGTCCAAATAGTGAGACCTAAGAAAAGGAGTTAGTTTTCAGTGTTGTGTTTGGGGTCCGGCTGGTATTATAAGGAGACGGCTCAACGTGAGGGGTCATCCGTGGAGTACAACGTGAATAGCGATTTAAATATTACAGGCCGTCCGTAGTTGGGGTGGGGTGGGTGCATGATATACTAATGCACTCATAGAGCGAACTCACGCGGTGTCATGGAGGTATGTACAATGCCTGAACGACCGGTCGACAGGACACTACTGCTCAGAACCCGGTCACAACACAATTGATGTTCATATACGTGATAGGAGTGAGACTATTGGACGAACTCATCCGAACTCTATGCACGATCGGCGCGATGATGATGCTTCCTCAGCCTATCGGTTGGTAGTTATAAACAATTAATACCATAGGGAGTATTTACAATGTCTATTGCTCCAGTGTGAAACCGCCCTATGGTTATGAGTCTGTACGCGCGGATTCTGTATCATTGAGTGACTGACTCAAGTCGGGGACGCATGCCCGTGTTATCTTCTCTTGCTTCCTAGCACGAAGATCCTTTCTCTCAAGGTTAGTATTCTTTACCCCTTTATTGCTTAGCTTTATTTGTTTAGGTTGTTTATCAAGTACATGAGGGTTTTTATTTTATTTTTAAAAAAGTTTTTTTTTTGTCATAAAACCCGGTGGAGGTTCATACGACAGTACGATTTTATTTTTTCAATGCCAATAAATTTGACAAAAAGGGGGTCCATTTTCTCCTTAAACCAGGTATCCGAAAAAAATATATTTATTAACGTGAACTACGATAAAAATTAAAAAGAGCTTGATATTAATAATTATATAATACTTTTAGCAGGGGTTCCTGAGATAGAAATATTTCAAGGTTCACAAGGGTAAAAGTTGAGAAAACGCGGTCAGACTCTAGAGATCTCGAGTTAATCCACTCGTGCGAGTTTCTGTATGTTGAACGTCAACGCTGCGATTCGCTGGTCAACTTTTTTTTAGGGGCGGGGTAGCAAGTTGTGAAAGCACACCTAAATGACGAAAAATATTGCTGTAATTACATTTTTGGATTAAAATATAACATGGGTATTTTTCTTCACTAGGAAGGTCAAGTTAATATATAAATACCGAATTTTGCATGTAGGGACCTTTAAGCAGACAGGCGCCAGCACACACAACACACAGAACCGATGAAAGAGGGAGTTTTGTAACCGGGGGGGGGGGGGGGGTTGAGGCTATGATCCAGTACCTGTGCACCCTAGCAGACGTGCCACAATACGTTTTTTTTGGGGGGGGGGGTGCTCCGGGTGCGGTCCCAACAGTGGGCGCGTGGCTCGCCCAAACGCACGTGTGGAAACTTGCTCGTGAGGAGAGCCTGAGGTGGAAAGGGGCGGAGTTCAGGGGTGAGGTGTGGAGCAGTGGGCAGGACAGTGGGGGTGGGGTGAACGTGGTTGTGGGCGGAGACGAGGAGGAGAGTCCCCGAGGAGCAGGAGCGGTCGGGTGGTGTCGACGTGGCGGAGAACGAGAAGGCAGCGTTGAGGAGCAAGGAAACACAGACTGACGGGCAAGAGGGACTGCCCCACCTTTATAGGGCTCGCCAGTCGGGGAGGAGCCATGCGAATGCAAACGTCATTCACCCGAATCGGGCGCTCGATTGGCCCGACCCCTCGCCTTGGCCTGCCAGCTGGGCCGAAACCGCCTCTACTTCGTTTACGGAAAGGCCACCCAAACAGGCGGCAAATATTGTGCTCCGAACCACGAGATGACCATGAATCGCCACACACCGAAAATTGCATGCGAATCTCCGCACAAAACCCCCGGGGGC
>CM068954.1:188487084-188498163 GCA_035128595.1 Eptatretus atami | reverse complement strand
CCTCGTCTTTAAATTACCATATGTTGATGCTGCGCTTGAGATTCTTAATGAATTTCCATACTTTATGCTTTCCCTTGTTTAAACGTTTCACTTTGATCTTGCCATTTTGGCATTTGCCTGCTTTTAAATACTGGTAATATTGTTTTAGTATTTCTTGTGTTGCTACTTTAAGCCTTGTGGTTTGGCCCGATGGCCCTTTAGCTACTGCGTGTTGTGAAGGTTGGAGAGTTGTGGTCTTCTGCAGATGATGACAAAGCGGGAAGACTTGGTGGTTGCTCTGGCTGGTGTAACTCTAACAGAAGCCAATGAGCTGTTACAGCGAAGCAAGAAAGGTGAAGAAGGATTGTCAACAATTTCTTAAACCACAGTTTGTCTTTTTAAAAATCAATTGTAAGAATGTAATACGGGACTTTTGAAATGACATCATCCGCCTCAGAATGTTCGGTGCGCATGCGCGCACAACCCCTTAACATGGATGTTGATGTAGGCATGTTTGTATCGCACGTGTGTAATGAGGTTTGTTACTTAAAATGGCTCAAAGCTTCTGAAAATACTTAGAAAAGTACCTGAGGGGAAGGGATATGCCTCTGCACATCGGAAGAGTTGGAGAACTTTCTCAGCTCGCCAAAAAATCTGAGATCTCGTAGCTTTCTGTTCTGCAAAATGTGGATGATGTGGGCCAGTACAAGGCCCGAGGGATCATGGACTGGCGCGGTCAACCTAAACCCCCGATGGATTGCTAACAGTGAATGGACTTTGAACCTTGTGGGAGTGCCTCCTGTGATCACGGCAGGCATGCTGATTTATTTAATTGACGTCAGCAATTGGAAAGATGAGGCATGCATCATTACCAACAGAGCAATGACTTCTGCCTCTCGACAAAGGACATCTTCATGACATGAAAATACACAAATGTTGTGGCAGCTATTATTCGTGTGGGAGCCGGACGTATCGGGCAGACCTCCCCGAGGGAGACGCTGTATCTGGTTTGGGTGCTTAACATCGATGGGAGGATCATATCTGGGGCTTGTCAATGCACAGGATAAGTCTAAAATGATGATATTTACTATTAATCATGTTTGGGAGGGTAAAGGGGAGGAGTGGAAGCTGTGAGTGCTGTTGTACATATATTGTTTGTGTGGTTCCAGGGCCACACATAAATTGTGCTAGATTTTTGCATCCTCTGCAAAAAGAAGTGTGCTTGTGCTTATGTCATTGGTTAGCAACATACGTGGGTTTCAGAAGGTGGAACGCAGTCCTCCCGTGTGTGTGTGTGTGTGTGTGTGTGTGTGTGTGTGTGTGTGTGTGTGTGTGTGTGTGTGTGTGTGTGTGTGTGTCTGTGTCTGCAACGCGAGACTCCACAGCACAAACCGATTTCGATGAAACTTGGCGAACAGGTGCCATATGGGCTGGGAGTGTGCGCGTTTGAGTTTCGTTGCTAAGCAACCACCCGTTGCTATGCAGCGGCCGAAAAACCGCGTTCACTATTTTCAATACTTGTCCTACAGTCTTTAATGTGGAGAAACGAGACTTCGGAATTAAACACTTTGAGATATTTAGAAAATTTTACTCGAGCCGATTTTCGATTTAGGTTTTATTTTTCAAATGGTAGTCCTTCAAAAATAGGGTGTCGATTTACCGTCATTTTTTATGAGGAGTGCCAGTTGGCAAATTACGCAATAGGAAAAATCTTGCCAGGCAGAAGAACAATTGTATGTGAACCAATACGTCTTGGCAATGAATCTTCGTCGGTGGATCGGTCAGAATGAAAAGCATCATATCCAGCGCTTCGATCCTAGCGGATCCCTCGTCTCCTGCTGGCTTGTTTCGTATTTTTGTGAGTCCGATTTGCATCCTGGAACACATTATGGTTGATGATCTTGAATTTGGCACTTTCATTTAAATGCTGAAAAGTATGTTAAAAAGATTATTTGCGTTGGATACGCTCATAACGGCAGGTTCAAAATGCTTGCACGAGCAGAACTGAGACACTGAAAACACCACACACACACCACATCCGCAAAACGCCTCGTTAGCATTCATACATCACTTTAGAAGTTCCGTATTTCCTGCAGCTGCCTGCATCGGAGTTTGAGACTTATTTGGCATTGAGTTTATGATATGAGATGATGCCCTGCTTCCATTTTTGGATTGTTTAAAGTACCCATACAGTCCTTTTGCTGTGTACAGGCCTCGGCCTTTTCCATTTCTCACCAAGATCGTTTGCTTACTTGCTTATAAATAAATAATGTGAAGCCAGGGATGCATGGGGTAATTGTATGCGTGTGCGTGCGCGCGCGCCGATGCCTTATACAATCCTCGACTAGCCTTTTGTGGTAAGGATTGTGCCCAGTAGCCCTGCTTCGGCAGCACCGACGCTCTGCACAGAATCTGGTCCCAATGGATGGATGGATTGAAGTAACTCCAACCATTCTACAAATCTTTACCTTTGTCCTGAGCTAGGAAGCAAATTTGATACCCAGTTACAGATTAAATGACCCCTTTTCACATTAAAATTAAATTTATTTACACTATTCATCACCGTGTCATTTCATATGTTGGTGTTCTCATGGAAACTGCAGGCTGACCATGATGCTGACTCTGACATGATGCTCATGGAAACTACAGGCTGACCAGGCTGTCAAACTGACCATGATGCAGGGAACCCAGGTTCAAATCCCATGTGTTTGTCCATTGTCTCCTAATTTCCTTGTTATTGTGAAAGTCTGGCGATGTGTACTAATGCCTCTGTCCTGCACGTAAAATATATAATATATATTCTTGTGGGCCGGGTGTCGGGTGAGAAGACCACCAGGGGGGGAAGCTATCTCGGGTTCCCACCAGACTCCCTGGAAATGCAGGCCGTCGCACACGGATAATTCCGTGACTCGGCGGGTCGCTAACCGACCGTGAACGCCAATAACTCAACCACGTGACTTAGGGTCCTCCATTGTTAATCCGGTTACCTAAAAATAACCACGTGATCTAATTAACGGGGGACACGCCCTCGGTACGCCTTGTCAGGACCGGATCACTTTACCGGATCAGATGCAGCCGAGCGACACTGCCAAGGATGTACCGGCTAAAAGGAATGGATCGTTGGGAATAAAGTCCCGGCTAAAAGGAACGGATCGTTGGGAATAAAGTCCCGGCTAAGTTAGGATACGGACTTTGCTGGATCAATGAAAGAACAGACAAAAATGAGCTGGGAACATTTCTACAAAGGGATTTATTACAGGCAGGCGAGGAAAGGTATGTGGCACAGTGAATATAGCTTTTATCGTGCTGTGAAAGCAGAGATAGGAAGAAATGTGAGGTGTGGCAATAATACAAGCAACTTACAAAAGCAGACAGAGCAGAGTTATCCCGATATAATTCTCGTACAATCTTAACTTGAGCGAGGACAGGCGCCAGGACAAACACACACAAAACCCGATGAAGAGGAGTTGATGAAGAGAAAAAGGAGAGGAGATGAGGCTACCGGTCTCACAATACCTTGCACGATTGCCCGACCACGCCACCAATATGTTTTTGGGGGGATGCTCCGCTGGGTGATACCTCCCTGACAGCTGGTGCGTCGTCTCTTGCTCCGTGGCACCTGTGCAGCTAGCGTCGGTCCAGAGAATGAGGCGTGAAGGGAGGGACTGGTGGGTCAGACAGAATGAGCCGACAGGAATGAAGACAAGAACGACGCACCAGGAACGACTACGACTCCCCCACTGCCCCGCGACCCGTCCTTTTGTAAATCCGGTGGTGCGGGGCAGGGGTGACGACCCGAAGCAATATGTCGTTACCCAAATCTGGCGCTCTGGTTGGGCCCTGGCCAGCACACGGGCCGGCCGCCATGACCGGAAGCGGCTCCACTCCACTTCCGGCAAGATGGTTCCAAGCTGTGGAATCGGCTTGCTTCGCACCCCATGATATGAATCGCCTTGCACCGAACCCAGTGCCGTGCCCCGGCGACCCGCGGTTGGTGCTGGTCAATGTGCCTGCTCCGTGGTGCGCCACACAGCCCGAGCGATTCAGCCGCACAGTATGCCTCTGCCTGGTAGCAGCTGCATCAAGGCGGAGGTGCAGGAGGAATCTCTGTTGTCAAAGGGAGACATTTGTGGCTGTCGTGGTGAGCCAAGACCGACGGTAAGACGTTATTGTAACCCCATGCGCAGACCCGACCAAAGATGTGTTATTCGTGCCCCGTTCTGTACGATGATAAAGTATCACGGGCTGCGCGCGACTCTGCCATTGTACACGTGGTCAGCGCGCGGGTCTGCCCGCCATCGAGCATGCCCTGTACAGTGCGCGTGGGTCCGCCATTGTACACGTGTTCAGCGCACGGGTCTGCCCACCATCGTGCATCGTGTTCGCGGTTATCAGAGGCGGTGGGATGCACGGTGCCAGCCCTGATCTGTTTCAGGGAATTGAGGGAAAGGATTGGATATAATTATTAGTGGAGATTTGGAAAGGGCACGGCCACGTGTGCTTTGCAAGTTGCCAGCATTTCGGGTGCCGTTTCTTCCATCTCCTCGGTGCATGTTTAGAAATTATCGCTGCACGTGCATTTGGCAGCTGCAGTTTCCGCAGAGGGGTGTCCGGCGTAATGCCTGCTTGGCCCTCGCTGAGGAAACATCTCGTAGCAAGTGTGCCACGCGCGCACTGCAAGTTGCCAGCATTTAGGGTGTCATTTCTTCCATCTCCTCCACATGTGTTCCGCGCAGCATGGGCGTCGTGTTGGGTGCGCTTTCTGTCCAGTGGGTGTAAATTACGCTGCACGTGCGTTTGGCAGGCGTGATTTCTGCAGAGGGGTGTCCGGCGTAATGCCTGCTTGGCCTTCGCTGAGGACCCATCTCACAGCGAAGGGTGCACGTGGCTGGGATTTACCTCAGGAATAAGAGCAGAAGAGTAGAAAAAAAGAATAGGAATGAGTGCAGAGATTTAATCAGACCGAGCTATGAAGTTTACACAACGCACTCTCCCGTTCTCCCGCCTGACAAAAGGGAAGGGTCTGTCTGAACGTATATTAATGGAATAACTGTCTCGGGACTGCTGTATGATGGTTGCTATTGTTTGGAGGGATGCGGTTCCCAGAACCGCAACAATTATTATAATATATATATATATATTATATATATATATTATACACGAGGTGTGTTCAAAAAGTATCCAACCTTAATTTTTCGTGCGTAAACAAATGAAGCTAGGGAGCGTGGTTTGGTGCACGTATGTAGGCGATCCTAATTCGTATGCGTGAATATTTTCCCGCCTGCAGAAGCTGTCAGTCGCCGACAGACCGCCGATGAGTGAGGAAGTGTAAGTGAGCGCCGTCGGATTTTCGTTTTTGACAAAATGACGGAAAAACTTGAACAACGCTACTGCATCAAATTTGTTGTAAAGCTTGGCGATTCCCAATGGAAACGATCCGCAAGATTCAACAGGCCTTCGGGAACGAAGCAATGGGCACCACACAAGATAAAAGAGTGGTACAACCGCTTCAAAGATTGTCGCACATCAGTGGAAAGTGAAGCACGTTCTGGTAGGCCCTCAACATCCCGAAATGAGATCGTCATTGACCAAGTGAGGACCCTGCTGATGCAGGAACGTCGAATCACGATCAGAGAACTTGCAGACGAGCGGGCGTCAGCATTGGATCCGTTCATTCCATTGTGACTGAGGATTTGGGCTTAAGGAGAATCTCAGCGAAGTTCGTGCCAAAGCTGCTAACGATCGAGCAGAAGCAACTCCGTTTGGAGATCGCACAGGACATGCTGGAGACTGTGAACAGCGTACCTCTTCAACACAGTGATCACTGGCGATGAGACCACAGTGATCCGTCATTTTGTCAAAAACGAAAATCCGACGGCGCTCACTTCCACTTCCTCACTCATCGGCGGTCTGTCGGCGACTGACAGCTTCTGCAGGCGGGAAAATATTCACGCATACGAATTAGGATCGCCTACATACGTGCACCAAACCACGCCTCCCTAGCTTCATTTGTTTACGCACGAAAAAATTAAGGTTGGATACTTTTTGAACACACCTCGTATATATATATATATATATGTACAAACTTCTATATGAGCCTTGGATCAATGACAGTGTCAAAAAACACATTCCTGTATATTTTATTTAAACTCATGGGCCCGTTGGTCCATTGGACCAAATTTTCATTGGTCTTCACGGCCTTGGAGGATACCCACCTGCTGTACAGCTTGAGCATTAGTTTGCCTTTCACCAAAACCCAGATGTGTTTGGGCCAGGGTGGAGATTATATGTTCATTATTATTTTGCCAAATGATACTATTATTGTTGTTTATATTATTATTATTAATGCAAAAATGCTTTTTTGCAATGTTGTCATTTTTGTTATTTATTTTGTAATTAGAATTCCATGCCATGGAAGGACCTATTAAGCTGCCCCATACACCTTAACGTGCCGTGCATTTAAAACATGGGAATTCTTCCGGGTTCTTTGTCTGTCATTAATTAGCCTAATCATCTCTGGCGATCGTGACGATCATTTTGGTTTTTTACATTCCACATCAGAAAGCTCCATTAGAACTCCACAAGAAACATGACACAAACACACACACACACACACACACACACGGTACATAAAAAGAAATATCAACAAATATACACCAACAACTGGGAGAACGACAAAAAAGCAGGAAAATACAAAAAATAATTTGACCGAGTTGGGATCGACAAAGAAGGCTCATTGGAATGGTTCAGACGAGGTCACAGCTCAACTGGGACGGCGAACGAATAATAGTAAATGCCCAAGATCAAGGACACTACACCATTTGTTTAACAAGATGGTGGGACTGAGTCAGACGGACAAGAGTAAGTTCTGCAGGGCAGAGACTGAGACAGAAAGTGCTACTCACCTGCCTTCGGGATGTAAAAAAAAACCTATTATCAGAACAACTTTACACACAATGGTGCAACAAAGTATGCAAAGTGATTCAATGGCATATCTGCAAAAATTTCCACATCGCAGTTACAGAAAACCCATGGAACCACGAACCAAGGACAGTCATTGAAAATTTGGATGTGGTGCTCACGTACGACCTGATGATCCCATCAAGCCTGAACATAGAAAACAAAGCATTGCGACTGGACATCGTTCAAAGGAAAAAATATATAATAGAAAAGAACACCATTGCTGATCAAGATATCAGTACCCAGTGATTTTGGTTTAAATAATGCAGAAATCAAGAAAATAACCAAATACCAGGACCTCAAGAATTAGATCAAGAGATCTTGGAAGCTGAAGAGCATCAAAATTGCACCACCAGTGATAATTGGAGCAAACAGAATATTAAAGAAGACCCTCACTGAGATTTTGAAAACCATCCCGGGGAATATTACCACAAGCGAATTACAATTGGAGGCTGTCTGGGGTTCGGTGACGATCCTGAAAAGAGCCCTCGGAACAAAACTTTGAGAACAACACAATTGAACAGCTTGGTCCATGAACTGTGATCCTTCACCGAAGCAAAGTTGGATACTTTGAGTCCTGGGAGAACTTTGTTCCATCTCCTCGAACCCTCAAATGGAGATAACAGCCAAGGCGCACACACACACACACACACACACACACACACACACACACACACACACACACACACACACACACACACACCTCATCCATTTATAGTAGATTTAAACCATATTCCATGTAAAAAGAGAAAATACAAAATTAAGCTTTTCAGCACAATTATTTCGTGAGTTATTTGGTCCCCGACATGACTCAGCGTTAATAGGTACACCAGGACCCTAGCATTCGTGCAGGATACCTTCCGGGAATATCCTGCGAGTTTTGAAACCGTGAATGTGGGGGCATTGTTTCAATGGGAAATTTGGGGATAGGTTCCATGGATTTCCCGACCCGCGAAAAATCCACGAGTGTCGGGGTAAAATCCGCGAGTATCGGGGTAAAAGTTTTTCGTCATTGCTGCAATGGAGACAAGGTGGATAACGTTATCAGCTTGTGACAGTTCCTGGTTCAAAGAGGAATGTTTTTAATGTTTAAAATGTTTTCGACCATGAATGCACGATTACAGTTTCATTAAAGATGCTTCCAAATTAAAAAAAACAAAAAACGATGACACCAGGTACCGTTTTTCCAATTTATTGAAGAATGCATTTTAAAGTCCCATAACCATATCATCCCATGCTGTAAAACGAAAACAACAACATCATCCTGTACCGTTTCAACTTTTTTTTAATAAACAAACACAGCACATGTAACTTTGCAAAATTATGAAGATTTACCATTCAGGTTGGGGTGTCCAGGAGCGTTGTCAAGCAGCAGGAAGTACCTTGAACGAAAGATTAATTCCTGCCAAGTACCTCTCGACCTGAGGAACGAAACTAGTGTGGATCCAGTCCACAAAAAGTTCAGACGTCCCCTACACCTTCCTGTTTGCCCTCCAGTACACAGGCAGTGCCTGCTTGTTTTTGTTCTTCAGCCCACGCGGGTTCAGGGAACGGTGGAGCATCATGGGCTTTACCATTGTCTCCTTTGGCATTTGCGCAGAGTAGAAGAGATACCCGGTCCTTTGTGGCCTTGAAGCCGTCTGCTTTGCTCTCGCGCCGTGAGAGGAACGTTCTGGTCGGCATCTTTTTTTTCAAAACAAGCCAGTCTCATCAGCGTCAAAAACCTGCTCCGGCAGGTACCCCTTCTCCTCGATGAGGCTTGCGAGTTGTACAGTGAATGCCTTGGCCACGTCGTGGTCCACAGAGGCACGCTCTCTTACGATCTTGACGTGTGCATTGTGGGTAACTGCGGGAGGGGTGAGTAGTTTGCACATTGTTTGTGGGGGATTTTTCTGGATGATGCTGTATTCGGCAGCTGATAATATATGTGGTGAGCGATATCATTGTGTAATTAGTCCGTTTGTAGCTACAGTTAAGCCCAAAATTATTCATACCCTTACCAAATTTGGAGTATTTTGAATCGTGTTATTTGAGAAATGAGTTTCTTCTGGCTTAAGTTACATAAGAATGTGACAAACAGCTGAAAGAATCACTACAAGAGACATTTCAAGAAATGCATTGTTTCGGGGGTATTTTATTGATAGATTTACAAAAAAAAGTCATGTCCAGAATTATTCATACCCTTGCTTCGATCAGTTCAAAGTCACATTCAGTAATCAATGGGAAAGCCTCTGTTTGTGATTACAGCCTTCAAACGGTTTTTTTTTTTACTTGCTCACAAGGTTTTTGCATGTCTCTGCAGGGATTTTGGCCCACTCTTCCTTCGCGAAGGTCTCCAGGTCTTTGAGGTTGGAAGGCTTCCTTGCCATCACTCCGGTCTTGAGCTCCCTCCACAGATTCTCGATTGGGTTGAGGTCCGGACTTTGTCTTGGCCACTCAAGAATGTCTACATCATTATCCCGGAACCATTTCTTGACTGACTTGGCGGTGCGTTTTGGATCGTTGTCCTGCTGATATGTCCAATGCTCCCCGAGGTGAAGTTTCTCTGTGGACTGTTTGATGGTTTTCCTCAAGGATCTTGATGTACTGCTCCTTTTCATGATGCCATCCACTTTGACGAGATTGCCGGGCCCACTGGCTGAGAAACATCCCCAAAGCATTATGCTCCGCCTCCATGCTTGACGGTCGGGAATGTGTTCTTAGGGTTGTATGCTTCACCTTTCTTTCGCCAAACGAAAGCAACATCTCTGTGCCCGAAAAGCTCCATTTTGTCTATCCGACCAAAAGCTTGGATCTTTGTCCAGGTGAGCTTTTGCAAAGGTAGACGAGCCTTTCTGTGCCTGGGATGGAGGAGTGGAGTCTTTCTTGGTCGGCGTCCATGGAGACCCCCCTTGTGCAACGTCCGCTGGAGTGTCTGCCTTGATATCTTGGTCCCAGACTCGCCAAAGTGTTTAGGAGAGCCTTAATAATGATCCGTGGATTGTTGTTGGCCTCTCGCCATACTTTTCTTGCCAACGAGGCGACACCTTTGGCTTCCGACCACGTCCTCAATGTTTTTTTTACAGTGTGGAACTCCTTGTACTTCCTAATTATGCTTTGTATGGTGGCAACTGGCACTCGGAACTGCTTCGAAATAGCTTTGTAGCCTTTCCTCTCCTTGTGAGCATTCACAATACACAACCGAAGGTCCTCACTGACTTCTTTCTTCTTCGCCATGCTGACAATGACCTGAGAATGATCATCAGCTCCCTTGAATTATAGTCTAAAAGCAGAGTGTTGTTCTATAACATTCCTCACTGTACATTCAATCGACCACATTTGTAATGCATTCAGATTGTATGCACACATCTTGGAATAATTGCACAGCATTATAAAGAATCTTAGGAATATCAAAAGCATGTGCATTATCACAAACATTGGCCTCAAAGCTTGGTAATGGGTATGAATAATTTTGGACAGGCATAAAAACAGAAATCTTAACATTTCTATTGTTATGCTAATAATGGTGAGCCAAAATATATGTGGATTTGTACATGCAACTAAATGTCCTTGGTGAAGTGAAAGTTCCACCACTCCAGCTTGTAGGTATGAGATAAATGCAAAACTCTCAGATTTTTTTCATAGGGTATGAATAATTTTGGGCTTAAGTGTAGCTGCTAACTCCACCAAAAGATATGCTGAATGTTTCCATTCCTTAATTCACAGGACATGATGTCTTTCCTCTCTACAGGCAGATTATGCTGAGTGTTTTTTAAAATGTTACATCTCAGATGGTGCTGTTTGTAGCAAGATGGTGATTTACACTAAGATGCGCTGAATGTTTCCATCGTGTAGTGTCCGTATGTGGTGACCTGGTAATTACTGGATACATCAATAGATGCTGTTCGTATTTTCATTCTGTAAGTAACTCACGGGGGGTGGCGATGCGGGGAATGACATGTTACATTGGTGAGACATCCCGCAAAACTGTTTATGCCACGAAGCCTCAATACTGTACCGTATGTTTAAAGTGCACATGGTGAGACGTCCCACAAAATTGTTTGTCCCGCGAAACTATGTTTATCTTGCAAAGCTGCAATACACGTTTAGGAAGCAGGTCATGTTCGCGGCTCATGGAACATATGTTTTAGAACTGTTATG
>CM068954.1:188462113-188474414 GCA_035128595.1 Eptatretus atami | reverse complement strand
CGTTTGTGGCGGAGCTCGGGTGGTGAATAGTCGGGATCCACGGAGGGAGGTCGGGGTCGCTCTGCTCTTCCTTGTGGAGGCCCAGCAGAGACGTGTTTGCCGCCTCGATGACCCTCTGCTCAACCCTCGTCAAGGCGAAAACCAACTAAGAACTCGTAACAACCCCTCATAACCACTGCTCATAACCACTCAAGAACTCCAGCGCAACCCAAAAGAACACGACACCCTTGCAACCCCACCCGTCATTTTTATATCTCCCCCTCGATAGGGGAGTGCCTTGGTGAAGCCGACGTCACTGTTCGCCCCGATTGGATGGGGCTTCCATGGGTCCGCCCTTTCTGGGCGGGATTTCGGCCAAGCCGGAAAAACCCGTTCACTCTACTGCAGACTCGCTAAAAAGGACCCACCGCCAGATTGAATTTGGACGCTGGAGGACGCGGCAAGGAACGGCTGCAAGACCCTGCCTTGGCAAGTCAGAGTGTTTGTAGACAGCGGGTGGGTAGTGGGTCGTGATCGGGAATGGAATGGTTGTTGGTTGTTCGTTGGATGTTAAGATTTAATAACCTAACTAAAAAAAGAAGTCGCAACGCACGTTTTTGATTCTCCCATTAGACAAAAGGAAGGGACCTGTCTCACATGTACTTAACGGAATAACTGACCTTTGGGACATCTGTATGTTGAATGCAAATGGTTTCCAGATCCGAAACAATATATACAGTACTAACAGAAAAAATTTCCTGTGCACCATAAAAAAAAAATGTACAAAATGATATTGACATGTGCCTTGACATGTTCCCCAATTTACCCTTGAATATCTGGAATGTGCACGTGCATACTGTGCACTACAAGCACAAATTGCCATGCACGTGTCGTGAGTCACATGACAGTGCTACACATGATACTGAGCAAATCGCAACGCAGCACGATTCGGTGAACAATCCCAGCTGTGAGAAACATTCTCATTGACGTCTAAACGTCGTAAAGAGTGGTCCTACGCTTTACCGAAAATGAACGTCTACGTGCTATTGGCATGCTTGACAGAAATGCCACAAATTGTTGTGGCTCGGCATTTTGATGTTCATCGGAACACCATAGTAACACTGGATTCGTTGTCAACAAATTGGCAACATTAGAGACCGTCCACATGTGACGTCACATCGGCAGGATAACCATATCTTGTTGGTGCATCTTTGGAATCGGTTCCAGACAGCAAGTTTGACAGCTCGCAGCATCCCTGGCTTGCCGACAATCAGTGCCAAAACTGTCAGGAATTGGTTACATGAGCATATAACATCTGACCACTTTGATCAGCAGTACATCCAATTTTTAAATTTATTTATTTATTTGCTACATCGTCGACATGCACACCCAGTTTGTTGTTGACAACGTCAGGTTCAGGAGACAAGGTTGGGCTGCTATCCTCTTTACAGATGGGTCGACGTTCCATATTGACAGGAGTAATGGCCGTTATCGCGTTTATCACATGTTTTCGACGATGGAAGCGTGATGGTATTGGCATGCATCACCGCACAAAACAGAACCCGGCTGGAAGTCATTAATGACAATTTGACAAGTATTCGGCACCGTGAAGAAGTTCTCCGTCGTCCTGTTCCTGCAGGTTCATGGCTGTCGCATCACATTTCAACAGGATAACGCGCACCCTCACGTCACATGAGTAGGTCACCAACTTCATTACATAACAGAACATTCCCACACATTCCTGGCCAGCTGTTTCGCCTGATCTTTCTCCCATAGAACATGTGTGGGATGAAATGGAATGATGATTGCTCAGTCTTCAAAACCAGCTGGCGACTTTGGCCCAACTGCGGTAGGCCTTGGTACAGATCTGCAATGACATCCCTAAAGCCCTTTTCAACCATCTTGTGTTCTCAATGAGGCACCTTCGCCAAGCTTGTGTCAACACAAATGGTGGTCACACCAGATACTGAGCTATTAACTGACTTTTGACCTCACTTCTCTTTGGGCTGGAGACATGTCTTGCACACGTGTTGACATTCTCATGTCAATTTCATGTTTATCAAACACTAAATATTAATGTGTTTGTTTTAAACGTGATGTATTAATATTAATGTATTAAACAACGTACTGTGTTTGTTTTCATTTCTCATTTCACATTGGTGTAAGTGATGCGCTGAAACTTTTTCCCACCGTTGTATAAAAGGAGCCAAGTTTCTGCATCTGTGTAAGGCTTTATTCTAAAGAGCTTCTGCTGTCATACAATAATACAAGTGGTGACGTTAGAAAGGTAAGAATCCATTTACTTGAAATAAAATTTGTTCCTTTTAATCACATTTACTTACCTGTTTTAAAAGCCCGTGTTTCTGGGATTGAGGAAGAAGAAGTGAGATCTCAATCTTTAATGTTGTGGTTTCAACAGTAACATTGTGTTAATTGACGACAGCAGGAACCCTTTCCAAGGACATGGGGGGAGCATACAAAAGAACATGTAGTAATACTTCTCAAAACCATAGAACATTACAACGGCACTCGGTGGAGCGCATACCCCCGCCAGGCTGAACAGTTTTCGCTCAGTATCCCACTGATGGGCTGGATCTGCATCCTGACCTTAACCAAAATCCAATCAGCTTGTTCTTGTCACTGATCAGCGACTCACATTCCAGAACGTACAGAGGTTGTAACTAAAGCTTTGTGGCATGGCTAAAGAAAATGTGGGGTCCTTGGCTACTATGACTAAACTTTTTACCTGCTCTCATGAAAGCCAAGAGCATGATGGCTGCAAGCAGCCTTTGTGTGCAAAATAATTTGTAGCATTCTTCATTTGCTTGTCATATTTCTATTGGATGATAAATAATAATAATCATAATTTTTATTTCTATAGTGCTTATCAAATACAAGGACATCTCGGTGGATGACCTCAGAATAATATTTTATTTTGTTTGTCTGGAAATTTAAAACACAACTGGAATTCTTTTTTCACCGCTGTGATCAAATTTTTTCACTGTGCTCCACCGAACCGAATCTGGCTTTGTTTGGTAGGGATTCGTTTGTCATTTTATTTCCCCCACCCTCATCTTTGTAAACAATAGCGGGTCCGATCCCACCCTCTGGGCAGGAGTGCCCTTCAATAAAGGGAGATTATTTGTAATACCAGCTACCACCAAAGGTGGCACTATTTCCACCGCATATATATTGTTGGGGGTCGGTGGCGAGAACGACCACTAGGTGGGGGAGGTTACGTCGTCTCTCACCAACCTCTCGGAATTGTAGGCCGTCGCTCGGATAACTCCGCGAGCCGGCGGGTCGCTTAATCAACCGTGGAACGCCAATATCTCGACCGTATGGCGTAGGGTTATTTTATCTGGATCCAATGTACCTAAGTAACCACGCGGTCTCGGCTACCGAGGATCCATGCCCTCGGAACGCCTGGCCGAACCGGATTCACTCTACTGGCGGCGGTAAAATTACACCTGTCTACCACTCTGCCACCTACCTTTCCGGCTTGGATGCAGTCGAGCGGGCCTGCCCAGGACGTCCCGGCTACAATGGACCGATTACCGGGGATAAAACCCGCCTAAACTCAGATCCGAACCATGCTGGACCAATGCAAGAAGGGACGGAAAGGACTGGGAACATTTCCTAACATTATTTATTTACAGTAAACAGAAAGACACAGGAAAGACTTATCGGACTATATAATAAATATTTACAATGATCAAATAAAAAACACTTGTACAGTTCTACTTAAAGACGGGCCCAATACACTCAGACACACACACAGATGCTTTATTGAAGACCCCCGCAGCCGGAGAAGGAGAGACGAACTGGGTGCGCAGTTCGGCAAGGTACCTGCACGCTGGAGGTAGAGGGTGCTCCGTCGGTGCGGCACCTGTCAAGGTGGTCCAGTCGGGCTCCCAAAATGGGGCCCCCCGTTGGGGGAGGAACCCGCGTGGAGCAGACGGAGTACCTGGGCAGAGATCAGGGTCGTGGACGGAACCCACTTCTCCCCGTAGAACGCCAGGGAGTCGGCGCGCAACCGACTTGTATTCCTGGCGGTGGCGGTGATGTCGGACGGGTGACGAAATCTCCTCTCACTCTCGTTGGATCCACACAGCTATCGCACTTTTTCTTTTCTTCAGACGTGCCCCTCTCTTAAATACCCACGAAAGGGGACAAAAGAACCTTCGTACGGGGCGGAGCTCCGTGAAGCACACGCCACTGTCCGCCTTGATTGGACAGGGTTCCACGTCATGCCCTTCTTGGGCGGGGTTTCGGTGAAGCACACGTCACCGTCCACCTCGATTGGACAGGGGTCCAGGGCATGCCCTTCCTGAGCGGGATTTCGGGTTGGGCGAGCGAAGCGCTCGCTCAGTTGCAGGCTGGATGTGGCGTTGGAGGATATGTGGTTTGAAGATATAACCTACCTAAAAGAAATCGCAACGCAATGCTTTTGATTCTCCCACTAGACAAAAGGAAGGGACCTGTCTCATATACTTAATGGGATAACTGACTTTTGAGACATCTGTGTGTTTGAATGCAAATCGTTTCCAGATCCGTAACAATATCTTCTCTCTATGAAAGGGAGCCGTCTATCTGTGTGTGTCTGTTTGTATCACCATTTTTCTCAGAGATGGCTGAACGGATCTTCATCAGTGAGTGCCGGGAGTGTTTTCGGCACAATCATTTTTGAAATATTATTTGCATTTTTTATCCCCCGCCGCGTGGCGGAAGGGGATACTGTTGTCACCCAGGTCGTCCGGCTGTCCATCCGTCCGTCCGTCCGGGCGTCAACATTTATAGCTGTGAGTGCGATAACTCATAACTGTTTGCCATATCGATTTGAAATTTGGGTCACACATGCACCACCTGAAAAGGAAGAACCCTATTGATTTTGGGCATGGCCGGATCCAAGATGGCCGACTGGGCGGCCATCTTGAAAAAAATGTTTTTTGTAATAAATGGAAAACCGCTTATCTGATTTCAATTATTTTTGGTTACTACGTTCCTCACCCCTGGGGAACTTTTTCGAGATGATGACCAAATGGTGTCTTGTTTCCAATTCACCTCCCTCATTATCTGGAATATGTATGACCTTTTTCATTCAATGGCGGGGATTCCCCATCTTGATGGTATATATTTTTTTTTGTTGCTCCAGAGTCCAGAGTGACGAAACCTTTGTAACTCGGTGAAACGTAATATTAAATGATCCCCAACCCATTCCTTAGTGGGTATAGCGAAGTGTTTTAGCACCCCTCCCACAAAAAAAAATTGACCGGGCAATGTCGGGTACCCCTACTCGTATTAATGTGTATGTATATATATATATATATATATATATATATAATTTTGGGTCGCCGAAATAGGTGATCCTTATTGTCAGTAATTCTGTCTGTTTGTTTGGATGTTTGTTCGTTTGTCATCAGCATAATTGGTAGTAAACGTGGGCCGATTTTGACCAAACTCGGGTGGTAGGTACATCTTATGACCTAGTGCTTTGGAAATTGTGATGGTTGCTCGGGACGCTTTGGTTCCCTAGCAACAGCCGAAAAACCTTAAAAATCGGTACCGTTCACGCGAAATCAATTCCGAAAAACATTATCCCATGTAGGGTTATGAAATTTGGCACGAATACCTACAGGTGATGCTCTATCAAATATATTCCGCTTTTTGTGATATATGGAATACTTTACCCACAGCGCCCCCTACAATTAGGGTATGCGCGAAAATTGGCGAAAATTGAAGGCCCCCTAAGACCAGGTGAGTGCATCGATACGAATGAAACTTTCCAGGTTCATGGTACTCAATGAGTACTACAACTTTGCCTCAGGACATATTGACAGATTTCGCTTAGGTCAGGGGTCAAAGGTCAATTCGTGCAAAAATCGATAATATGCGAGAGCTGGAGGTGCCTTCGCGCCAAATGCTACTCCTCCTAGGGTTATGGTTGGATGGTCATGAAAATTCACACTAATCGTCTGGAATGCATTGTTATGTGCACAAACGATCAAGCCGGATTTTCGATTTAGATCTTTGTTCACCCACAGCACCCCCTCAAACTTTGGGGATTTCTGATTTCAAACCGCATTTTGGTACTTTTCATTCAATGGATACCGAGTAGTTATCAGTAGATGGAACTGGATGAGATTTGATATGCATAATCTTAAGGTGATTCCCTATCCGCTATATGACATCCAATTTGCTCTATATCTTATAGTTTCCATGCTCGGCGACCCGTCGCCGCCTTCCGGCTTGTGTGTATATATATATATATATATATATGCATGTACATATTTTTATATACAGTATATGCATTTATATATTTTTTACACATTTATATTTGTACATATGTGGTGTGTGTGTATATATGTATATATGTACATTTATATTTATGCATTTATATATTTTTACACATTTATATTTGTACATATGTGTGTGTGTGTGTGTGTGTGTATATATATATATATACCTATTTATGCATTTATATATTTTTACACATTTATATTTGTACATATATTAATTTATTTATTTAACAAATATATATGTATATGTATATATATATATATATATATATTATACATATATATTAATTTATATACTTATATGTTTACAGTTCCTATAGAAAGTGTACACCCCCTTTCAAAATTCTCACCTTTTGTTGCTTTGTAGCCTGGAATTGAATTGCATTAAACCAGACTTTTTCCACCTTTTTTACACATTGTAACCCACAACTTACAAGTGAAAAAGAAATTCTACAATTTTCAGAAAATTAATTAAAAATATATTTTAAAAACTTGAATATCTTGGTTGGTAAGTGTGGACCCCCCTTAGTTGATAGCAATTACAGCTGTGATTATGTTGGGATAGGTCTCCACAACTTTGCACACCTTGATTCGGCAATATTTTCCCATTCTTCTGAACAAAACTGTTCAAGCTCAGTCAAGTTGTGTGGGGAGCGTTGATGGACAGCAATCTTCAAGTCTTGCCACGGATTTTCGATTGGATTTCGGTCAGGGCTCTGACTGGGCCACTCAAGGACATTTATATTTTTGTTCCTTAGCCACTCCAGTGTTGCTTTGGCTGTGTGCTTCGGGTCGTCATCCCAATTTCAACTTTCTTGCAGAGGGCAGCAGGTTTTCCTCGAGGATTTTTCTGTGTTTTGCTCCATCCATTTTTCCTTCCATCCTGACAAGTGCCCCAGTCCCAACTGATGAGAAACATCAACATAACATGATGCTGCCACCTCCATGCTTCATAGTCGGGATGGTGTTCTTTGGGTGATGTGCTGTATTGGGTTGTGCCTAATATAACTTTTTGCATTTTGGCCAAAAACTTCCATCTTGGTTTCGTCAGACCACAAAACCTTTTGCCACGTGGCTTCAGAATCAACGGAGTGCTTTTTGCACACCTCAAATGGGACTCAGGGTGGGCTTTTTTGAGTAATGGCTTCCCTCTTGCCATCCTACAGTACACGCCAGACTTGTGGAGTGCTTGGCATGTTATCACATACACACAGTGACCAGTCTTTGCCATAAAGGTCTGTCGCTCTTTCAAATTTGCCATTGGCCTCTTGGTGGCCTCACTGATCAGTCTCCTCCTTGCTTGGTCATCCTGTTTGGAGGGACAGCCTGATCTAGGCAGGGTCATGGTGGTACCATACATCTTCCAGTTCTTATTGATTGTCTTGACTGTGTGCCAAGGGATATTCAAGGCCTTTGAAATATTTTTATACTCATCCCTGATCTGTGCCTTTCCACAACTTTATCCCGGTCATCTTTTTAAAGCTCCTTGGTACTCATGGTTGAGTCTTTGCTGTGAAATGCACTACCCAGCAGAGAAAACCTCCAGGAACAGCTGATTTTATTCTGAAATAATCAGAATCACTACAATTTAACGCAGGTGGAGGCCAATTAACTTGGTGTGTGATTTTGAAGGTGATTGGTTGTACCTGAGATAATTTATAATTGTTTACAAGACCAATCAGCTATTCCCTCCAATTACAGATGAGATACTTGATTGGGTATTGTTTTCATTTATGTGTTAACTGCTATTGACGTTGCATGTGGTACATGCTTGGGAGCCTCGGTGGTTTGCGTTTTTGTCTCCGCTGTCGCTGATGATTCGCCAACAAGTGATGAAACCTGTTGGGCAGCAAAGAGGGTGTGTTGCATTGGGATTCTCATGTATATACTATTTGTGAATGTTTTACCTTGTGTTGGCTAGAAAAGCATGGGAGGAGTCTATTTATTTGTTTATTTATGTATCTATATATCTGCTCCATTATGGATAGATATTACTGTTTCACTTTGGTGTAAAATATAAAAGTGTGTCTGAATCCTTTGTTCATGTGTTGGTCCAAATACTTAATATTGTGCTTGTTTGGTTGCACTTGTAGTCGTGACAGCAGCCCAAGCGAAAAACCTGATTGATGCAGGAGTGGATGCCTTACGAGTTGGCATGGGCAGTGGATCTATCTGTATCACGCAGGAAGGTAAGTCCATTCAATCCCATTAACATCCTATGTCTTTCTTTTGCAATCCTAAAAACCTTCCAATGCTTGTTTTTTTAATGTTAATTAATATAGAATATAATGTTGTGAAGTTTGTTTCCCAATTCATGTTTTCCATTTCGGTGATGATTTGTTTGGCAGGATTGTACTTCATCAGGAGAAAGATGATCTATTCTTGAGGAATGGTACTTCTTGCTTCGGTAGTTCCTTTCCTTGTTGAATCAAGCAATTTCATTTTTAGTGCTTTTCTTTTTGGATTAAAAGCTCATTGTTTTATAAAAGACATAAAACGTCATAGCCCTCGTCGTCTTCGTAATTTTGCTGAACGGAGTTCAAGGGCTAGCCCATATTTGTGTACAACTAAAATGGCCACCAGTCTACCAGTCGGCCATCTTTGATCAGATCACAAAATAAAGTGAGGTACTGTACACGTGTATGCAATCATGTACTGTTCTTGTGCCAAGTTTGAACAAAGTTGCACCATGCATGTCAGAGAAATGGTTGGGGACACGTTCAAGTAAGAAAATGGCCACCAGTCTGCCATCTTGGATCTCATCTTGAAAATAAAAATTACGTGCATATGTAAGCCATCATTCTTTATCTGTATGCCAAGTTTGAACAAGATCGGTAAATGCATGTCTAAGAAATGGAGGACGTGTTCGACACCGGGTTTGTTTGCTTTTTTTACAACTAAAATGGTCGCCAGTCGGCCATCTTTGATCACATCGCAAAACAAAATGATGTGCATATGTATACCATCATGTGTTGTCTTTGTGCCAAGTACGAATAAAATTCCTTCATACATGTCAGATATGGTTGCGGACGCACGTACGTGCACACGCATGGACACAAATCGAGACCAAATCTCGTACATCAGCCCCCGTTTCGGAACAAGTCCAACGGGGGCTAATAATGTAATAAGAGTAAAATTAATAAAGAGCAAGTGTATAAAGATCAGGTTTGAAGAAATTTTAAAACTGCATCTGATTTGGCAATGCAACTTTCAAAAGGCAGTGAGTTCGACAATTCAGGAGTGTATCTGCAAATGGTCATTTTCATCCTCGTGCGAGAAACCACGAGTTCCGTGAGATGTCCATTGTTTGATCGCAGCATTTTCACAGCGGGGTAAAGTGCGATTTGATAAATGTTGGCATGAACGAAGTTATTGGCTTCATACAAACTGTACATGCAGTTCTATTCCTCTTTAGTATGCAGCATAAGGCTGTACGAGTAGCATCATTGGCTGAGGGCACGGCTGTGCTGCTGATGCAGTCAGTGCCTCCTCTAGGTTAGAGCAGAAATTTTGAATTTGTTCAGTGCCGGCGACAGCTTGCTTACTCTTCACGAAGGACACCGTGTGATCTTTAACGTCCACCAATGAGTGCTGGCAGATGGGACATCCGTTTAACATCCATCCGAGGGACGGCACACACATTGATGCCTCTCCCTGCCTGCAAGACACCAGGATGGTAGTTTGTAGCTGAAACGAGATGCTAGACAGCTCAGAGGCGAGTGTGCTACCTCGATGCCATCCTGCTAGCCGACCATTCTATTAAATTATGCGCTCTGAGGAGCCTGTTGCGTTGTTCACAAGACTCGGTGGTGTAATGGTTAGAGCCGTCCGTCTGAGAGGTCAGTCATTTGACCCCTGGCTGAGTCGTACCAAAACCTTTAAAATGGTGTGTGCTGCTTCCTTGCTTGATGCTCAGCATTTGCAAAGGATAGTACACGGGCAAACAACCATACATTGGCAACCATTGCAGAGGCTTCATTGGTCTAATGGCCTCCTCTTGCATTGAAGTTCTTTGTAAGTGGACTCGTTGTTATTGGTTCACGAAAAAGTAAGTGACCACTATATTCGTTATTGGTGTGTCTGTCTGTATCTGTCCCTTGCATAGCTCCGTGGGTTTTGATCCGATCCTGATAAAATTTTGGTGGGAGTTTATATCATGATCTAGTTGTGTTTTCCTGAGAATGGGCATTGGTGCGCCCATTATGGGCGGAGCCATGCCCAAAAAACATGTGTTTTTAGGGGGTAGCCGATTTCAATTTGCATCTTCTCCGAGGGGGTCTTGTCGCATCTGGCAGGGGTTTCAGTATTTGGTTAGTCCAATGGCACCTACATAGCCCCACGGAGCTCGATTTTTCATTTCGTCACAAGGTCACGAACTTAGAAATTGCTAATTTTGACAAAAATACATCTTCTCCGAGGGGGTTTGTCGAATCTGACAGTGGTTTCGGTATTTGGTTAGCCCAATGGCACCTGCTCGATTAGCCCAATGGCACCCCACGGAGCTCGATTTTTCATTTTCGTCACAAGGTCACGAACTTAGAAAATTGTGAATTTTGACATGAAAAATCCATCTTCTCCGAGGGGGTTTGTCGAATCTGACAGTGGTTTCGGTATTTGGTTAGCCCAATGGCACCTGCTCGATTAGCCAATGGCACCCACGGAGCTCGATTTTTCATTTTCGTCACAAGGTCACGAACTTAGAAAATTGTGAATTTTGACATAAAAATCATACGACTGCCCAAACTTTGAGAGCTGATGACAATATTTTTTATGCATAATCTTGAGGTCATTCCCCACCTAAAGTCTTGAAACCATTTTGCTCTATCTCGAACACCTTGCCCGTGGCGCCCCTTCAAGTTTGTTTTTACGCCGATTTCATCAAAGTATGGATAATCCGAGGAGTGCGAAATGCCAATATAGCCTATATGACGTTATGTTGTTCCTGGAATGTTCCAGAGGAAGTTTTGCACCAAAGGTCATAATCTTGACCTTTGACCTTTAAAGTTCACAAAGGTCAAATTTTCAAAGTTGTGGGAATCAACCGGGTTTTCGACCTTCTTCGATGAACTAACTCCAATAAGCTATAGCACGTATCCTGTTTCCTTATTTTAATGTCCACAACATTGTTTTGTGACCTTTAAAGGTTATGCAAAGGTCAAATTTTGAAAGTTGTTGAACGAAACCGGGTTTTCGACATTTTGCAGCTAATAACCCGTCACTCGTACCACATCATGTTGATCATTTTTATACTTGGTCAAAAATTATCACATTGTCTCATTCTTGACTTCTGAAACAATCTACATCGTCAAATACCGCCCGTGAACCATCGTCGTCTTCAGACTTGTTATTACTATTATCATAATTTTAACTTTGTGTGAGAAAGGTTGGTTCAATTTGATCAGATCATATTGCCCATTTGGTAACTTCTCATTCTTCCATTTATAAAGACCCAAACTATTTATTCAATACCTACTACATAGTCATATAGAACTTTGAGATCAAGTTTAATGTTGACCTGAAGAGGCTGAGTGATTCGATACTTGGTTTTGTTCATAAAGTGTAACAAACTCTGCATTTTTTTTACTGAAAAATATTTTGCAGTCGTTGTGGTTGTTGCTCAAACTGCGTCACAAAGTAATTAAAAGTGTGTAGGATTCTTCTGATGGGATGGAATCCTTGCATCCTCTTTTTCTTCTACCATTTTGTTTTTTCCCCTTCCCTCTGCCAAACGTTGATTGTTTTTCTCTTGCCTCGTGTGATAACTGAACTGATTGTCACAACTACAAACATGTTTTCATGCACCACAGAGGTGGCATTAGTTATTTGGGGGCCCCATGCAAAATGCAATAGTAGCCCAGTGGAGCCCCCTGTGAGTCCTCTCAATCTGTCGTAACATGAAAATACGCATTTTGGTGTCCGTCTGTCTGACGTTGATGTATTCAGTCGTTACTTATGCAATCTCGACCAACTAAACTTGCCAAGGGGACGACGGATCATAAGGCAAAGGTTGTAACGACTTTGCC
>CM068954.1:188448811-188461232 GCA_035128595.1 Eptatretus atami | reverse complement strand
CCCCCCCACCTCCTCTCACCCGCCTGTCAAATGCATGGAAATGCCAATAATTTTCCATTATTTGTGGTTGGTGTGTATGATGAAGCATGACATTGGTCCTGAATCGTCATCATTTTACCAAAGAGTTAATTGTGAGAAATCTGCCTCATCCATTTGCTCTTGTGTATGTGAGGCTAGATCCTCTCGGGTGGGACGAGTCATCAGTGCTGCTTTCTCTTTGTGGTTGCAGTGATGGCTGTGGGTCGGCCACAGGGCACAGCCGTGTACAAAGTGGCTGAGTATGCAAGGCGCTTTGGCGTACCTGTGATTGCCGATGGTGGAATTCAGACTGTTGGCCACATCATCAAGGCACTCGCCCTCGGAGCATCCACCGGTAAGTGCACCCAATGTTTCCGTCAGTTTCGGCCTCTTATCTTTCATTGGTAACTTCAATCATTTACGTTGAGGTCTGTTATCTGTTTTACCAGTCCGTTTGAACTTTGCTCGGTTTATGTTCGGCAAATTGTATGCAAAGTCTGAACCCAAATTCCCATTTCCAACACTGTGACTTTCCTATATGATCAATATGGCATTGCACACGTACTCTCGGAGCATCTCTAAAGAATCTTCTTCACCCAACCATTTCCATTTGCGGTGAAAGACAAAAGTTAACTAGAGGGGGAGCACTCGGTAGAGTGCAAAACCTCCGCCGCCAATACTGCTGGGTCACTTAAGTGAAGCCTTGATAATCCTATTCATTGTAGGTCAAAAGGATCAGACTCTACTGAACCACGATTGAATAAACTAAACTAGATCGACGCGCATGTAGAAATGCAAAAAAAAAAATCGAAATTTTTTTGAAAAAAAAGTTCCAAAATTTGTTTTTTTTTCTCTAACAAATTTTTTGGGGGGGGTTGGAAATCACTTAAAAACTGTAGAAATGCAAAAAAAAAAAATTCAAATATTTTTCAAATAAAATCGAATTTTTTGGAAAAAAAGTTGCAAAATTTTGTTTTTTTTTCTCTAACAAATTTTTTTTTTTTTATTGGTTGGAAATCACTTAAAACATGTAGAAATGCAAAAACAAAAATTCAAATATTTTTTCAAAATGGCCGCCATAGCGGCCATATTGGACTTTGGACCAAGTCCAAAATCTAATGGCATGATCCTTGGACCAACCTAACCCCCCAAGTTTCGTCGAAATCCGTTGAGTTTTTCCGTAATACTGTTCACAAACAAACAAACAAACAAACAAACACAAACAAACAGACAGGGGTGAAAACAGTAACCTCCGTCCATCTTCGATGGCGGAGGTTAACAAATGGTGCCTTTATGCAGTTGAGATAGAAAATCTACATGTTCGGTGATCTGCGTGTGTATTTACCTTTCACGGAAAACCAGTAATTGTATCTCAGGTGATTTAATTTTACTGTCATTTGAATAAAGTGCATTGACCCCAATTGGGATGGTAATGACCGAAGGTGAAGGTGGTTATGTTTTCACCCCTTTCTGTTTGTCTGTCTGTTTGTGTACAAGATATCTCAAAAAGTTGTGGACAGGTTCGGTGTGTGACAAGGACGAACTGATTAGATTTATGTGAATATCCGCATCCGGATCCGACTACTAGAATTTTTTTAAGTGATACTTCACCATTGAGAGACAGGGCCAAAAAGGATATCTAGCACGATGTCTCAAAAAGTTGTGGACGGATTCGGACGAAACTTGGTGGACAAGTTGGGTGTATGACCACGACGAATTGATTCGATTTTGGTGAAGATCTGGTTCCGGTTCCAGATCCGGATCTGATAATTTTTTAAGTGATTCTTCACCATTGAGAGATAGAGCCAAAAATGATATATAGCACGATATCTCAAAAATGTATTGGGTTAGATCTGTTCTCGTGGATCAGGCATTACAGGGCGGAGGTATGCGCTCTACCGAGTGCCCTTCTAGTGTGACTGTAAAGCCGCTCTGACCCTTCAGATTTTCACTCTGTTAGACGGCACATTTTCTATTATGACAGCGATTACCATAGTAACGTTTTTGATGACGCAGGCATGATTATCGAGGACCAGTTTGTCACTAAGAATGTGGAAAAATGCAATTCGTCGTTTACCGAATCTGCACTTAATTTGCTGAACAACATTTGTTTGCTAATCCTAATCCAGTGCAGATTCGGCAAGAATCGACACTTCTGTTCATTGTTCAGGATCCAGAACTTTTATGAAGTGTTTCTTAATTGTTGCATTTTTATTTGTCCAGTGGATTCTTGTTATTAAAACAAATATTATTTGTGACCAATTTTAAAATGAATGTCGATATATAATCGAGGGAATGTATCGAGCCTATGTATGTATGTATGTTTCATCTGCTCTTCCGAGAGGATTTGACCGAGGAAGCTGAAACGTTCAGGGATTAATGAGGGCACCCTGAAGTAGTGAATGTGTACGTTTCGTTTGATTCCATCAACTTTTGAAGAATTTTTTATTTTTTTTGCCATTCTTGCCATTTTCTTCCATTGGGGGAGGGGTGGGGTGAGACTGTAATTATATGAGCTATCTAACCACGATGTATTATATATATATACGTATACACATACTATGTATGCATGTTTTTTCCAGTGATCAAACCCACCCAGGGTTATTTTTTATTTCCAGGAGTGATTGAAGCAGTGGTCTGTTGCCTATACACCCCCTAAATAAAGGGAGTGTCCGAAGAACGTATTGCATGCTTGAGCAAGATCGCCCGTAGGGCGGGTACTCTGCTTGTGCTTATTATCAATAGTAATATCTAATTTCCTTATATTTCAATTTTCTCCTCAAAATTAGTCTTCCATTGAGCCTCTTAGGGTGGTGGGCTTGGGAATTCCTAGATCCTGAGTTCAAATCCCACTTCTGTTGAATTAATACCAGGTGGGGTTGACACTTCCTGATGTCCTTCCGAGGTCGGCAAAATGAGTGCCAGCTTGCTGGTATCCTGTGTCGGAGTGGCGACCCGTCCAGGATTGTGTCCAATGGCCATGGAGACTGCTTAGGCAGCACCAACGCTCTGCACAGAGTATGGTCCTGATGGATGGAATGGATGGATTGAGCCTCTAAACTCTAAATTATATCTCAAGAAAAGTTCAATGTTGTGATAATCATGTTGATGTTTGTTTGTTTGTTGTTTTTTTTCTTTTTCTGAAACTCGATGCCCCTCCAGTGATGATGGGCTCGCTCCTTGCTGCTACATCCGAGGCTCCTGGTGAATACTTTTTTTCGGATGGAGTCCGTCTCAAGAAGTATCGTGGAATGGGGTCTCTGGATGCAATGGAGAAGAACAAAAGTAGTCAGAATCGTTATTTCAGGTTTGAATTGTATTATCACAAAGCAAACAACCTGGAGCCAACAATGTATTAAATCTACACATTATGTTTATTTTTTAAAGGCTAAAATTTTAATCCCACTCTCCTCTCCCACCTCCACGCCCCCTTTCCTTCTGTCCTCAGAAGGCCCCCAACATTTAATTATCTTCTCTTATTTTCTCCTCGTACCCTTTTCCACTGCATTTCTCAATTTACACCCAACCTTCTCCTCCACCCTCCCCATGTGTGGCCAACCCTCTGCACAAGATGCTAATTCACACTTTCACCGCAACACCTGGGTAATGGACGAAGCATGCAAATGTGGTTGCTGCGACTGTGAATAAGCATATTATGGTGGTTTGATTTGCAAAGGTGCCAAGTGTTGACCATGCCATTTTTTGTGTGGCAGTGAGAATGACCAGACAAAGGTGGCCCAGGGAGTTTCAGGCTTGGTGCAAGATAAAGGTTCCATTCACAAGTTTGTGCCTTATCTCTTGGCTGGTGTACGGCACGGTTGCCAGGATATCGGTGCTAAGAGTCTCTCTGTGTTGCGGTGAGAACAACATTTGGGAACAAGGTCATTCAAAGGGTGGATGACGAGTGCTAATGAGACTCCAGTCAGTCAGTTATGTTGGTGTAACGTTCTGAAGTGCTTCACATTACTCTCCACCAACCTCTTCTTTTTTTTTAACCTATTTTCCAACCTCTCCCATGCAGTGCGATGATGTATTCTGGGGAGCTGCGATTTGAGAAGCGCACCATGTCTTCACAGGTGGAAGGTGGCGTACATGGACTCTACTCGTAAGCAAAATCTTGTTTGTTTGTTTTTTAATATACACAAGATCAGGGCTCGTGGAAGAACAAGTGACAGAGGGTAAAAAGATAACAAACTGACAGTGGGGAAACAGTTGCACACAAGCAAAGGAACAAACAGCCAGAAAAAATGAGTGAGGTAGGAAATACAGCAGCTTGCAAGTAAAAGATTTGGTTAAGTATGGTTAATGGGGGTATCAATAGTAATATCTAATTTCCTTATTTTTCAATTTTCTCCTCAAAATTAGTCTTCCATTGAGCCTCTGAGGGTGGTAGGCTTGGGATCCGAGGATCCTGAGTTCAAATCCCACTTGCTGTTGAATTAATACCAGGTGGAAACTTTAGATATCCTTTTGGGGGCCTTCGAGGTGCTGAATGAAGAGTCGTAGCCGCTGGGATTACGGGTTTCCTTGGTCAAAACGAAGATCCAGGCTTTCAATGACATCTTGGATGCTGCTATCCTGTCTGTGCCTGTTTGTGGTGAGGATGTTGAGGTCGTGGAGAGATTCACTTACCTTGGCAGTGATATTCATGTCTCTGCCGGCTGTGAGGCAGAGGTCAACAGATGTCTGGGTCGGGCCTGGGGAGTGATGGATTCACTGGATAATGGGGTGTGGCGCTGCCGGTACCTGTGCGGGAGGACGAAAGTCCGAGTTTTCAGGTCCTTGGTGCCAGTCTTGCTCTATGGATGTGAGACTTGGACTCTGACCAAGGATCTGAGACAGAGACTTGATTCCTTTGATACCAGGTCTCTTCGGAGAATCCTTGGCTATCGCTGGTCGGACTTTGTGCAACGAGCGGTTGCTGAGACTCAAATGAGATTTGTTACCTGCATAGTCCGTGAGCGTCAGCTGCGGCTGTATGGACATGTGGCTCATTTTCCTGACGCTGATCCTGCTCACCAGATTCTCTCAGCGATGGAGTCTCGTGAGTGGAGGAGGCCAATGGGCCGACCACGTGCCTCGTTGCAGCAGGTTGATCGGCATCTCAAGGAGATGGGGATGGACCAGGCATCTGCCTGGCGGATGGCCAGACGGAGGCCCCTGGAGTACCGCGGAAAGTGGACGCAAGTGACGCGCTGCTCTGGCGCATGCTCCCATACCTGACCTGACCTGAATGGGGGTAGATTGTGAGTAGGGATGGGGGTGACATGGTGGTGTGCCGCCTGACTCCCCCTCCTCCTTCGTATACAGCACACAGCTGTGGGTAGCGTCATTGGCTGAGGGTGCGGCTGTGTCGCTGATGCAATGCCCATATTACCAGGACACTGGTAGTCATTTCACCGACCTCAGAAGGATGACAGGCTGAGTCAACCCCACCTGGTGTTAATTCAGCGGCCGACGGCGGCTCAAACTCGGGACCCTAAGATCCCAAGCCAGCCACCATGACCGCTAAGCCAACACCAGGCGTAGCCACCTGCCTGAATTATTGGACACAAGGGTGGAATTGAAAGGCCTCAGGATGACGGTTCCACAAAAAGAGGAGAAAAAATAAACGATTGTAGGTGTGGTGTGCAGTTAGCCTTGATTTTTGAGAGTTGAACCAGAAGGGGGTTACTCGGAAAACGCATCGTGCATCTTGGAGTTGCCGGAGAAGGTCTGATGGCTGAAAAAGCAGAGGGATCTATACCGAGGAGCAGCCACTGCCCTGTTTTTAATGTGAAAGCAACAGGCCTTGTGTTTCTACAATTTAGATGTGCCAGACTGGTAGTTGGTGTAAATTGAGCCATATCTGCATTATGTATGGCACAGGAAATGAAATGGTTACATTGAGGACTTCCAAACTGAGACAAGGGAATTGGAGAGCATAGAGGGTAGAACAGTATAAGGAAAATAAAATACACGAGGTTGGGAAGAAATTGAAGGAAGCAGAGGGGCATGCACGGTACATGCAGGGTCAAAAATTTTGCCACTTTTTATGATGTAAGAAATATATGGCCCTTTGAAGCACTCTTTCACTCAGCATGGAACAATAATTCTTCGGGCCACAGTGATCAAACGGAAGACCAAGAAGGAACCCAAAGAAGTAAAGAACAAAGATGGAGTCATTAGGAGGAACCTGAATTCGGATTTCAGCCGCTACTCCATTACCCTCAAACCCTTCCAGGAGTAGTGGTTTCTATATCACGATAAAACCACATCTCTTGCTATCTTGCAGCATCATATCAGAGATTGGAACACGTTCTTTCCTCGAGCACTGAAACCAAATGATTCCTTCATAGCTGCTGTGAAGACGGAGAGGGGCGTAAGTGTTCTGTGTGTGTGTTCCAGACTTTATTTGGATTCGCCAATTTTCTCATAAGATTCCTTTGTCCTATTACCATCAAAATGCAATTTTATCAAATTTGCCGTGTTTTGGAATCATTGCCTTGCTGGAAGATTAATTTTTGTCTGATAAGTTGCGTTCCTGTGGGAGTGGCATCATCAATAAGAATCTTCCTCTGCATGTCAGCAGTCAGGTTTCATCGATTCTTATCAAGATCATTTACATAATTGGCCGAGATAGAGCCTCGAGCTTGCACCAATTATCCACAGTGCTTCGCTGCACATGATGTACCTTAGTCCAGCCACTTGATGTCCGTGTCGTGACGACAGGAACTACTCGAGTTGATATACGCAGGCCACATCGTTCCACACATGCTGACCGGAAAAGAGATTGTGAGCACCAATCCGTGAGCACTTGCTTATTGACACGGCTCTCATCATCATTCTCGTATCGAAAGCGTGCAAAACTTTGATACCGATCAATCCTCAATCCGATCAGAGGGGCGAGGATACCGGAGCAATAACATTCAAGCAAGCTCCTGAAGAGGAGACTAGATCTCTCAGTCCATATGGATGAGGAAGAAATTAATATCATGAGGAATTGAGGCCTGCAGCCATTATCGATGATTATCTGATGTCAGGCAAGATAACCCTGTCAGATGTGAACTCGTCACAAATTCTGAGCAACGTACGGGGACAGAGCGATGTCCGTGCAGGATTTGCGTATAGCTAAGCTATAGTTACAGTATGTGACAATGATATACATTGTGAGAAGGTTCATGTGAGCTGAACAAACTGGTGACTGAAAAGATCACCTGCAGACCAAGTATGAAATGCTGCCATGTCTGGCTTCTTCCGGACACAATATATACACAAAATCACTTCATGTATATCTTCAGTATAGAACACCCTGATGTCTATTCACAGATCGAAGATGGCCTACATGTAGTACAGAGAGCAGACAGGTATTGGGCTGGATTATCAGATGACCTCGTCCTAGAACAAGTTCTAATGAGAAGCTTGAAGACAACCGGTGGTCTGACGAGGGGATGAGGCATGTCAGCAGCACAGCACTCTGTCTGGGTGTTGTCAAGGCCCGTGTGTGCTGAACTGAATAATTCAGTCCAAGAGTTCAGCTCCGTGATGTACGAAACAAGTGAGCAACACACGGACCTATCTAAAAAGAAAACCTTGAACGCACCAGGACCAGGTGATTGACTTGTCTGATGTGAGGGACATTTTGGCCTCCCTTTCCCTGAGAAATCCATTCAGTAGCAAGCCCACATTGAATAGTATTGCCAGTGGTATTGTTGCGGGGAATGATGTGAACGTAGACCATGCGAAAGTGGTTGGTGAAAAGATCACGATGCCATGAAATGACAGGGTATACTTTAATACATATTTCGGAAGAGGGATCAAGCCGTGACACTTGGATCAAAATCACTGATCAGAACCGATAATGATGAGGTTCAGATCGACACCCAACTTCTGTTTCAGAGACCAGTTTAATATCGCGACTCAGTCTGGTGATCTCGCTGACTCTTTCAAGCACGAAGTTTGTGGCTTCCCATCTACATTATTCAGAACTAAGAATGTTCTGTCACCTGCTGACATGTAGAAGTTGGTGAAGTCCATTTGGGATTCCATTCCGTTGGATGAAATGTGGTCCTGACGTGATGACGGTACACCATGTGCTTCCTGGATGGTGGTGCCCTGCTGCATATAATTCCGTGGGACCGAGTGGATACATTTGAATCTATCGCTCAACATTACTGCCATTATGTGCTGAGGTTTGGGAAGGTGACAGCAATCTTCGACGGCTACATGGAAGGTCCTTCAACAAAAGACTGTGCCCACTTGAGCAGATCCACCAGCACTGTGGGAAGTAAGGTGACGGTTCCTTCAGAGAAGTGGCAGAGAGGTTGGACGATCGCAAGTCTCCCCAGTCAGACATTGCTTCTGCTGGTGAGAAGGCACTCGACATGGTATGCAGTGGAAAATTGACTGAGGAGCTCAACTCGATGTGACACAGAAAGTACCTCAAACTTATTGCTGTGATTAAAGTGCAAATCCATCCATGAATGTTGGCACCTACATCGTCAGCTGCCAAATACCAGTCTCCGCGTGCATCACCAAGTACAAACATGGAAAGGATGCTCTCTTGATCCTTTGGAATGGGGATGGAGGATCACTGGTGGGATGATGGTGCCCATCCAAGCAGACTTAGAAGCGGCTCCCATGTCTTTGTAAGTGCCGTAAGCAAGAACTGGATTACACTATTGCTTGCTCCGAGTGTTGGGGTGTCTGTGATAATTGTTCTGTCGGTGAAGAAGACCCCCCCACCCCCACACCAAAAAAAATAACCCAGACTATCATGATAACCGAATACATGTTGCAACGTTGACTCCCGGTACTCATGTGCATTCCATCATCAAAGCAATTAAATGTGGTGATTCTGTTGTTAAACTTGACCATATACCTGTATTGTGGAGCACAAACGAGCTTCCAAGCTTCGCGTCATTACTGGCACTATGTGTTAGGGGTACACTGAATTCAGGTATAAGGAAGTGATTTAGCATTTTAGGAATGGTTTAGATGAAAGATTGACCTTCAAAACATTGGTACATTGACCTGATTCTGCCTAATCCATGGGCATTCATGTTTTGGAAATGGTCTGAAGGTCAAGAAATTGACCCCTTGTGAAATCATTTTTCCACTAAATATATTTTTCTTGATTTTTGATATGTAATTCTTTGGTGGATTATGATTTTTTTTAAAACCTTGAACAATTTATGTTGCAACCAGAGAGAGTTCCTAGAATGCGATACCCCATGCAGTGTTCAAATATATACTTCAATTTAAAAAAATTCAGATCGTTGAAAAACAAACAACAAAAAAAAAACAGAACTTTAGCACTACTGAAGTAGTCTTATACACCTCCCTTGTACATACGGAGACATGACAGAAGGAAATAGACACCTTAAATTTATTCATTTCATCTGTATAAAGCAGTTTTACTCAGTGATTTGTACTAATATTTGACTATTTCTTTGCAGAAACTAGTTCCTGTGTCTTGTGCGACAATTAACTATGCCTCAAACCCAGGGAGCACACAAACTTTCCGATTTTCAAAGAGGACGAATTGTTGGCCATTCGGAAGGTGGAGTCAGCCAGCGTCGGATAACGCAGAACGTTGGCATTCCACTTTCTACGGTCAGTCGGGTGATTGTGCAATTCACCAGCGAAGGCAAGGAATCCACAGCTTCCCGTTCTGGTTGATCTTGGGCCCTCAAAAAGGTGTCTTAGAGCTGTGAATCAGTCCATTGAGAAAACTCCCCGTTGCAAGGTAGCAGATGTTGCAGAGGAGGTCCAGGTTAGCTCAAGAACTGCCGTGCGGTACCTTCATCAACGGGGCTACTATGCGAGAGCAGCTCGGAAAAAAACCTCTTCTTAGACCAGACGACATTGAAAGGAGAAAGAAGTGGGCTGACGAGATGGCCAACAGACCCTTGGAGTTTTGGGAAACTGCCATTTTTTTTCAGATGAGTCCAAATTTGCTCAATTTTCTGACAGTGGACACATATGGGTCTGGAGACTTCCCAGTCAAGAGTTCTCTTTGAACCGATTGCAGCCAACTGTCAAACAAGGTGGTTTTTCAGTGATTGTGTGGGGAGCAATCTGGAGCACTGGTCGGTCAGAGCTTGTGGAGTGTGTTGGCAACATCAACTCTACGATATGCATTTCTATCCTTGAGGATGGACTTCTCCCTGTCTTCTCCACTGGTCAGATGGTAAAACAAACAAGACTCTGTTCATGGAAGATGGAGCACCATGCCACACTCCAAAAAAAGACAAAAGAACAGCAGGACAGAAATGGGATCAAGTGACTTCCATGGCCAAGTCAGTCTCCTGACATGAATCCCATTGAACACCTCTGGGCCATATTGGATCGAGATATGTGGAAATAGTCCAGGAAACCAACATCATGGGCAGAATTATTAAACCCTTAGCATTGAAACCTGGGCAGAAATCCCACAAGAGAAAATTTCAGAACTCGTTAGTTCTATGTCTGAAAGAGTAGAAGCGTTGAAATCTACAAATGGCAAGTCTACCAAATACTCGTGTGTGTGTGTGTGTGTGTGTGTGTATTAAAATGGATCAAATGTTCTTAAAATGTTAAATAAATAAATTATTTGAAAATCATGGTGTCTATTAACTTCTGTCATGTCTCTGTTTAATTAGAAGACATTGAGTCACAGTTTAGGTGATGTAGCTTTATTGATCACCAACAAACGCAGTGTCGAACAGCATCGTACATGGCCGTATCGGCGGCCTCTTCTCCACCCTATTACTGTACCCTCTCACATGCCATGCCCACTTCCCAGGGGCTGCGCATGATTGCCCCGCTTACATACACCACCCAATGGAACATGTCCAGGTACTGCAAAACTGGAGGTTCTTCGAAGTATTATGAAGGCGATTTGTGGTATCTTGTTAAAGTATATAATTAAGTTTAAATAAAGGTGTAAAGAGGTTTAAAGGTGTATAAATAAATTAATTCCTTGTTTTACCGCCATTTTACCCAGCGTCTATTATATCACCCTAACGAACACATTGGTTACTCGTGCCTGTTTGTGTCCTTTTTTGAAGGACCTCTGGTAGCTTGTACATGTTGCTGTGTTTGAGCCTGGGGAGTAACTGCTGATAGCTTTCTTTCTGGGTTCTTCCCGACATCTTTGTTCTTTGTTCCTTTCACATTTCTTTCGAAAAAAATTTCTACAATTCTCTTTATTCATTGTAATTCTTGCTTTTTCTTCTCTTTCATTTCTTTTACTCTCTATTCCTCTCTCTTTATCTATCTTTCTCAGAAGAAGTGAATTCTTGCAGAAATTTTTCTGTATCGCTCACTTGGCTGTGCCTGGATGGGTTTGAGGGTTGTGGAGTCACAGCCGAGACCCGAATCCCATCCAGGTTCCTCCTGATGACTCCATCTTCACTTACTACTTTTTCAGGTTCTTTCTTGGTCTTCCGTTTGATTAAATACAGTATGTTTCCTCTTTGGAATTAGTTTAAATTTTGTTTCGTTGCCAGGTAGGCAGATGGAGGAAAATCTTATCTCTCTCCCCTCTCTACGCGTGTGCAATCAGGCCAAATTCAGACGAACATGCTAAAACGGCAAACTTGTCTTTCGATTCATGTTCAAAATGTAACATTCATTTTAAATCAGTTGCTCCTCAATCATAAACTGATAAGGCAGACAGACAGGCAGACAGACATGAACCAATTTCTTAACCCCGCTTTTCACTTTGCGTGCGTGGGGTAATTAGTGTTAAGTAATATCATGTTTTCACTGGATTACACTGACCGTTTAGTCCTGAAAAAGTGAGGTAACCTTCCATTGAAAGGTTGTTCTTGATTTTGTATCTCCAGATCTTGTGGAGTCTGAAACTCGAGGATGCCAAACTCACACCCTTGAGCATTTTGCAGAAATGGCTGGTTTCTATGGTAACAATTCCCCTCCATTTGAGCGTAAATGGAAAAAAAAAATAATAATAATCTGCACATATTGCCAACTATAACTGATATATTTAATAAGGTGTCCATTTCTGTCTTCTGACATGAGGAATCCATTTGAGGCATTATGGTGATAATTAAAGGTCAATTTCTTACTCCAATACCAAGGTCAAACCAAAAATATGCTGATTTGAACCTGGTTTTTTGTTTTCTTTGTTTTTTGTTCCAACAAATGTTTTATCAGTGTTGTACAATATCATACAAACATGGGGAGCATGTGCCACAGCGCGTCGCTGCGTTTACTTTCCGCTGGTACTCCAGGAGTCTCTGTCTGGCCATTCCCCAGGCAGATGCCTGGCCCGTTCCCATCTCTTAGGGATAGGACATTCGAGGCACCCACCCAAAAGGACCATGTAAACATGGTCTCCTCTCAAAAAAGCCTCCAATGAAGGTCCATCTGGTAAAGACTATGCCACATCCAGAAAATGCCATTGTACGTAGCGAGCATA
>CM068954.1:188410207-188433036 GCA_035128595.1 Eptatretus atami | reverse complement strand
TCCTCTCTCACTCACTCTCTCTCTCTCCTCTCTCTCTCACTCCCCCCTCTCTCTCTCACTCCCCTCTCTCTCTCACTCACTCTCCCTCTCTCTCTCACCATCCCCACCTCTCTCTCTCTCACTCCCCCTCTCTCTCTCACCTCTCTCTCTCACTCCCCCCTCCCCACTCTCTCTCTCACTCACTCCCCCTCTCTCTTGCCCCCCTCTCTCTCTCTCTCACTTACTCTCTCCCCTGTCTCTCTCTCACTCCCTCTCTCTCTTCTCTCCCCTCTCTCTCTCTCTCTCACTCACTCACCCCTCTCTCTCTCTCTCTCACTCACTCCCCTCTCTCTCTCTCTCTCATCCCCTCTCTCTCTCTCTCACTCCCCTCTCTCTCTCTCACTCACTCCCCCTCTCTCTCTCTCTCACTCACTCCCCTCCTCTCTCTCCTCCTCTCTCTCTCTCTCACTCACTCCCTCTCTCTCTCTCCTCTCTCACTCCCACTCTCTCTCTCACTCACTCATCCCCACTCCTCTACTCCCTCACCTCTCTCTCACTCACCCCTCTCTCTCTCACTCCCCCTCTCTCTCACTCCCCTCTCTCCTCTCTCTCATCACCCCCCTCTCTCTCACTCTTACTCCCTCTCTCTCTCACTCCCCCTCTCTCCCCCCTCTCTCTCTCTCTGTCTGTCTCTCTCTCACTCCCCTCCTCTCTCTCTCACTCACTCCCCCTCTCTCTCTCTCTCTCTCTCTCTCTCTCACTCCCTCCTCTCTCTCTCTCACTCCTCCCCTCTCTCTCTCTCACTCCCACCCTCTCTCTCTCTCACTCACTCCCCTCTCTCTCTCACTCCCCCTCTCTCTCTCTACTCACTCCCCCTCTCTCTCACTCCCTCCTCTCTCTTCACTGACTCCCCTCTCTCTCTCTCTCTCTCTCTCTCTCTCTCTCTCTCTCTCACTGACTCCCCTCTCTCTTGTCACTGACTCCCCCTCTCATCTCTCTCTCACTCACTCCCCCCTCTCTCTCTCTCACTCACGCCCACCTCTCCACTCCCTCCTCTCTCTCTCTCATTCCACTCCCCTCTCTCTCTCTCTCACTCACTCCCCCCCCCCCGCTCTCTCTCTCTCACTCCCCTCTCTCTCTCACTCCCCACTCTCTCTCTCTCACTCCCCACTCTCTCTTCTCTCACTCCCACTCTCTCTCTCTCTCACTCCCCACTCTCTCTCTCTTCTCACTCACCCCCCCCTCTTCTCATTACCCCCCCTCTCTCCTCTCATTCACTCCCCCCTCTCACACTCACTCCCACCCCGCTCTCCCCTCTCTTCCTCACACTCCGCCCCTCTCTCTCTCACTCACTCCCCCTCTCTTTCTCTCTCTCTCACTCCCCGCCTCTCTCTCTCTCACTCACTCCCCCCCTCTCTCTCTCGCACTCCCCCTCTCTCTCTCACTCACTCCCTCCCTCTCTCACTCACTCCCCACTCTCTCTCTCTCTTTCTCACTCATTCCCCACTCCTCTCTCTCTCCCCCCTCTCTCTCTCACACTCACTCCCCCTCTCTCTCTCTCGCCCCCCCTCTCACGCACTCCCCCTCTCTCTCTCACCCCTCTCTCTCTCTCATCCCCCCCTCTCCCTGCTCTCTCACTCACTCCCCCTCTCACTCTCTCTCTCACTCACGTCCCTCCCCCCTCTCTCTCATTCACGTCCCCCTCTCTCTTCACGCACTCCCCCTCTCACTCTCTTTCTCTCACTCACTCCCCCCCTCTCTCTCTCATTCAATCCCCCTCTCTCTCTCTCACTCCCCCCCCACTCTCTCTCTCACTCCCCCTCTCTCTCTCACTCCCTCTCTCTCTCACTCCCCACTCTCTCTCTCTCTCACTCCCTCTCTCTCTCTCTCTCTCTCTCATTCACTCCCCTCTCTCTCTCTCTCTCACTCCTCCTCCTTCACTCACTCCCCCTCTCTCTCTCTCACTCTCTCACTCCCCACGAGAGGGAGAGAGAGGGGTGGGGGGAGTCGCTGTTATCGTTCCAAGCTCCAAATATGAAAACTATAACACTTACAAAAGGGATGATTACAGCGATTCGCAGCTATGATGAACAGGCGTTCGATAATATGAGTGAGGAAAGGATCGCCTGATGAAGGATATAATTAAATAAGGCCATTAATTATCTTTAAAAACGGGTGTTTTAATTAACCCAAACACCTAATTTTCACTGCTGCACTTCCTTGGCATTCCCTTGGTGTGCATGCAAAGTTTCAGGCTGCTCGGTTTCATGGTTTTGGAGATATGGAGGACACACACACCACTTGCACAGAAGGCCAATTTGGCATCACTCCATCATTCCGAAATGGAAGACATTGTTTTTCTGTGTTTGCCAGCGACAGGAGAGTAAATTCACCATTGTTACCCTGTTGCAGATTGAACGTCGGTGTTTGCGAAGCAGTTTCTTGGCCAAGTTACACCAGGTGGTTTGGCATTGCCTTCCCGGCAGTCGTTGGTGGCAGGAATTTGTAATTCGTTTCGGATGCCGGTGATGGCTCACCGACTCTTCGTGAGAAGGACACCGTGGGATGTTTAACGTCCATCCGAGGGATGGCACACACATGTTGATGAATCACCGTGCCTGTGAAACCCTGACATGATGGTTTACAGCTTGGGTCAGGATTCGAACCCAGGCGAGACAGCTTCGAGGTGAAGCTGTCCGGTCTGTCTGCTGTTTGATGAGTGGTTGTTATTTCTTGTTACGAAGAGTGAAACCGTAAACGCCCTCAGAGCAGTCACGTGGGATTTCCTCTCGTTTCCTCAATCTGGTGATGTTGACAACCCACGTGACGACGACCCCGATGACACCTTGTGGGTGGTGGTGTGGAGTTCAGGATTGAGCTGCACTGAAGACCTTCCCTCCAGAATTTCAACACAGTCATGATCACGTGATCGGCCCTCGATTTGTTTGTTAGTTATTTATTTATTTATTACCCATCCGCACTCCTCCCTCCCTCTTCGTGCCGTCCTTCCTCAGATCCTCATTCCCATCCGCGCATTTTACTCACCCTGTTCTTTCTTCATCCATTTCCTTTTTCTCACATTCTCACGTCGCAGCAAATGATGTCTGAGAGGAAATTTTTGTAATTTAACCTTTTTTGGTTTTCGTCTCGTTAAAGATTGCAAAGCGCGACCTCAGTACCAGGTGTGGAGGAACTACCTCATTTCTAGAAGGGGGAAATCCGAGCTTGAGGCTAAATGTGAGTATTCTTCATTAATATATATTAACAATATGGCGGGACGTGTGTAGTTTGGATCATATTTCCGTATTACGTTTACCACTGATGTCGCGTCGAATTCTCACTCCTCGTTTACTCTGTGTCTCTCTCTCTCTCTCTGTGTCTCTCTCTCTCTGTGTGTGTCTCTCTCTGTCTCTCTCTTTGTGTCTGTCTGTCTGTGTCTCTCTGTCTGTGTGTCTCTGTCTTTATCTCTCTCTCTGTCTGTGTGTCTCTCTGTCTGTGTGTCTCTCTGTCTGTGTGTCTCTCTGTCTGTGTGTCTCTCTGTCTGTGTGTCTCTCTGTCTGTGTGTCTCTCTCGTCTCTGTCTGGTGTCTCTCTTGTCTGTGTGGTCTCTCTCTCTGTCTGTGTGCTCTCTCTCTCTGTGTCTCTCTCTCTCTGTGTGTCTCTCTGTCTGTGTGTCTCTCTGTTCTGTGTGTCTCTCTCTCTCTCTCTGTGTGTCTCTCTCTCTCTCTGTTGTGTCTCTCTCTCTCTGTATCTCTCTCTCTCTGTCTCTCTCTGTCTCTCTCTATGTGTCTGTCTGTCTGTGTCTCTCTGTCTGTGTGTCTCTGTCTTTATCTCTCTCTTCTGTGTGTCTCTCTGTCTTGTGTGTCTCTCTGTCTGTGTCTCTCTGTCTGTGTGTCTCTCTGTCTGTGTGTCCTCTCTGTCTGTGTGTCTCTCTGTCTGTGTGTCTCTCTGTTGTGTCTCTCTGTCTGTGTGTCTCTGTCTGTCTCTCTCTGTCTGTGTCTCTCTGACTGTGTCTCTCTCTGTGTGTCTCTGTCTGTGTCTCTCTGTCTGTCTCTCTCTGTCTGTGTCTCTCTGTCTGGTCTCTCTGTCTGTGTCTCTCGTCTGTGTCTCTCTGTCGTGTCTCTCTGTCTGTGTCTCTCTGTCTCTGTGTCTCTCTGTCTCTGTGTCTCTCTGTCTGTGTGTCTCTCTGTCTCTGTGTCTCTCTGTCTGTGTGTCTCTCTGTCTGTGTGTCTCTCTCTGTCTGTGTCTCTGGCTGCTCTCTCTCTCTCTCTCTCTCTCTCTCTCTCTCTCTCTCTCTCTCTCTCTCTCTCTCTCTCTCCGCGGTCTATTCTGTTTTTACACGACGAAGGGATGACCATTATGGTTCAAGCCTCTGGGCCTGGTTCGGCTCACGGCTTCGTGAGGTCAAGATCCACCCTCCTCTTCCGCACCACTCATCACCCCTACGTCTGCCTCACCCCAACCACCCTCACTCACTCTCCCTCCTACCCATCCTCCTCACTCACTCACCTTGCCCTTCCTCAGTCGCCTCTTCCCTCACCTCTCCCAACCTCTTCCTTACCCGCTACCCCTCCCTCACTCCTACCCCCCCCCCTTGCTCACCTACTCCCCTTCCCTCGCTCACTCCCTCCTACCCCTCCCCCTTCCTTACCCTCTCCTCCTCCATTAAACCTACTCTCCCTCATCCATCCCCTCCTCCTCCTCCCTCCACTCCCCTTGCACTTCCTCACCCTCCTCACCCCCCCCCTACACCGCAGAAGAACGAATGTGACCGAGATGGGCTGGAAGAGAACTGAGGGATGACTCTGTGAGAAGAGTAAGGGAATATCAAACGGGTCCCACCGACCTGCAATAGGCAAACCTCCATCCTTGGTCTCCCACCTGGACGTTCCAATAACACAGGGAACCTTGGACTTGATCGATTCCAAAGGAGTAACATTGTAAAAAAGCTGTACCACCCCCCAAATGGGACCCTTACTCAATGAGCCCTCAAACCAAGGCCTTGTAGTGTTCACTGTCGTGACCTGTGAGTGACTTGGAATGGAATTCGCTCGGCAGAGAATACTGAGGCATTGGCGTAACCTGGAGACCAGTTTGGTGATGTGGTCTGCCTTCGATGGGCCGGTGATAACGGATTGTGAACCTTGAGATCCCAGGGACTGCACATTGTCAAGGGGTTACCAGAAAGGTACACTGGGTGGGTCGAAAGCTGATCCTTGTGGAGGGACAAAGTCATCGTCATCATCATCATCTTCATTTCGTGTGCAGCCTGTGGCACCCAGTTTGCATCATCACTGGGAGTGTGGCTGTAGTACTGATGCAGTGCTCCCTGCTGTTTAGGGCAGGATTTTGTAATTTGTTCAGGGTGCCGGAGATAGCTCGCCTACTCTTCGCGAAGGACACCGTGGGATGTCTAACGTCCACCAATGGAATGCCGGCAAGCGAGACGTCCATTTAACGCCCATCCGAGAGACGGTACACACATTAACGAATCACCCTGCCTGTGAAACACCAGGATGACAGTTTATAGCTGTGTCAGGATTCGAAACCAGGCTAGACAGCTGAGAGGTGAGTGTGCGTACCTCGAGACCATCCTGTCAACCCAGCCGAACTGATGATCAGAGACTAGAACGATGGAGGAAAGATAATGGCTGAGGTCTGCAGCGATGATGGATTCCATAATTTTGCGGATGATGAGGAGAAGGTTTACTCCTGGTGTCTAGTTGAGAGGATCAGATTTGGAATCCCCTGTGAATTAAGATGATGTTTGCACATCTCCAACATCCATGGAGAGACCTGGATAGGGGCTGAAGCGCACACAGTTCTTGAGGATAACGGTACCAATGCCACCTGGTCGAGTTGCAGAGGAGTTGTCAAGATCGCCGAGGAACTTCTCAACACAGGTGGCACATACGTGCACGTGCAGCAGCTAGCATTCTGGGATTGGGAGGAAGTTGCCATTTATTACTGAAGTTTCCCAGTCATGGAGAATACAAGTTTCTGGTTTTTATTTCTAATCCAGCTTTAGTTTTAACTGACTCGGTAGTGTAATGGTCAGGGTGTCCACTCCGATCTGGGAGGTCGGCGGTTCCAACCCTGGCCGAGTTGCACCAAGAACTTCTTCTTTTTTTTTTCAACGGTACGTATTGCTTCCTCGCTTGACGTTCGGCATTGAAAACCACGAGCAAGTTTCCCGTGCCCGCACGGGATTCTAAACGGGGTTGAGGTGGAGGAGGCAAAAATGCAAACGGTGCCTTCTGTCATCGAGCTGGCAAGCTGGGAGCAACAACAATTCACATTTATTGCCACATCTGATGCAATTTAAATGCTCTAACGGCGGCGAGGTGCTCCATTTATAACTGTTTGATTATACAGGTATACAGCTTTTTGATACCTAGGGTCCATAATTACCTTTGCCCACCAAAGGTGGACGGATGTTGTTTTCACACCTGTCTGTGTGCACAATAATCTCAAAAAGTTGTCGACGGATCCGGAAGAAATTTTGTGGACAGGTTGGGTGTGTGACAAGGACGAACTGATTCGATTTTGGTGACGATCTGAATCCGGATCTGGATATGAGAATTATATAATTTTTAAAGTGAATCTTCACCATTGAGAAATGAGGCCAAAAACGATTTTCACTATTAGCATGATATCTCAGAAAGTTGTGGATGAGTTGGTGAGATGACAGGAACAAGCAGATTGAATTTTGGTTCGGGTCAGCACATCCAGATCCGGCGTATCGGTGGGATACAAAGCGTAAACTGTTCAGGCTGGCGGAGGTACATGCGCTCTTAACGAGTGCCCTTTTGTTTAAAGTTTGTATTGGTGTCAAAGCCAGTGACCAATTGCAAATTAATTTTTGGATAAGAGCACAGACAAACAACCCTATGTTGCCATCCATGGGAGGGGGGGAAATTCCTCAGGAAATACCCTGTTGAGTGCGGTGAGAAATGCAGCGCCATTTTTGTGACATCGCCAGTGCACAGAGTACCCTGGGAAAATGTGACATTGCTGGTACCTAGAGTGCTCCTGGAAATTAAAGGTCTGGGCGTGCGCGCGCTCCACGATGAGTATTAGTTCCTGTAAAAACAAAAAGTTCTAATTTTAACTTGTGGTTGTAATGCTGTTACTGGTAGTGAAGCAATTGCTGACACGTTCAAAACTATTGGTTGTTGTTTTGAATTTCTCTGAGTAAATGTTGAATTCCAGGGGGTAATGGAGCCAGTATATAACAGGTGTGTAGCCAAATACGAAATGTAGGTGATGTTTGGGATGATACTTGTGTTGCTAACTCGATAATACAAAAGAGCAGCACATGTGAATTGTTTTCGTCCTAATTTTTTTTGCAGGGGTGAGGTCAAGGCCCGAATGCCAGGTGATGGCAAGGCACCGGCCTGGTGAGCCATCTTGCACTACACTGCTCTGCCTAACAATACCCATAATTCTCCCTTATTATACTGCACGACCAGCTGAGATAACTGGCAGCCTTGTGAAGATCGAGGCATCAACAGATACAAATGCTCCGAACACAGACACATCTTTACCAGACACAGAAGAAAGACTCCTTTCGGCATCAGTGACGCCTCTGCCTCGAGGTCGAGCGGATGTTCTGCACCATATTCCAGAAGAAACAACAACACTGTCCGTCCAATCCCCGGATTCCCATCTTAAATTCCTTCCAACATTTCCAGCTTCGAGAACGTTACTTGATGGAAGTGTTGAGGTTCCTCTGAAGAAGCCGTTTTATTTTGAAACATTATCTGCTGCATCAAATATGTCATCTGTAAGCTCTCGTCAAGCAAACACCACTGCTGCTGATCTTTGGAAAATTGAAGGTACGATGCTATTTATTATTTATGTTTTTCCAGCCAAATGTTATTTAATTGCCTTTTTTTTTCAGCCACACGATGCACTTTTCATTGGCACAACCCAATTATGAGAAAGTTTAAAATATGAGTATTTTTGGCCAGAAGTCTTCTCTTTTTCTTTTTCTTTTTCACCCCACACATGATGAAGCATAAGGCAGGGTTAAGCAATCGGTTCACTCTGTCTGTCTGTCTGTCTGTCTGTCTCCACAAACGTCAGTGTATGATCAAGGAACAACGTGATTTCAATTTAATGTTTTATTTTGAAAATGAATCAGAAAACGAAGCTGTAGTTTATCAGGACTTTGGTTGTGAATTCATCCCGATCGCACATGCGGAGGGAGGTTCTTCTTCTTCTTGCGTATGCTAGCTTGGCTGCTGGGTCGCCATCATTTTGTTCGGGTGTGACTATGCTGCTGATGCTGTACCCCCCAAACCAGTACAACGGCGCTCATTTCGCCGACCTCAGAAGGATGACAGGCTGAGTCAACCCCACCTGGTGCTAATTCGGTGGAAAAACGGGGCTCAAACTCAGTACCTTAAGATTCCAAGCCAGCCACACTAACCACTAAACCAACACCAGGCTTGCTGTAGAGAGGTGAGATGATTTGTTTTTCTACTCTGCCTGCCTGCTTGGCAGTTAAACAAAATTGAAAATCATTCCAAACAGGAAACTTACTGTTTATAAGGACGTTATAAAGGACACAAACAACAGGCACGAATAACTAATGTAACGTGTTAAATAAGGTTGTGTAAAAGACACTCCATCAGCAGCGGTACGCTTCCAAATTATGTTTTTCTACAACCTTTTAAAAACCCTCATTTTGTTTGGTTGGTCGGGGGAAATATAGAAATGGGTTCCGATACGGCCGTCCGTCACATTTCGTTTCCGGAGCTTAACTACAAATCCCCTCAAGATATATTACGAAATTTGGTACACATATCAAGCAAGTGGTGAACTGGTGCCTTTTTGTTTTTGTTTTCTTTACATGATTGAGGCTCATTGAAAAGCAAAGTACGGAGGATATGAACTGATATTGGGGGCAGGAGGCAATATTTGTACCCGATAAGCGAGGGAATGAACAAACGCAGAAAGGAAAGGAGCAAACACAGCAACTTGCAAGTAAGAGGATTGGGTTAATGGGAGTGAAATAAAAACTGTGGGAGTGACGTGAGATTGTGGCGCACTGTCTGCTCGAGGCTTAAGAGAGAAGCATAGCGTAGAACAACGCGGTTTCATCGATGGGAGGAGCGAGGAAGAAGAGTTTAGTTGTGCAGTCAGCTTGAACTTTGGAAGATTAACCAGGAGGGGGGTGTTGGAAGAACGTGTGCATCCTGGAGTTGCTGTGGAGAGTCGGAGGACTGAGAGAGTAAAGGGAGCTAGACTGGAGGAGAGGTGGTTTAAAAATAAGTAAATAAATAAATAAAAAAACAGGCCACCGACCTACTTGCGATAAGAGCAACAGACCTTGTTCTTCGCCCTCATTGCAGTATATGCCAATGGTTTTGAGGGCTTTAGATGCCACAGAATCCAGAATATAGATGTGATGCTGGAGCATCAGCCCATTGGAGAGAGCTGTACTTCATCGAGATACGGACAAAGGCACCGTAGGCTGAGTAGCTCTAGTTTTTCAAGGAAAGGCTTAAAGTGATTTAGAATGTCGTCGGTTTTATTACATGGTCGGCCCAGGAGAGGTCATGGCTGATAGTGATGCCAAGATGCTCAGAGACCGAACCCTTTCCAATGGCTGACCATGGAAATACATAAGGGAGTTTCTTTGACGATCCTTCTGGAGTGACAGTGTGCTATGTATAGAACATCTAGATGATGTTTCGTATACTGTACAATGAGCTAGGGTGATGCTCTTGATCAACTTCTCTTGATTATGATCTGATGAAATGATTTTGATCATGATCTTGATCCCAGATGTTTTGTTTACAGTGATAATTGTTTGCTCTTTTTCACAGTGACAGCAATTCCCACCTCATCCAATGACTCTCTTGATGGTCTAGCCCCATCAATGCTCCCACATGTTACCCATTCCAACTTCAGCACAAAACTCAGTTTTCCAACTGTGAATACCTCATTCCAGCCAAGCCTAGGCCTCATTGACTCCACTTCAGTTGCACCCACCTTGCGTTCACTGCACATTTATGTACTGGGATTGCTGTTCCTGATTCTAATTCCTGCGGCACTTGCTGTAATGTGGCGACAGTGGTCCGGTCGAGTAATGACAATCATATCTTGTGGCTTGCTTGTTTGTCTCGGTGTAATGAGAGCTGCAATCTTATTACCTGGAGCTTATAATGATACAGGATCTCTTGGAACATTGGTGGCAATATTCCTCTATGACACTGGGACGGCATGCCTAGGTGCCGCCTTTATAGCCACTATCAACGTGGAATTGCCACCTTCTTTGGTCTGTAATGTCACAAGGGTGGAACAGCTATGGAATCGTACCTCGGCCTGTTTTATGACTGTCATTTTTGCTCTCGCTTTTGCTGCGGACGTGACCATGTCGGTTGTTGGAGCATCCGTGGTCCCAGTTCTATCTGCTGCTCGAATCTCACATTCTATCTGCGTTGCATTCTTCTCAATATTTGTTCTTATGTCAACTTGTCCCGGACCAAGCATCCTAGGTTTCAAATGTGCACTGGACATTCAGAATAAAAACGCACCGTTGCAAGCAATGTCGTGGCCTTCGGTCGGACGTGTAACAGCTGCTCTGGGGGGCTTCTTCCTGCTTAACTGTGCAGTGGCGCAAGTTGTTGGGATTGCAAATGGTTGCGTAATCCTTTTCGATGCCGGTCCTCAACCGTCGGTTTGGTGGGCTTTTCACTCAATTTCTCGAGTCTTGGAGTTGTTCGGAGCAGCCAGCATCTTAGGCTTTGCTTATCTTGACCTCCCAATTTTTCTCCCATGTCTAAAACCTGTGACATCTTCTAGTAAGCTGCCAAACTATAACTGGGATTCCTCGTCACCAATGCCACCAACTGTCACAACTGCAACAGATATTGTAACTTCCTCACCAACGCAAGGCTGTTGGGAAAAAATGGCAGGACTTCTGCGTGGGCGTCGGTCTGAGGATGTCTCCAGAGCTGCATGGGCAGCTGATGTGGCTTCTCTCGACATTAACCAGCCGCAGGAGGCTTTTCAAAGCTCGAACGACGCGTCACGACTTGGATACGCACCATCCTTGCCAGCTTCGCAGGAAGGTTGTCCCCAAACTGTAGCTAATTCGGCATCTTTATCTGAGCTTGATTTCCTGCCACCCTCACCTGTTGACCTCCAGCACAGCATCGAGGAAGCTTTGGTTGCACGAGGTCTACTTCGCGGTCGCTCACTCAGCACAGGTGAACTTACTTTGTCACTTATGGTCACAGCAAACACCTCAGATTCTGTTGACCTCAAGTCGTCTTTGCCTTCTCGTCAATCACAACGCTTTGGCTCACTTCGAAGTTTGGGTCGCAGCCGTTCCACACTGGCGGGTGACGGAGCAAGCGTTTCCAGTCTTAGCTGGTGGAGAGGCTTATCAAGTGGCTCTTTGACTGGACGCAGTTCCTCTCCAGGGTCGAGCCCCGGGAGTCCTGAGAAGTTGGGGGGAAGGCGGCGGTGTTCATTTGGAGCAAAGCGAGCCCTTGGTCGCAGTGAACCGAAGCCTCCTCTGGTTTCAGCTAGTACAACCCACAGCGAATTTGCACAACTTTGTCGTCGGATCGACCAGCTCAGCGTGGGAAGTGACACAATCGATCTATAAGTCACAGCAAACTTTCCCTTCGGAGCCGTGTATATATGAAGTATGAATAAATGTTGGAATTTCCGAACCCCTTCCCTACTTCCCCCCTCCCCACACCTTCATGCACATTGCACAGGATGCATTTGGGAGAACACAGCCAATGTGACCCCCGTGCTCACCTTGACCTGTGTCATTTCGTAATTCAGGCAATGTAAAATAAATTAAAAAAATTCTTCTTTGTTATTATATAATCTTATTGGCTGCAGTGTTGTTTACATTTGTGTTAATGCCCAATGTAATCTTTCATGAAGGCCTTTGGGCTGGTGCAACAGCTAAATCGCGAGGAGATTTAAAATTGCGAACGGTTATTATTTCATGTTTAGTCTGTGTCGTTTCATCCTGGAGATCGGGTAGGATGTAAAATAAATCTGCAATGATGCTCAGCTTCCTGACGATGTGGCATCAGATAACAAAATGCCTTCCTGGTAATCCAGGAGCAGGATGTTGCACCGTGAGTGAGCCATCTTTTGAAGGCGAGATCAAGTCCGACTGTCTTTCTTTTTTTTCTTTTTAAGAAGAATATTTTTGGCGCTCCTGAAAACGATTTCCTGCCACATCGAATGCCGGCTTCACCAGTTTGGCTACTCTGTTTAAAATGGAATAATTCCCTCCATCTACATTTCCGGTGGGGGATGAGTGGTGCCGCTCAATTTTCTTCGGCCTTCTTTAATTCGATGGATAACGGGGCGGCGTACGAGGCCAAAACCAAACGTGCCGCAGTTGCTCTCTGTGTCAATAGCAAAATCCGTTCTCTTTTCCATGCTTATTTCACATTCATAGTGAGTATGATCACTTCACAGGTGTGATTGTGGCTTTGTCTCTGCTCCGAAGTGCTGTCTCTGTACATCGTTTAATGGTCAGGATCAGTGTAGTTCAAAACTTTGTGTGTTTGTGCTTCTGGCATACATTATTGCATCTCCATCACTCTTTTTCTATCCTCCTGATGCCGAAATAAACGTTGAGGTATTGTCTCTACAAATGAATTAATTGATGATGTCACTGGTATGATTATCTTGAGATTTTACTTGATATCTGCAGAGACAATGGGGTAAGGCCTAGGTTGATATATATATATATATATTGAAAGCTTTCCTTTTTGTGTTGTCTCAAAAGATGTGCATTTCTTTATTCAAGATTAAAAATGAAAATATAAAGTTCATTCTGCAATTGCTGTTTCTCATTTATTTTGTTTCAAGTGTTCATGACTTCAAAGTTCTGTAGCAAGGGCAGTGTTGAGGGTATCCGCTCCTGCGTATGGTGACGTGTGGTCACAAGGTGGAACGAAGAAGAGATGTTGTGTGGTCGATCAACTGAATTTCGTTTTGGAGTTCAACTTGCTAGTTTTGATGATTTCTTGTGCAATGTCTTTATTTAATTTTTTTTTAATATTGCTAGAGTGCAATAAAAACACGGCAATACTTTGAAATATGCATTTCTTAATTCCAGAAATACGCTTTTCCATTCGGGCGTTACAATTTTCTGAGCAAATCTTCAACAAAAACCTATATTATGATAATATGGAGAAAGAAAGAAAAATTAATAAAATGTACAATTTTTTTTTAAAGTTTAGTTTGATTACAAAGCGGATGCGGACAGCCTTTGCAACTTGAGCTGCTTTCTAGTTTTGCCTGGAACAGACTCTTTCATGATATATAATGGACTCGGCTGTATTGTAATGACAAAATGTGTAATCATAACCTGCCAAATGATGAAGACTGGAATCCACCACTTTTTTAAAAATTGCTTACATCACAAGAACTAGCAGAGTACCCACCCGATGAGCGATCTTGGTCCAAGCGTGCACCACGTTCGTCTGACAAATCCCTTTATTTATTTGGGCGATGTATAGGCACCAGACCGCTGGTTCGATTGCTCTCGAAAATAAATGAAATGACTCCGATTACACACACGAAGCAAAAACATGTGTACTGCTTATGTGCATACATAATACATCGTGGGTATGCAGCTCAGATAATTCCTATTGCATCCCCTCCCACCCAAAAGAAGAAAATGCCAAGATGAACGAACGAAACGTGCACAAGCACAACTTTGGGGTGCCCTCATTAATCCCTGAAAGTTTCAGCTTCCTTGGGCAACTTCTCTTGGAGTAGTAGATGAAACGTACATACAAACAACATACTTTCCTTGTGTTCATTGAGATTGTGAGTCGTTCAAACCTCGACATTTTCATGCAGATGACGATGATCAGGAGCTTTTCAATCTTATTTTCACAAATGCAGCACTTTATAACACGATAGTGTTGCATGGAGGGAGACCACCTGCAACTACGTGACCGCAATTGAGCGGTTGCCAACTGTGCTGAGGTCGAGCTTAAAGGATAGCCAAGTTATTTATTTATTTATTTGTTTTTATGTTAATTCACGAACTGGCGGTGACGTCGTTCTGTGCTTCGGCGCACTCTGGCACCACATTGGTTATTAATCAGGATTTAGGAAAGAACCCGTATGTGCAGGTGGGATTAATTCTCCCCCACTTCTATGTCTATGACATCTTTTATGACGTAATACCGGGTGGCACTATGCATTACACATTTACAGAGAGAATTGGGGTCTTCTCCCCACTATGAACCTCGGGGGCTGATATTCCAGAAGTATGTTTTTTGGGGGGGCAAGTCCATCTTGACAATGTTTGTGATGCTCAGCATTTCTGTTAATGTTAAATGTTTGGAATACAACATGTTGGGTGTAGCTGTTCACTCCATAAAATCTTCCCTTGCACACCCTGAGTACAACCGCCAGTTTTCAATTCGCTTTGTCCAACAAACGATGTGATGTATGATAATTCCCCAAACCCGACTCTGTGGCATGACTGGTAATGTCCACTCCGAGTTTGGGAGGTCAGTCATCAGTGGTTCAAACCCCAGCCGAGTCGTACCAAAGACTTAAACAATGGTTTGTGCTGCTTCCTTGCTTGACCCTCAGCATTTGAAATGCTAGAGCAGAGACAAACAATGCTGGAAAGCCAATGGCAAACCACCCATTATAACTACTATGACTACTACTGATCCGCATGCCCAGCTAAAGGTCGAAGCGACCACCTTTGGTGGGGTATTTTTACACTTTGTTTCCTTGGGACAGGGGGACGTGAGATGAGGGCAGCAATTTGGATTTTTGGTCTTGGTGCCGGTGATTGCTCAGCTACTCTTCGTGAAGGACCCAGTATAATCCTTGCCAAGAAACTGCTTTGGCAGCACCAACGCTCTGTAAAGAGTATGGTACATATCAAATCAAATTGTCCCTCCTGGAGATTGGGAGCTTAGACAAAACATTTTGGGAGGGGAGATGAGGGATGTTATGTTTTCACCCGTTTGTCTGTTTGTCTGTGAGCAGTATATCCCAAAAAGTGATGGATGGATTTGGATGAAATTTGGTGGACAGGTTGGGTGTGTGACGAGGACAAATTGATTAGATTTTGGTGAAAATCCAGATACGAGTATTATTTAACTTTTAAAGTAATTCTTCACCATTGAGAGAAGCCTGGTGTTGGCTAAATGGTTAACGTGGCTGGCTTAAAATCTTAAGGTCTCGAGCTCAAGGTGCGTTGACACCAGGTGAAATAACACCAGGTGGGTTGACTCGGCCTGTCATCCTTCTGTGGTCGGTAACAGGGGCACTGCATCAGCGTCACAGCTGGTCATCCAGAAAATTATGTAACCAGCAGCTACAGGCTGCGTACGAAACAACAACAACGACCGTTGAGATACAGGGCCAAAAGCGATGTCTCGCCCGATATCTCATAAACTTGGTGGATGAGTTGGTTCGGTGATGAGAACAAGCCGATTCGATTTTCAGGTCTGAATCCAGAACCGGCCTATCGGTGGGATACAAAACGTAACCTGTTCAACCTGGCGGAGGTATGCGCTTTACCGAGTGCCGTTCTAGTTACATATGCTTATGCTGAGTGTGTCCGATTAAATTAACTAGTATAATCTATTCCTAATTAATCCTGAAGCCACAGCCATAAGAACAGTTTGAGTACTTTAACCCTCCAGAGATTCCAGAAGAACCCAAACGTCGACACAGGAAAAGGGTGGTTAAATGAGGTGCACACAGTCTCTTAAGAAATAACTAATTTATTACACAACACATGGGTTATGTAATCTTACACACAGAACAGTCATGCACACAAACACTGGGCAGAGAGAGATGAAAAAGGCATGAGGAGTGGAATCCAGGGTGTTGACAGAATTCAAACTCGCAACCAGGGGGCAAGGCAAACCAAGGACTCTAAACAGGACGTGGGCAGAATTGGCCGTCCATGGTTGTGGGAGTGGAGGAGGGTGCAGAGGGAGTGGCAAATGCTGGAGATCAGGTCAGTGCTGGAAGGAGGAGGAGAAACTGGGACAGAAGGGGAGGAGCTTAGAGAAGTAAGGTGAGGGTGCGCAATGGAGAACCACCAGTAGATCAGACACCAAGTTGGCGAGGATGGATCGGCGTGTATAAGACCGATTAGTGGTGTACCTGGAAAGGATTGTAATCGGGCTCCGACTTGGTGTCTGGAATAACAAATATTGCGTACGTAATAAATATATTGGAGAGAACATGAGTCGCGGCCGTGGAAGCGATGATCTCGAGCAGTTCTTCACGGCGAAGACCAACTTCTTCGCACGTGCTAAGGTCATGCATTTCACCCAGACGAAGGAGACCAAGAAGAAAGACAAGGTAAGCTTGAATTGTCGTTTTGATGATGCGATCTCGATGTCTGGAAACCTCTTTTGGCCGCTCGAGATCAGGACCTCGTTCGTTCTGCACACCTTGTTGGCCAGGTGTCGATGGGCGCAGGTGCCGTTGATGACGTCGATGAACATTGTGATTTGAAACGGATGTGCTTGCTCGCTTGTAACGATCCGTTGTTTTGAGATTTGTGACGACGTGGAAACCGACCACTGTGACGTTTCTCAAATGGACCCATTGTGACGATGCAGTGGGATTGGTAAAGGAGTGAAGATTGGAAAGGTGTGCGCGGGTCGGCATGCGCGCCATCCCGAGAGGCGACCTTGGGGTGTCCAAAACGCCCTGGAAGGCCGAACGTGGGATGAGCGGAGAAGACGTGACCGAGTGATGGGAGGAAACGCGGTTCGTGTTGTGAAAATTCCCACCAACCGCAGAACTTATCAGCGACGAACAGGCACTCTCTCTTTGCAGCACAAGTTCCTCCTTATTTTGCTCCGGATTTGCCAAAACCTCCGGAAGATACAAGATATGCTTTTTGGACGCTATTTAGTCTCGAGAAGTGAAATATGTAAAGTGTAGGCTCATATAAAACCGTTTATATTCTCCATCGAGACGGAGAGACGCGTGAGAGTTAATGTTTTGCTCACTTATGGGCGTGTCCTATTTCAGGAGGCAGAGCGAGCGGTGCGATTTGAAGGCGGGGCTTCCGACGAGCTCAGAAACCAGGTGGACGCCTACAACAAGCAGGCGGACAACGGATCAATCATCACCTTGGTGAGAATTGCATCATCCACGACGTTCGGGTTGTGCCCTGGGAATACGTTAACGGTTTGAAACATTCATTTAAATAAAAGGCTGAAACAATTCGGAGGGTTGGAATTTGCTGTTTGCGAAATTATAGCACATTGATGGGCAGGCAGGCAGCCCAGCTCATTCGGAGTGTGCTCACCGGTTCAGCCCCCTTTGGTGGCATTCCACTAAAACGGCCGTTTAATGTCCCCCTTTGCTGTCAATGATGTGTGTACATAGTCTCAGACAGGATGTTGCACAAATCGGACACTTATTTTTGAACCACAGACTTTGTTAGTACACAGCCCTCAAACCAGTACACTGGTATTCATTTACACCGACCTGGAAAGGGTAACAGGCGAAGTCAACCCCACCTGGTGTTAATTCAGCAGCCAACAGGGCTCAAACTCAGGACCCGAAGATCCCAAACCAGCCACCCCAACCACTTAGCCAACAGCAGGCTAATGAATGCTGACAAGTATAAACAGATTCTATATAATCCATCACGGCATATTTACTTCTTTGTGTACATAGTCGAGGCTCGTGGAAGAGCTAGTACTGGTACACTGAACGAATCAGGACGTAACAGGACAAATTGAAGAGCAGAGAGGGATGGGGGGGGGTGGGGGAAACACCAACGGCAGAGATGAAGGCGAAGATAGAGGGAGAGTTGGACAAACAATGGAGGGCAGGAAAAAACCAGATGGACACAAAAGGAAACTCACAGGAGAGAAAAACTGGAAGTTTGGAAAAGGGGAAGGTTGTTTAACGAGGGTAGAAAGACAATTGTTTTGGATTGGGGACGATCTGAGATGGTGGTGAACAGCTTGTCTTGAAGAACTGGAACGAAGGATGCGATGAAAGAGGATGTGGAAGTTGATGCCACAGGTGGGGAAAAAGAGGAACAAATGAATGGAGGTGAGCAGTGATCCTGGATTTAGGTCGTTTCACCAGAAAGGAGTTGATGATGGACCGTGTGTGCTCTGCAGAAATCTGGGGGAGGAACAAAGTTCAGAAAGAGCAGAGAGTGCAAGACCAGAAAGGAGGCGGAATAAGACAAAGAGACCACCGACATGTCTGCGATGGCGAAATGATCGGCCAATAGACTCAGCTTCATCACGGGAGATTTCAATTAATGATGATCTTGAAGGCCTTGGTTTCCACCGTGTCAAGCTGAGCAAGATGTGAGGCAGGGAAGCCAGCACATAGAGGAAGAGCAGTACTCCATCAAGCTATGGATGAAGGCCTTGTAGGTGGATAGGAGTTCAGGTGTGCCAAGGAAGGACTGTATGATGGAGAATTCCCAGTCGGCAGCCGGCTTTGGAGTCCAACTTTGAAATGTGGTTTACCCAAGAAAGATCATGGCTGATAGTGAGACCCAAGAGTTTGAATGACTGAACTTCCTCAAGAGGATTGTTAAAAAAGGTATATGGGAGAATTTACCAGACAGTCCTTTGCGAGAGAGATGGAGAGAGTGTGAGATTTGTCAGGATTGAAAGACATATTCCAAGTGTTTGACCAGCTTGTGATTTTATCAAGGTCTGAAGAGATGGAAGAGGCTGTAGCCTGACTGTCTCAAGGATGAGGGATGTCATGGCATCGGGTGGAGTCATCAACAAATAGATTAAAAAAAGGATTTTCCAGAGAGTCAGAGAGATCATTAATGAAGATCAGGAATAGGACTGGACCCTGAACACTGCCTTGGGGCACTCCAGCCTTGACAGTGAGAGGAGATGAACGGATTCCTTTGAGTGCCACATGTTGGCCACAAGAGTGGAGGAAGTCAGTAAGCCATGTGTGGAGTGCCACAGGAAGACAGTTTGGATAGTAAGGCAGGAAGCCATACTGTATTAAAAGCACATAACAAGATATGGCCCTGATCTCATGTCTGACATTGAGGGCCTCCGTCCATTGTTGGGTGAGTAGAAGCAGTACGTCCAAGGTGGAGTGACCTGATCTGAATCCGAATTGATGATCTTAGATGAGGTTGTTGGAGAAAAGGAAGGATTTCATATCAACTACAATGATGGATTCAATGACCTTGCTTATGATTGGAAGTGAGTCGATATGTCTGTGGTTAAGGAGATTGATTTTTGCACTTTTTTATGGAGTGCAGTGATGTTGGCGGATTGTCAAGCAGATGGAAGATGATCGAGGACAAATTACAGGGTCAAAAGGGCAGAGAGAGGATATGCAAGAGCAGCAGAGCAGGATTTTAGGCCATGGCTGGTGAGAGAAGTACCAACACCCTACCATTAGCATGGTGACAATTGAATTCACTACATATGAGGAAGAGAGAGTTGGGATGAGAGAATAAAAGTTGGTCGTGTGTGTGTGTGTGGAGAGAGAGAGAGAGAGAGAGAGAGAGAGAGAAGAGGGGGAGTGGAGAGAGAGAGAGAGAGAGAGGGGAGTGAGAGAGAGAGAGAGAGAGAGAGAGAGGAGAGAGGGGGAGTGAGAGAGAGAGGGGGGAGTGAGAAGAGAGAGAGAGGGGAGAGAGGAGAGAGAGAGAGGGGAGTGAGAGAGGAGAGGGAGTGAGAGAGAGAGAGAGGGGAGTGAAGAGAGAGAGAGGAGAGAAGAGAGGGGGGGTGAGAGAGAGAGAGGGGGGAGTGAAGAGAGAGAGAGGGGGGAGTAGAGAGAGAGAGGGGGGAGTGAGAGAGAGAGGAGAGAGAAGGGGGGGAGTGAGAGAGAGAGGGGAGTGAGAGAGAGAGAGAGAGAGAGGGGAGTGAGAGAGAGAGAGAGAGGGGAGTGAGAGAGAGAGGGGGGAGTGAGAGAGAGAGGAGGGGGATGAGAGAGAGAGAGAGAGAGAGAGAGAGAGAGGAGAGAGAGAGAGAGAGGAGGGTTAGGGAGAGAGGAGGAAGTGAGTGAGAGAGAGAGAGGGAGTGAGGAGAGAGGGGGAGTGAGTGAGTTGAGATAGAGATAGAGACAGAGTACAGTTACACCCCCTTTCAAATTTTTCACCTTTTGTTTCCTTATAGCTTGGAGTTAAATTGCATTAAATCAGACTTTTTCCACCTTTATTTATACATCGTAACCACAACTTCCAAGTGAAAAACAAATCAAAAAATTTCAGAAAATTATAAAAATACAAAACTAGAATATTTGGTTGGATAAGTGTCCATCCCCCGAGTTAATACTTGGTGAAAGAACCTTTGACAGCAATTACAGCTGTGAGTCTGTTGGGATAGGTCTCTACCACTTTGCACACCTTGATTGGCCATTATGCCTGGTGTTGGCTTGATGATTAAGGCCCTGTCACACCTTGACGATTTAGCCAGCGTATGCCGACGTTGAAAAATTTGTCTAAAACGCTGGCACACATCGAATACGTATGGGTAAGTTTTGTATACGTTAAGAGCACGCTGGCATACGTCGTAGTACGCTGGCATACGTCATAGTCGCCGAGCTGTTAGACAAATTTTCCATGCTTGAAATTTTTCGACGTATGCCAGCGTATGACTCACAGGTTCCGCACACGCTGGCCATAAGTTGTAGGCACTTACGCGATCGTTGACACACGTCGACACACGTTACTTGTAAGTTACTCATAAGTCGAAACACGTCGAGGTAATGGTTAGCGTCAGTGTTCCAGACTCGCTGTTTTTTTTTTTTTTCTTCAGTATGACGGTGATGTTGACACTTCGATTTCTAGTGCGGATATAATATAATATAATTAATAGGCTCCGCTCAACGATTTAAATCATAACCGCACTAGAAATCGAAGTGTCAACATCACAGTCATACCGAAGAAAAAAAAAAAACAGGGAGTCTGGAACACTGACGCTAACCATTACCTCGACGTGTTTCGACTTGAGTAACTTACAAGTAACGTGTGTCAACTATCGCGTAACGTGCCTACAACTTATGGCCAGCGTATGCGGAACGTGTGTCATACGCTGGCATACGTCGAAAAATTTTCAACATGCGAAAATTTGTCGACGTACTCGGCGTACTACGACGTATGCCAACATGCTTCAGCGTGCTTTAACGTATACAAAACTTACCATAACGTATTCGACGTGTGCCAGCGTATTCGGCAAATTTTTCATACGTCGGCATACGCTGGCTAAAACGTCAAGGTGTGACAGCGGCTTGACACTTCGATGTCTAGTGCGGTTATGATTTGATCGTTGAGCCGCAGCCTATTAATAGCCTCCGCCACGTGATCTTCGGGATCCGCTGCCGCGCGCTATGCATAAGTTAGACTATCGTTGGGCATAGGTTGTGAACGCCGACAACACGCTCAGCATTCGTTGATATAAGTTATCTATATGTTATCGAAACGTTCTGTGTACGTTACTAATACGTTATGCATACGTCAACTCGTTATGAAACGTCAAAACTGGAAAAAAACATCAATAGTTCAGCGTACGCCAGCGGGTTTTTACATACATTTTGATACCTTGCCATACGCTGGCTAAAACGTCAAGGTGTGACAGGGCCTTTAGGGTGGTGCTCTTGGGATCCAAGGATCCTGAGTTCAAATCCCCCTCAGCTGTTGAATTAACACCAGGTTGGGTTGATTCTGCCTGTCATCCTTCCGAGGTCGGTAAAATGAGTGCCAGCTTGCTGTTATCCTGTGTAGGAGTGGCGACCCATCCAGGATTGTTTCCAATAGCCCAGGAGACTGCTTAGGCAGCAGTAACGCTCTGCACAGAGTATGGTCCCAATGGAATGGATGGATGGATTGGCCATTCTTCTGCACAAAACTATTCTTGCCCATTCTTCATTGTGCAAAGTTGAAGAATGTTATTTTGGGGGCGGTGGGGGGGGGTGCCCAATATTTGCCCATTCTTCTACATAAAACTGTTCAAGCTCAGTCAAGTTGTGTGGGGAGCATTGATAGACAGCAATCTTCAAGTCGTGCCACAGATTTTCGATTGGATTTAGGTCGGGGCTCTGACTGGGTCACTCAAGGACATTTATCTTTTTTGTTCGTTGCCACTCGAATGTAAGCTTGGCTGTGTGGCTCGGGTCATATCATCATGAAAGGTGAGCTTCTGTCCCCAATTTTCAACTTCTTGAAGAGGGAGCAGGTTTTCCTCTCGAATTTTTTCTGTATTTTGCTCCCCATCAATTTTCCTTTTTATCCAGACAAGTCCCACTCTCTGCTGATGAGAAACACACCAATAACATGATGCTGCCACCACCATGCTTCACAGTAGGGATGGTGTTCTTTGGGTGATGTGCTGTGTTTTGTTTGCACCAAACGTAACGTTTTGGATTTAGGCTAAAAAGTTTCATCTTGGTTTCGTAAGACCACAAAACTTTTTGCCACACGGCTTCAGAATCTCCGGAGTGGTTTTTTGCATACCTCAAATGAGACTCAAGGTGGGCTTTTTTGAGTAATGGCTTCCTTCTTGCCACCCTACTTGCAGGCCAGATTTGTGGAATGCTTGGGATATTGTTGTCACATGCACACAGTGACCAGTCTTTTCCATAAAGGTCTGTAGCTCTTCAAAGTTGCCAATTGCCTCTTGGTGGCCTCTCCTAATCAGTCTCCTCCTTGCCTGGTCATCCAGTTTGGGGGGACGGCCTGATCTTGCAGGGTCTTGGTGGTACCATATGCCTTCCACTTCTTAATGATTGTCTTGACTGTGCTCCAAGAGATATTCAAGGACTTTGAAATATTTTTATACTCATGCCCTGATCTGTGCCTTTCCACAACTTTATCCTGGAGGTCTTTTGAAAGCTCCTTGGTGCTCA
>CM068954.1:188383971-188410197 GCA_035128595.1 Eptatretus atami | reverse complement strand
ACTACCCAGCAGAAGAAACCTACAGGAACAGCTGATTTTATTCTGAAATAATCAGAATCACTATAATTTAGCACAGGTGGAGGCCAATTAACTTGGTGTGTGATTTTAAAGGTGATTGGTTACACTTGAGCTGACTTACAATTGCTATTATAAAGGGGGTGGACACTTATCCAACCAAGATATTCTTGATTTGTATTTTTAATTAATTTTCTCAAATTTGTAGAATTTGTTTTTCACTTGGAAGTTGTGGGTTACGATGTGTAAATGAAGATGGAAAAGGTCTGCTTTAATGCAATTTTATTCCAGGTTATAAGGCAACAAAAGGTGAAAATTTTGAAAGGGGGTGTAGACTTTCTATTGGCATGATAGATAGAGGGAGTCATCACTGTTGGGAGGATGGTACAACACACAGACAAACATGAAGTGGGAGAGGAGGGAAAGTCGCAGCCAGAGGTACTCCTGGAATTTGGGAGGTGTCAGAGCAGAACAAGGAGAGTGAGAAATAAAGTTCTTTATGTGCAGTGCAACTGCCCACCAGGACAGGGTTCAGGTAGATCAAACCGGAGGAGACAATAGCCAGGGAGAGACATTAAGGGGGCAGGGATGTCCTCTGGGAGGAAGGATTCAGTTAAACAGATGATGTCCGGACTGTCAGCAACAACCTGGATTGAGAGATCTGTCAGGTTGGAGTGGAGGCCTTGGATTTTTGAGGTCCACACAGTGAGAAACAGCGGAGGAGGCATTGGGAGGGTGCGGGACAAGTGGGGGGGGCTTGGAGAGTAAAGGACCAGGTGGGGGAGAAGGAGGCTAGACTGTGTGGGCTGGAGGTGAAGATGGGAGGCAGCATGGGGGGAAATGGGAGGGGTGGATGAGGGAAAGCTTGAGAGGGGCAGTACGTGAGGGTAACAGGACGTGGGACAGCCGAGGGGGCAGACACGGCGGAAAGCTAGAGGAGGGCAGGATGTGGGACCAAGGGGACATGACGTGGGGGAAGCCGAGGGGGACAAGGACGTAGCGGCAGGATTGGGAGAAAGCTGGGGACAGGATGTGGGAACCAAGGGGGAAGACATGTGGAAGCTGAGGGACAGACGTGGGGGAAGTCGAGGGGGCAGGACATGTGGTGGAGGACATGGGAAGCCAACGGGGTAGGATGTGGGGGAAAGCTGAGCTGGCAGGACATGGGGAAGCCAAGGAGGGACAGTGGGGGAACGAGGGGGACAGGATGTGGAAAGCTGGGGGAGGAGATGGGGGAAGCTGAGGAAGGTGTGGGGGAAGCTGAAGGAGGAGATGTTGGGAAGCTGAGGGGAGGATGTTGGAAGCTGAGGATGCACAGTTGAGGGGGCAGGATGAAGAGAAGCAGGTGAGGAGTGGGTTTTGGAAACTTTGAAAGGTGAGGGGAAACTGGAGAGGTTGGAGTGACGAGGGGAGCTAGAATGGGTGTGAGGAGGATGCAGGGAGGGGGAAAATGAAGTGGAGGGATGCTGAAGGAGGGACGCACAAGAGAGGTTGGGTTGGAAGAATGTGGGTTTGTATATGTGTGGCAGGGTACTGACACGGAGGGGTTTGAACCTATAACATAAGGTGAAGCGGATTTGGTTGTTGAGCACAGACTACGTCTGCAAACTGGACTTCCTAAGATATCCAATTTTAATATTCTGAGATAAAAGGACATCTTTGTTCTTTGTTCATTTCACACTTCTTTCTACTTTTTCACATTTGTCTTTGTTCATTCTAATTCTTGCTTTCTCTTTCATCCCTTTTAAGCTCTATTGTTCTCTTTCCTTGTTTACCTCTCTAAGGAGAAGTGAATTCTTGCAGAAAACGTTCTGCAAGGCTCACTTGGCTGTGCCTGGATGTGTTTGAGGGTAGTGGAGTAGCGGCTGAACCCCAAATCCTATCCAAGTTCCTCCTGATGACTCCATCTTTGCTCTTTACTTATTCGGGTTCCTTCTGATGACTCCAATGCAGTGCTTGGTCTTCCATTTGGTTTAATATTCGAAAACCCATATTTAATATATCTGAGATAAAGATGGTATCCCATCAGGAAAGAAGCTAATTGATGACAACCTTATATTCCAGCACGCCAACGACCCCAACCACACTCTAAATGTCGCTAAAACGTCGTCACAACGAAAAGCAGAGTCAACAACTCTACAACTATTAGAATGCCCCCCTTAAAGTGCTGACCTTAACGTCGTAGAAGCTGGTTATTTGGAGAGGAAGAAAAATAAAAAACAATCAAAATCAAAAGATGAATCATAGGAAACAAACATTGCTGATTGCATGGAACAAGCTCCCAATGGAATTTCTCCACAAACTGCTGGAAAACATTACAAAATGGATATCTGCGGATGTTTTACATGGAAATGGTGCTCACACCAAATATTCATTAATTGTAAAAAAAGAATTCATTTTTGTTTCTTTAATTTAAAACATGATCACCATTCGTAGTTGTATTGATATTCCGGTGTTCTGCCCGAATGCAGGTTCAGTACGACTGAAGCAGTTTCTTCGCAAGGGTTACACTGGGTTGTTTGCCATTGCCCTCTCAGCAATAGTTCGGGCAGGAATTTTGAATTTGTTCAGGGTGCCGGCGATAACTCGCCTACTCCACCGTGGGATGATTAAACTGATGCTGGCAGGCAGATAGAGCACCCCGTTTATCGTCCATCTGAGAGACGGCACACACACTGATAAATCACCCTGTCTGTGAAACACCAGGATGACAGTTTATACCTGGGTCGGGATTCAAACCCAGGCTAGACAGCTTTGAGATGAGTTTGTGAACCTCTCAGCCAGGGGTCGCAACGTCTGGCTCTTCCACGATCTCAACGTGGCCCGTGGAGCCTCAAAGTTTATTGGTGCAAATGTATATCTATCTATATATTACTAAAACTCTCATCTTGTATGTATGTATGTATGTCTGTCTGTATGTATGTATGTATGTATGTTCCCGAAATACAGCCAAAACGGTACACGATGGCGCAAACATTTTCGGCCCACCTTATTCACCATTCGCCTGCGGTGTGCAGTATTGTTTCGTTCAAATCGGGCAACGAAAAAAAATAATAAAAAATTCAATTCCAGATTCAGTCAAGTACTCTTCGGGAGTATTTGATCAATGCAAACAACCTCAGCGGTATAATTCGCTGGAGCTATCTTTTTTTTTTTTTCTTGAAATGATTTTTCATCAACCGCTGTCACTATGGGAACCCAACGGGTTCACGGTCGTCTAGTACTGTATCAATATCAAATAAACAGGTCCAACACTTCATCTAAATATACGTATTTTTATAATACCATGCATGGCAAGTTGAAGGTGACAAAAAAACGGGTTGGTCGGAATCGAAAGTGGGTTGTTGTCTTTTTTTAAATTATTTAAACCTTGTGTGCTGCGGTCAGAGATTTATGACGGGATAAAAAAATTGAAAAATTTTTTTGTTTTAATTTTGGTTATTCGTCTAACTTGACACCTAAGTGTGTTTTTTTTTTTTTGTTGTTTTTTGCGAATACCACTTGAAATTCACAGCCCCATGAAAAAAATTAATTGAGCAGCAGGGAACCATAGGCCGTAAACAATGCAGCACACAAAGGGTTAACCAAATGTGGTAAAAAACGCTTTTCGATGTTAACTAATCAGTAATGATAAGGGGTTCCAAGTCAGACAACATACACACAACATACATTACATTTCTCAAAAAAAAAACCATTTCTGTTATGTCGATAAAGAGACACTAAACAATGCGATTGATTGCAAGCACAAGTCCATTCATTCCGCAGCACAGAACGTTCACATATCTCCGACTCCGTGAAGATGCCCCCCCCCCCCTTGCCTCATCATCGTCCCAACAATCTCTCAACATTCGGAAATTCAACAATATCCACAACAACGACATATTTGGAAAGAATATAACACCTAAAGAAAGAACACAACAATTTCTCAAAGTTTTATTTACTTTTTCATTTCCAGTTCGCCTGTGATGTGTGACGTCACATTTACTGCAAATGGCGTCCCCACAATAAAGAGCAATGTTGCCTGTTTATAAAGACCAAATGATAATAAATGGTGATGAATGCTTTTTGATGATCTTGACAAATCTTGATAATAAAACTTTGAGAAATGTTAGTTCATTCACAAACATCAAACCACATCATGGTATCCCATTTCATTCATTTTTAATTTTTACGAGTACGTGCCTGTACGTGCGTGCCCGTACATGCGTGGCCGTACGTGCAAAAAAAACAAAAAAAACACAAGAAGAATTGTGACGTTCATAGCACCGTGTCCTGTCATTGGTTTGGCAATAAATGGCCATAACTTGGGAACCACTTGTCCGATTAATATCAAACCTTGAAAAGCATACATCAGGGCCCCAGCAATATACCTGGCAAGTTTTAATTAGATCGGACCAGTGGTTGTCGAGAAACAGCGGTCACACACACACAGACGACACACAGAGATTGCTGGAATTATAGATAGACTAGTACGTGCCCGTAAAAAAAATAATAATAATAAAAAAAACAATTATAAATAAATATTCAAAGCGCGAGCAACAAACAACAACCACACAGGCCGTTTCTTCGCTCTCGCGTGCCCGTACGTGCGTGGCCCGGAAATTCGCATATTTCGCCAGTTACGATTAATCGCAGTTTAGTTTAATACCCAATTATTCAATTAGCACCAACGTATTTTACCTTTTCGCAATGTCGTGGCAAGAAAAACAAAAAGAGAAAGAAGAGAGAGAAAAATTTTTTACTTCCTGGTTCGGAGCATACCAGCACTCTGATGTTACCGAAATTATGCACCGTCTTATATGAAAACGATCATAACTTGGGCATTTGTTTATCTATAAATGCGCATAAGAAATCGAGAAATTATTAGAATACACGGTCATCATTATCCGGAAAGCCGCTACGTGTAACCATAATGGGGAACGCGGCTGAGCTTCCCTTCCCCAGTCGGCCACGCCCACGCAACAACGTGTCTTGTCATTGTTTGGTAAATAAATGGCATAACTTGGAAGCACTTGTCCGATAATATCAAACCTTGAAAAGCACATCCTCAGGTCCCAGCAATATATCTGGCAAGTTTTCAATTTGATCGGACCAGTGGTTGTCGAGAAAACAGCCGGTCACAGACACCACACACACACACACACATACACACACACACGACACACCACACAGACACACACACACACAGAGATTGCTGGAATTATAGATAGATTGCAGTTTTAATTTGGAACGGTAATTTGTGGACACCCTGTATACAAGTGAAAACAATCCGAATCGAATCGTACCATTCAAAATACTCGAAAGTACCGATAAATATCACAATAAGAATTCGAAGAACGAATTGGAAAGCAACTAGGCCGACCGATTGATTTGGAGTGATGATAAATGGCACAGCCGCGCCCCAGAAAAATGATGAAGCCAATCAGCCCCAGGTTGCGGAGGAATAAATAAAAACCTTTGTTGTGTTCAAATCATAAGGAGGTGAAGTCGGGTGTGAATGAATTACATTTTGTGATAATTACTCGAGGGTTAATGGCATTGAAAAAGTTTAAGAAGCACTGCGCTTGGCTAGGCCATCCTGTCCTCCTATGATTATTATAACACCTAAATATTACTTTACCAAAAAATGCCAAGGTGACAATATAAAATGTTTATTTCAAGGTGGCCAAGACTTTGCACAGCACTGTGTATATAGCAACCACTACAGAATATAGTATATAAATATATATATATATATATTTTTTTTTTTTTGTTATACCTTCTCGAGGCTCGTATAAGAGCTAACACACAACGCACAGCAAGGGGGATGAGACGAGGTGCGGGAGAGGGAAGGACAAAACAGTGGGGAACAGAGACATTGGGAGATCTATGGAAGGAGAGGGATGGGTGGGAACACGGGTAACAACAATGGACATTACAGGACTTTCAGGAAGGAAAGCAGGGAATTGAAGGAGGTTGGTTTGGGTGATTAATGGGGGTAGAAAGATCGAGGATTTGGATGGGGACGATAAGTGGTGTGGTGAACAGCTGTTTTCAAGGCCTGGAGGGAAGAATGGGAAAATTACTAAAGGGGTGTGTGGTGTGTGGTGTGTGCATGCGTCGTACGTCCAGGCCATTTACTTTTTTTTTTACAATTTAAGCTTTGTCATCAAATATTCAACGACACCATATTATGAGATATATGGATAATATATATATCTACAGGTGTCCCAAAAGTCTGGATCATAGGCAAAAATTTATTGAAAAGTTTGATTACAGTAAATGCTCAAATTGACGGCCTTGGACTTCGCGACACTTTTTATCGCTGAATACAAGAACTTTGAACATTTCCAACCTAAAACGTTTAAACACTTTAACCAGTGGCATGTGTTAATTGAGTGCTTATCAGGATGCTTTCTATTGAATTTGCAGCAATCCCTACTATTTTTAAGAAATCCCTGCTCTTGGCGTACATGAGAATGAGTTCAATTCGATCTTCAATTGTTAGTTTCGAAGCCATCTTGGATCTGGAAGAAAAAGAAAAATATCAAATTGTATTTAAGGAAAAATGACAATGGATCCAGACTTTTGGGACACCCTGTATATATAAATTCTGGCTGTTGTTTTGATGAAGTTTAATCTGAGTACTGTATGTACAAAGTGGACGTGGACAGGCTTTGCATTTTGGGATGCTTTCTAGTTGTGTTCTGTGCTTGAGCCCCCACTTTCCTCCCATCCCTTTCTTAACCCCAGAATTTATTTCTCTGTCATCTGTCTGTGTTTGCCTTATAACAAACTGTTGACCCAGTTCTGAAAGCGAAGCAGATCCTCTCGGAGGACAATGTGGTGAATCTCGTGGCCATGCACTGATATGAAGTCTGCCACAGTTTGCTGGCAATGGTAGGCATGTTAAGGCACAAAGCTTTGTGGGGAGAGCCAATGAGTGCGAAGTGGTGGTGTGAGTGAGTGGCGGAAGGGCGGAGCACCGGGCCTAAAAAAAAGTGCCGCACCTTCAGAGTGCAATGCAGTTCAGTAAGAGAGTTCGTGCTCGGCAGTTCAGTATGTGAGCGGTTACGAAGCCGGCACGTGGTCCACCAGGCATGTCTAGTTCCCACAGAGGAAAGCCTGACATCTCGTTCTCACTTACTCTTGCCTGAGACTCCTCTTGACGTCGCGTGGGCATCGTGCAAATTAGAATGTTCTCACGCTCTCTGGTCTTGTACATTCCCTGTCTGATGTGTCAATGAGGAGATAAGATAACGTGATAAGCCGATCGAGGCATTTTGGGCACAACCGTTCTTGTAATTATAAGTATTGCACAGTAGAATCATTGTAACATGTGCTCATTCTTTTTATTAAACCTGTTTTGCTCTTGGTGTGTTGGCAAGTACGCGGTTCGTTAATTTGGCATGATATCCGTGGCGTGATTATAACTCACGGCCGTTGCTCAATAAACGGAGAACCCACTCCAGTGACAGATTCTCGTTCAAGTTTTCTGTTCGGTATGTCGCTTTTTTCCAGTGTGTCAAGGACTATTATGAATGTCTTGCTCGTATAACTTTTGTGAATTCACTATCGTGAGATAGCACCAAGTCTCTGGAGACCACAATGTCATGGACATGGAGACATCGCCGAAGATCCAATGTGAATGATTTGTGATATTTTGAATATTACAGGAATTTTAAGGAGATTGTGATTGCGAAAATGATGCTTCTGGATGAAAACCTTTCCATTTCTTAACCCCATGGCAGGACGACCAAGGCGTGTACACGGGCTTCATTCGTGTTCGCTTGTCTCTTTCCAATCCTGTCTCTGTGAACAAGAGGAAGAGACCTCCTTCTATCTACGACGTCCTACGCTCAGGTGCGGTCGGCGATGGCACAGGAGGTCGGGGAGCGGATGGGGGGGCTTCCCTCGCGGTCAAACCTGTTCGCCGCCGGACATCTTTTTACCTTCCTCCAAATGTGGAGAGACGTCTGCATGTATCTGGCACCACAACAGCTGGACAGGTGATTGAAGCCTTGCTGCAGAAGTACATGGTGGTTGACAACGCACGCAAGTTTGCTCTGTACGTCAGCAATGAGGATGGAAAAGAAGGTGAAACAGCTTTCTTTTTAAAAAAAAATATGAATGAATTACCATTTCCTGTTTGGATGAGTGGGATTTTATAAAATTTGATGATGCTGCGTCTCCAAGCTCATGACACTATTTGTTACAATGCTAACATTGAAGGAATATGTATGTGAGGTTGTTAAATCATATCAATAGATTTTGTTTCATTAATTTTTTTTCCATTAAGTATTTTTAATAGAATGCCCAACTTATTGAGAGCTCTTCTTTTTCTGTTTTTTTTAAATTGTAACAAAATGTTTTCTATTTGCCTAAGCCTTCTTAATTTCAGGGCGATGCTCTTAATGTGTGATATTAGATCATAGCGATCCAGTACATACATCATGCAGGTGGTGGTGAAAGAGATGTGTAGGGAGGGGAGGGGGTGGGAAGAGGTTGTTGGGTGGGTTCATATCACTGGAAAGGAATCAAATATCCACCATGTAGAGTAAGTATGTGAAATCCAAAGGAACAGAATGGAGGGGGGGGTGGGGGGGGGGATGTTCAAGTTCATATACCGGCAACCTTGTCTTTAATAAGGGTACCTCGAGTCAGGAATGTGCAAGATGATTATTGGGGTGTAACAATTACGAGAGTACACCAAGCTGTGCCACAACAATATGTTCAGAGAAGTTTGAACATTTAGGAAAAGTTTGAACGTTTCAACATTTAGACATGTATTCTGGGTCTTTGTGGGTGCAACCTGCCCCACCCAACCCCACCCCCATCCCTAACATTTCCTAAAGGGATCCCAACGATTCACGTGGGTTGTCAATTTGAGACCAAATGCATCCTTGGGAGTGTCATGAAAAGTAAGGAAGCACAGTGAGTAGCACAAGATATGTCATATTACAAACTTCGACAGATCCTCATGTACTCTCCAACCATTGGCAATCCATTGAGACCGAGCTCCTTTTCTATGTTGGATTGCCCCGTATAAATTGAAGAGTGTTGTGATTGTACTGTATATGTAAACAAGAGGTGCAAAGACATTTCTTCACTTGCTCTCACCACGAGAAAATAAGTTATTGATCAACTTAAACATTCCAGATCCCACAACAAACTGCAACTCCACAATCCACAAAGCAATTGCTTCAGTCTGTCTGTCGGTCTGGCAGTCAAACAGAATTGAAAATCATTCCAAATGTTGCACCCAACTTTCACGATGGTGTGTGTGTGTGTTGCAAATGATGAGGCTGGAGACTCCCTTTCAGGCACTGATGTGTCCATTAATTCTGCAATAGAACATGTAACAGGTAAGTCTTGATGTCCGCATAGTGAACACCACAGCCTGCGGCCTCCTCGCTCAGTCACTGAGCAATCTACTGGGCTGTGATATGCCTCCTGCTAGCAATCGGAGGCGGTACTATCTCACTGTACTGCACTGTACTGTACTGTACTGCTCCCATTCCTTGAACACAAACAGGAAACTTAGTTTTTAGGCACGTCATGAAGGACACAAACAACAGGTGTGAATAACTAATATGTGTTAAATAAGGTGATGTTAAAAGAGGGTGCATCAACGCTGGTAAATCTCCAAATAAATGTTTTTATTTTACAGGCTTTAAAACTTTTACTTTATTTCATTAAATGTAGAACACAATTTGCCTGGTTTGCACTTTCAAAACCCTCCAGTTTAGCAGTACTTGGCCTAAATTTTACGCCATCTCGACCAATCAAATTTGTCACGTGATCTGAGGGCGGACTTGGTATAAGATTTGGTTGGCTTTGGACTGTTCCGTTTGGCCCATCGGCTTCGAATGCGCACCTGTTATTCCAAGTTCACAAAGAAAGCTAACATAGATCGTGCTCGAAAACGCAAATCAAGAGTTGAAAAGACCTTTCACAGGGTGACTTTTTCTCAAGACTGCGCAGGGTGAGGTGTTCTATGAACTCTCCAGTTTTCAATGTTCACGCTTGATGATGACGGCATGCTCGGGTTGTACGTGAGCACTATGTCCTCGTTTTCAACGATAGCTTTTGGTCTGTTTCCGTGATTTTATTTTGAAACTGAGATATTAAAGTTTTTGTGGATGTCAATGCATTTCCTTACATACATTGTTGTACCTTTGTGTGCACAGCTGTTCTGACATGAGTTTTTTTACATCCCGAGAGAAGGTGATGGTCCTCACAGAACCCACACTCATCCGATTGACTCAATTCTGCCATATTGTTGAAGCTATTGATATGGTGTCTTTGGTCTTGGGCATTTATTACGACTCGTTAACCATCTCAATTCAGCTGATGTTCTTCTTAGCTGTTCCAATGAGCCTGTTTTTTTTGTCTATCCCAAATCTTTTCCTCAGTGTGACCCCTATTCAGATAGCTGCCAGTTATTGTGCCCCAACGTCATCCACAGACAACATCAACATTGGCCTATCAAAAATATGACCTTATAACAAATGTTGTTCATCTGATAAATGAAATTTCTTCACGTTTACTGACATAGACTACTGTGATGCCTGTGCTTCAGCATTGCAAAGCAACCCCACCGCTTGGTTTCATGGTACATAGATGACACATCACTTCTGAAAAGTAACGACCAATTGAGAGCAACGGCATTTCTTGATAGAAACAAGGTTGTGGGATCTTGCTTCACACACAAGTGGTGGCAAATGGCATAAACATCTTGAGTGTGCGTGGAAGCAAAGTAGGATAGTCATTCTTCACACTGAAACCAAAGTTGGTGATGGTGAGTTGAGGAAATGAAGATTGAAGGCTCCAATTACAGGAAACTTTGATGAGCTTCACTTAATTTGATCACATCAGGGCTCCATACCAAATGCTGTCACAATTCGTCCTGAAGGTCTTTAAATTACGAGTCATCTCCTGTGGGAGGTTCATTGTTGTCGGAAATTAAGTTGCAGAGCTGAAGAGTGCTTTGGAGTTCATCTTCATGAGGTTTTACTCCGGAAAGTGAGTTTCTTCACAAATCCATTGATATCGGTGCTGAGCACGAGGATCTGTGCGTTCTTGTCATACGACGGTATTATGCCAAAACGGTCTAATCTATATCATACATGAACTCTACAAATTCATTATGTATATATTGTTACGGCTGTGGAAATCGCAGAACACCATAAAGGTCCTAGTTCAGTTAGATCGATAAGTCTGTTCAGTTAATTTCCCCACCGTTGTTTAATGGGAATTATTCGTGTCACAGGGCTGTGATCCTTTGAGATAGTGTTTTCTTTTCCTATCGATATTTTACAACAACCAACATTGCTCCCAAATAACCACAACGCCAACCACCCCACATCACCAACCACATTTCAACCACCAACCACAACAACCACATTTCAACCACACCACGGCCCTCTCCGCTAATGTAAACCGTCTCGACGAAGCGAAGGAAACAAAGGAACATCGATGGCGCACGGATTTTCCTGCCTGATTCTCCCGCCTTGTTATTCCCGCCTGTTTTCCCCGCGCTTTGGTGTGGGGAGGTGCGATTTGAGCCAGAGGTCAAAGGTGAAAAAAAGTGGGGCCTGATTTTGGGGAATGAATCTCCCGGACCTGTGCCAAAAAGATTCTCTCGCCCCGCGAGGCGCGCGAGGGACGAGAGGGCACGCCCCTTTTCTGGAAGCTTCCGTAGGAGCTGGGAGTGGGCGGAGCGATAAAAGGGAGGGCGAGGCGTTGGAACAGAGGAATATAGGCTGCACAGGACCCCAGCTCAGGGCCTTCTTCTCCTTCGTGTGTGTTTTTCGTCGGGGATTTTTTGTCTTCTTCTTCGTGGTGGTTTCGGTGGTGCGTGGGCTTCTTTCTTCGTCGTCTTGTCTTCGAAAGTCTTGGGTTCGGTGGTTGGGTAGAGTCTCGGAGCTCGCAGTCGGTGGGAGTCCGGCATGCACGAAGGACGCGGACGGGAGGCGCCGCTTTGCAGCTCTGTCACGCAAGCATGCGCATCCGTTGGAGAGCGCCGGAGAGAGCTCGCCACCATCGCACCACGAGGGTGCAGGTAACCTGCAACGGTCTCGCGGTATCGTTCGGCCTGCCAAGTCCCACGCCATAAAGGTCTACGGACCCTGTCTGGCACCCTTGTCTTTTGAGGGTGGCCTTTTCTTTTCTTTTGTTGAATGATGTTGGCGCCGAGTCTCCATAAGTAAAAACTGTATAAGTGGCTGTACATAAATTGCTTATAGTCGGTTGAAGTGCTTTGCTTTATTTGTTCCATACCTGCATTGACTGCATGACTGTATACGTGCTGTAAATAAATGTACTTGTGTGAATGTTACCCGTTCGTCGTGTTTTTTTCCCCATTGGAACGCCATATTGCATTTCGGAATATAGTTGGTTTTAAATACCCGTTAAATAGAATTGGATCCGCGAGGTCGGGCGATAATACCCCTCGGTTATCACTGAAGAACGAACGGACCGCTTGACGGTTCGTGTCCAAGCCGACCTGCCCGAGTACGTCTCCCGGTTGGCTACCCGCGCAGTACTTAGGTATATCGATATTCGGCATTGACCCTATTTTGCGGGGTAGAAAATTGGTAGGCGCTGTGGTGTTGAAGACCACCCGTGACAGGTTCCGGCGTTGTTCCGGAAGTCACGACTGAATTGCCGTCCGGTGGCGACGGCTACTATTAGTGGGAAGCGGCCATTCGCACGCCGGCGGGCGCGATTCGTAACACTGGTGTCAGGAGTGGGATAGAAAACAAAAAGAACACGAACTGGAATTGGAAATTCACCAACTAAAGAATGAGCAAGAGAGTGGATGAAATGAGGAAGGAAGATGTGAAAGAGGTGTGAGATAAGAACGGAATTAGAAAAAAAAGCTTCTGATTACTGAAACACCAAAACAAAGAAACGGGGATTACAAATGAACTGAGGATGTTAAGAGGAAAGAAAGAGAAGGAGAATGAAACGTTAAGAACCACACTGAACAGATCAAACAGCGGAGCAAGCCAGATTAAAGAATGAGGAACAAGAAAGAAAGTGATAAGAACAACAAAGAACAAGGAATGAGACAGGAGAAAGAAATCAGCCAATTGAAGAAACAACACGAGATGAGAATGAGGAACAAGAAAGACAGTGAATAGAAACACAAAGACAAGGAATGAGACAGGAGAAAGAAATCAGCCAATTGAAGGAAATACGAGATTGCAGAATGAGGAACAGAGAGAGACAGTGGAATAAAAAGCAAAAAGAGTATGAATTTGAAACTGAACAACAAAAGAAAAAACAAGGTTGAAGTACCGGAGATAGTGAAGGAAACGAATAAACAGGAAAGGAGATCGGCAATTGAAGGAAACTATGAGAGAGAATGAAGAGCGTGAGGGACAGGGGTGAAAGAAATTAAAAAGAAAGACAACAACAATTAAAAAAGAAAGCAAGGTTGGTTAAGAAAGGAAATGATGGAGATATGAAAAGAATGGAGAAAAAATGAAATAGAAGAAAGAGAGAAGAAGGAGAAGTGAAGATGAGAAAGAACAGGATGGGGTAGAAACAAAAACGATATGAATTGAGAATAACCACATCAAGGAGAGTGCAAAATTGGAGTCCACAGAGATGGAAAGCTCCGGAAAGATAAGGAACAGCTAAGGGCTCAGAGAGGAAGAACGACTCAAAGAGAAGAAGAAAATATGAGGAAGAAACGGAAATTATGAACAAGGAAAATAAAAGTATAGAGACAAGGAAGGAAATAGAAGATATGCCAGAGACACGGGAGATAGACCACGAGTCGAGACTGAATAAATAGACACAAGAGACAACAGAAAAAAAATGTATAGAAACTCGGAGATAGGAAAGTAGAGGAGAGACGACACGATAAAGATGGGTGAAAGACGACACACACACATGGAGTTAGTGAGGACGATGAGGAGGAGCTGGCAGAATGTGTCGTGGCCCGGTACAAGCAGCTGATAGCCTCTTCAGGAATGGAGGGACGCTAGCTCCTTGAAGCGGATCACGACAGGTGGTCCGGTCGAGCTTTGCGAGTTGAGGGGCGAGTGCTGTAGACGGGTGCACGCGAATGCTGGGGGTGGATAGGCCCGAACCCCTGTGGCACAAATCCCCAGCGTGATTGTTCCTGTATGTGTGTTTACAAGTGTGTGAAATGTGTGCTGAAACGTGCGCCATAAGTGAAATGGCGTTGTGTGAAAGGGACCGTGTGTGTGAGTAAAATGGTGTGCGAGTTTGCGAGTGAGCCGAAATAGGTGCTTCCCAGCGCACCGTGTGTAAGTGGAACCACGTGTGCAAGTGAAGAGGCGAGCGTGAGTGAAACGCGCGAGTAATGAACGGCCGAAGCTGTTGAGAGAGACCGTGTGTGTAGGTCCTGTAAGTGAGGGAGATGGCGGCTGGCATGCGGGAACACGCAACCGCATGCCTGAGTGTGAGTGCCATCTCGAGGGTGTGAGCGTCGGGCACGGGGAGTTTGTCGCGAGATGCGACGACGACGGTGCCTGACGGTGGACAAAGGCCGAGTAGCAGCCGTAGCTGCATTGGGGACCGTGCCGGGTGCACGGCAGCGCGCCCGGGTCCGTGCTGTGGTACGCACGACCGCCGCGTGCACGCCTGCGGAGATGAAGCCCGGTCCGCAAACGCACGCGGTGGATTTGCCGATCCCGCGAGGACAGAAGGTAGGCTGGATTTGGATTTGGACCGGATGGGTCTCATCCACGAGCGTATTTGTGAAGCTCGGATGGGCAGAGCACATGTGTTCGCGTGGAACCCCTCGAAACGTGAGTTTGTTTTTTTGAATGCGCAGGGTGACGTCATGGCAGCACGTATGGTTGGAATCCGGCAGGAGGGAAATCCCTGCCGGATGGTACCGTCCGAGAAGGGACGAGGTGCGCGAAGCGCGAACACTGCCATGACGTCACGGGAGTAAAAGAGCGCAGGTTGCGAGTTGCCGCGCTGGGTGTGCGCGCATTAAAAAAAAAAAAAAAGCAAGCCTCGCTTCGGGTGAACAGGATTCCCGGGCAAGGGTGGAAGACCCCCTTGCCTGGGCACAGGATACCACGAGTTAGGGGCAAGGGTTAGCTTAGCTAGACCGGCTTCATGGGCAGGAATAAGTCCTCATGGGCCCGTGTAATGATTAGGTAGAGGGATGCAGTTTAGATTTAGGTTAGGAAATGGAAAATGAAATTTGAAGACATGGACCGACTTGGATGTGTATAGGGGATGTAGCTTAGCTACGTAGTGTTAAAAGGAACGTGCTATAGTTAAGGATGACGAGGGAGCAGAGGTAGTTAGGGGATGCAGTCAGAAGAATGCAGATGGATCAGCGATGTGAGTGGTGAAATGAATGGAAACATGTTGAGTGAGTGAGGCCAGCGAGCCTGTGGGTCTGGAGTGAATGTGGAATGCATGTGCGATGAGTGATTGGGGAGGAGTGATTCCCCAACCCGGGTCAGAGAAAGGTAGAGTTAGGGGTTAGCAAATTGACAAAATGGAGGTCTTTTGCTGTTGTGGGAGTGTAAGGCTCGAAACCCGTTTGGAGGGGTGCAGGAGCCCTGTTGACAGGGGAGCGTGGCTACGAATGGTGAGTATCGCTTAGTGGGTACCCGGGCACCGCGGCTAGTCGGCCGCGTAGGCCAAGGGTCCAGTGGGGGCCAGGTAGCGTAGTGGGCACGGTGGCCCACATGATGCGGGGCCGGGCGCCATTGGCCGCGTGGCAGTGCATTGGCACGGGCACCCAGGAAGGCCGCCGGGCACCAGCCTGCCACGTGAGCGTTTCAGGGGAGTAGCCATGGAGGGCACTCCCCAGTGTTTAGGGAGCTGGTAGGCTCGGAGGCAGTGTAGTGCCCGGGGTGCCATTGTTGGAGAATCGGCAGAGGGTAGTTCCTGAAGGGAGCCACGTGTCCCAGCCATAGACCGTGTGAGGGCACGGAAGGAAAATTGGGGGGCATGGCCCGAAATTTGAGAGGACACCAACACAGGCGACGGGAATCTTGGTTGTTAGAACCGATAGTTTAAGCGAGAGATGCTTGTTGAAAGCCCGCGGGTAGTTTAAGGAATAAATGTTCGGGTAGATTAGGAAGTGTACCCTCCGCACCATCCACCTTCGCTCTCGTTGTGGGCCGCTGGACCCACTTTGGGTTGAGATCGCTGAAGTCTGAGGAGCCATTCTAGGCTTAAATTGGGCCTCGACACAGGACGCTAGCTCTCCCATTCTCCCTCCAGGAAGGGAACGTGTGGGGAGTAGGCTAAGACAGGATAGTTAGCCAAACAGAGACTGTAAAGGGGGTTAGGAGACGGATTATAGAGGGAAGTAAAAATAAAAAATAAACAAAAAAATAAGTTGTGGCGAAATTGGGGATTTTTTTGCAAATTAAGGGAGTGGGTATGGACAGAGACAGCAACGATCATAGGTTGGGAGGGAGACAGTAGGGTAGGTCCGAGCCCGCCTTCCGAGTGGCCAGCACCACCGCACTCCCCACCAACCTCCTTGAACAAGGCAAGAGGCCGGCCAACTCCATCTGCGGCTGTTTTGCTGCAAGGCCTGTGCCGGTCGATCATCTCCGCTGTCTTACTGCAGGCCTGGCCTGTCCATCATCTGCCGCTGTTTTGCTTGCAAGGTCTGTGCCGGTCATCATTGCCGGCGTTTTACTGCAAGGCCTGTGCCGTCGTTCATCTGGCCGGCTGTTTTACTGCAAGGCCTGTCCGGTCAGCTTCACCACCGGCCCGTTTTCTTGTACAACGGCCTTGTTTTGCCTTGCCATGCCTTGTCTGCCTGCTTTTCCTTGGCCCATGCCTGCTGCCCTGTTGCATTTGCCCCCATTCATTGCCATGTGCCCAGGATCATCGCGCATGCTGCAGGACTGCCCTGTAGGCACCGCATCATGGGACTAACTGGCAGCCCGTGCACCGTGTGTTTACTGTCGTCAGATCATCGTGCGTGCTGCAGGGACTCCCTGTAGCAGCCGCATCACGGGACTGCATTGGCGGCCCGTGCACCGCTTGTGTTCACTGCGCTCATTTCAAGGAGGCTAGGACTGCATGTGAGCAGCCGGCCACATTCCCTGTCACCGGCATTGTTCCATGGGCCAACTCATGTGAGGCTTTCCCCGGATAGTAGAGTTGAACTGTATGTGAGCAGCCTGGTCCTATTTTTTTTTCCACTAAGATCAAATAGGCCAGTTGGTAAATGTAGTAAGAAATATGTAATTGTAAATGAGTGTCGCCCCCTGCATTGTGTGCTTTAGCGCCGGCAAAATTAGTAAGTCTCTGTAGTAGTTTGGGTGTTTAGTTAGTTACTCAGCCCTAGGTTATTACTTGGGTCACGAATACACTAAATGTCGCATTCTCAGCTGTGAAAGTATAAATCGTACTCTGGGGAAACTTACAGCATGGCACAACAAAAGTCGACGACTCGGGACGATTCTGTAAAAAGGGTATGTTACCGCTGTGGAAAATCGCAGAAAACACCATTAAATCCGTAGTTAGTTCAGTATATCGATATAAGTCTGTGTTCAGTAAGATTTCCCCACCATTGTTTGAATGGGAATTATCTCTTCACAGGCTTGATCCTTTAGATAGTTTTTCTTTTCCTATATGTATAATTACAACAACCAACATCGCCCAAATAACCACAACACCAACCCACGCCATCGACCACCACACAAACGCACTACAAACGCAACAACAATCCAATTTCACCACACCAACGCCCTCTCCGCTCAATGTAAACCGTCTCGACAAGCAGGAACAAGGAGAACATCGGAATGAGTTGGGCGCACGATTTTTTCCCACTGATTCTCCGCACTGTTTATTCCGCCGTTTTTTCCCGCCTGATTTGTTGGGGGTTGCGAGCGTGTATGGAGCCGAGAAGGTCAAAGTGAAAAAAGGTTAGTGGGACTGTTTGGGCGAATGAACGTCCCTGGAGTCTGCCAAGAAAAGGATCTCTCGCCCCCGCGAGTGCGAGCGGAGGGGCGATGAGGAGCTCCCCTTTTTCGGTGGAAGCTGCCTGCACGAGCTTGGAGAACGTCACTTGCATGAACGGGAAAGGGGCAGGAGTGCTAAGATGGCAGGCGTTGGAACGGAGGATAATTAAGGCCGCACTTAGGACACCATGCTCATTGGTCCTTCTTGTACTCCTTCGTTGTGATTTTTTTTTGTCGGAACTTGTTGCTTCTTCTTCGTGTGTTTTCGGTGGGTGCGTGGCTTTCTTCTTTCCGTCGTGTCTTGCGAAGAGCTGGGTTCTTGTGGTTCTGACAAGGTCGAGTCGTCGGAGCTTCGCAGATCGGTTAAGTGTGGAGTCGGCGGCCTAGGTGGCAATCGGCGAAAGCCCAGGATGCACCGGCTGGGAAGGCGCTCGCATGTTTTGCAGCTTGTCGCGCAAGTCCTGGATATATTTCGTAAACGTTGATGTAGCGCCCTGGAATACTCGCCCACCACGCACCACGATGGTGCAGTAACCTGCAACGCTGTGATTCAGTAATCGTCTGCCCAATCCCACGCCAAAGGTCACGGGACCCTGTCTGGCGCCTTGTCTTTGGGTGCGCTTTTCTTTCTTTTTGTGAATGATGTGGCACCCCGGATCTTCATAAGTAAAAACGACTATGTATAAGTGCTGTACAAAATTGTTATAGTTCGGTTATAGTGCTTTCGCTTAATTTCTTCAACCTGCAGACTGCATGACTGATACGCTGTGTAATATAAATTGATACTGTGGTGAATGTGTACCCCGTTCGTCGTGTCCTTTTTTTCCGACCATTGGAAGCGCAATGTATTGCATCTCGAATAATATGTTGTTTAAATACCCGTTAAATAGACTTCAGACCGGGCGAGTCGCTGGGCATAGATACCGCTTCGTGTTATCACTGAGAACGATTCGAACCGACATTTGAGCTTTTTGTGGCCAAGCCGACCTGCGCCGACTGTACGGCCGCCGGTTGGCTACCGCGCTGTACTTTAGATAGACATATTCGGCGATATGACCCTATTTGCGTCTGTAAGCGTAGGGTGACCAGAATTGGCATATGCGTGGTGGTGAAAGACCCACCGACAGGTTCCGGCGTTGTTCGGTAAGGTCAACGAAACTGAATTTGTCCGCTCGTGGCGAGCGTGCTTAAGCTATTAGTGGTAAGCGGCCGTTCGCACGTCTCCGGCTGGGCGCGAAATCGTAAAATTATATGGCAATATATAACGATATATATAAATATATATAATATATATAATATATGATAATAATATATGTATGTATATATATAATACTATATAGTATTTTTGTCAGCTATTATTTTTTTCAGGCTATTTTATATAAGCACAAATTTCACCTCTCAGTTCAAAGAAATGTTCAAGGACTTTTCCTTTTGAGAGCCACCGAGCTTCAGTGTCATATGGAGCAGCAGAACATTATACTCAGATGTACAGGGTGTTCCAAAATGACCCACTCAACTTTGGTTGTTAATATATTTAGAACCACAAGTGATACAACGATACCCTTTGCTTTATATGATACAGAAACTCATAAAGTTTTGTGCACACCATTAAGACACTTCAATGTGAGTTCCGTTTGACATGCACAGGACATCATGGTGGTACATGAGTTCTTGCCATGTTTGGCTCAGCATGTTTGCATCCACCAGTGCGCATGCAGATGTGTTCCCAGAACGAAGATCCTGCAGGTTTGTCACCTTGGTGTTGTAGACAGCGTCTCTGGCAACCCCACACAGAAAAAAATCAAGGGGGGGTTATGTCTGGTTATTGTGGGGGCCAGGTGGTTGGTTTGTCTTGACCAATCCAGCAACCTGGAAAGTTTTCATTGAGCTTGGCTCAAATTATTAAGGTCCAACGAGGGGGAGCGCCGTCCTGTTGAAAAATGATATTGGGTTGCAGGTCATCAATCTGTGGGAAGGCGAATCCTTCCAACATGTTCATGTAAATTGTTGAAGTCACTGTGTCCTCCAAAAAGAAAAACCTACCCACCAAGCAGTCATGGAAAAGGCCACACCACACATTCACCTTTGGACTGTCGCGTATGTGTTCAATGACCACGTGGGGGTTTTCAGAGCCCCACATCCTCACATTGTGCCAGTTGACCTTCCTCGATGCATGAAAGCAACATTAGTCTGTGAACATGACCTTTTTCACATGTCCTTCATCATCCTCTATGCGACTGAGCATTTTGCCTTGCGTTTGGGTCCATCATTTTGTTTGAGTTCCTGCATAATCTGCACCTTATAGGCATAAAGCTTAAGTGTTTTATTAGAAATTCAATGTACAGTGGTGGTTGGTAGTCCCAGCTCTCTGGATGCATGTCGAATTGATTTTCTGGGACTTTGTTGAAATGATTCACGCACTCGTTCAACGTCTGCTGCACTTGTGCTTGGTCGACCGGTCCTTTTCTGTTTCTGACAACTTCCAGTTTCCTTAAACCTCTTCTACTACTCTCTGATGATGGTCCGCGATGGCGGATTCCTTCCATACCTTGAACGGAAATTACACTGAACTTGTGCGTCAAATCTTGTCTTGAGGAACCATTTGACACACTGAGCTTTCTCCTGTGGAGTCGCCATTTTATTTTACATTAAACCACCAGACCTGAAAATAAAGAAAACTTTATGAGTTTCTGTTTCATTAAAAAAACAAAGGGTATCATTTGTGACACTAAATATATCAACAACCAAATTGTCCAGGTCTTTTTGGAACATCCTGTAATTTCTTCATTCGACTGAGCAAAGAATGAGTGCAAAGTGGCTGAGCCTTGATCAAATTCAATTTTGAAGTGACCTTCTGAAACACTGCTCAATTCCAGACACTTCCTTTGGTACCCGCTGATCTCTTTGAATTTAGGTGGTGTGTCCACACGGCTGGTGGTGCATCATTCCTCACTGTGGTGTGCAAATACTCAGCCACAGGTGCTCCACCAGCACAAAATCCCTCCGAGTGATCCCGTTGGATTTTCTTCTCTTGCAGTTAGTCTTATAACGCTTCAAACATTTCTTGTGCTGTCTTGTGTTTGGGATGAGGGAGACAAAGGAGTATGTCCTTAACAATAGGTTCTTCCCAGATGTAGTTCATGGCTCTCGGTGCTGACATCGACTTAAATAGCAAATTCCTCTGTTGCAATTGCTCGACCAGTCACTTATTGATTTGCCAGCCTTCTCAGGAATCCTACGTTTGACCGCGTTGTTTGGGACTTGTCTAGTTTTCAGCTTCGTTGCCTCGTTTCTCCGACACATCATTATGTGCATATCAATTGCAGTAGACAAGACCAACGTAGATTCTTGCACGGTGCGAAAACTCACTGATAACGATAAAGGATGGCTGATCCATTTTAGTGGCGATCGTTTCACTTGCAGGAAATACCAAAAATCAAACAAACTTTGCGACCCTACTTTTGAGATAACCTTGAATGTAGTTGCGGGGAGCTTATGGAATGGCATATCGTCCGTCAGCCCGTCACTCCGTCCGTCAATACTTGCAACTTCTCTGAAACTACACACACGATTTTTATGAAACTTCACCACAACCTTCATCACCCTGTATGTACCAAAGTTTGTTCATAGCATTTAAAAAATCGGACCCTAAGGGGAGTCTACGGGGGTTGCCTCCCAAAAATAGGTATTTGCTTTCTTCTCAGCAACTACACAAGCAATTTCGATGAAACTTGACCACAACCTTCATCACCCGAGATGTATCAAAGTTTGTTCACGCTATTTTAAAAATCGGGGTCGAAGGAGATTTATGGGGGGTGGGGTTGCTCCCCAAATAGATATTTGCTATAACATTAGTTCATTGGTACATTTTGCTGATTCCGCTCTACGTTGACTTTCTCCTCCGTATCATTGTTCTACTAGGTGAGCATCCAGGGGCATTGCCCCTAATTTTCTGGTCATGACCAAAAAGTTGAGAACCCCTTGCTTATCCCATGACCTCACCATCATTTATCCCACAATCACACGTCATCACATTTCATACTTCCTTCCAATGTCTTCAAGGAATAATACGACCACCATTACTCGCCCGTCTTGCTTTCATTATGTTTCTTGGAAAAACTTTGAAATTGTTTTTGCAATATGGAAGTCTGTTGAGTGAAGTTTGTAAAGTGACATTCTTCCTTCCCTGTTATCCCCATCCTTCCCTTTGTCTGCAGCAGCTGTTCGGCGATTGAAAGATCCGGAGCACCCATTGGCTCTGCGACTTGCTGCCGGGTCAGAAATGAATGCTTTGAGTTTCATAATGAAGGAAGTGAATACAGGGGACGTTGTGGTGAGGTTCTCCTGTTTTGTCTTTTTTTAACGACTACCACTTTACCAGCCTAAGTTATTCCCAACTCATTTTCAGGGAAACTTTTTGTCCCAATTCTTTGACGAAACGGTTGGCTAGGCCTGATCTTTGACTGAAGGTGGCAGGAATTTGCAATTTAGCCAGGGTGACGATGATGCCTCTCCTACTCTTTTGTGAAAAACACCGTGTGATCTTTAATATCAACCAACAACCAATGCTGGCAGACGGGTCCTCCAGCTTGACATCCCTTTGATCAACGGCACATGCATTGATGCAGCACCTGGCATGGAATACACTTGTATGAAAGTTTATAGCTGGGTCGAGGTTCAAACTCAGGCTAGACAGCTCAAAGACGAGTGTGCAGACCTCGACGTTATCATGCAAGCTCCATTTTCCACTTTTTACTGTCATATAATTCTCATTTTAGATTCATGTTTTGTCCTGAGCAGCATCGTTTTTCATGACAGGTACTTATCTTGAATTAGCAGAGCCTACCCGTCGCTTCGCTGACGGACCAATTAGTCCTGTTTGCCAAATTTATCCATGCATAGAGTGCTTTAATCCCACCCCCAGCTCCCCGCTTTGTCACCCTGTTCGTTCTGATGTGCCTTCCCGCAAGAAATGTCTCACACACAATGACAGGCTTTTACCAACCCCTCGGTTAGGAAGAGGGGAGGGAGAGAAGGGAAGGAAGACAAATTCACCATTGAGAAGAGAATGCTTTAATGTCAGTGTTGCTCAGGTTAAAAAGGAAATTGTAATACCCTCTGCCACCACCACCAGGTGTCACTACACGGTACACATTTACACAGAGAATCTATGCCCCCCTCCTTCCCCTCTTGAGCCCCCTACACCTCCGTGTGAGGCCGAGGCCACATAGCCTGTGTTACCCCCACACAAAGTTGTGTTTGTACTCCGAGTTTGGAGTTTGTAACTTAAAAAGATGTGGCCGTGCATAAGGAACAGAGACGGACAGAGACAGACACGCACAATGGCGTGTATATATTTACATGTAGTAATCAACAACCTCAATGTGCAAGAACTTAGCAAACAGCTTTTACATAATAGCTCAGTTGGTAATGTGTAAACAACAATTTAAGTGTTGTTGTCTGCGTTTCAATAACGAGTAGTTAGTTCAGCTTTACTGAAAACGACCATTTTGATGTAACTAGTGCATGCCCATATGTGCGTGGCCGTACGTGCAAAAAAAAAAACGTTCAAACCGCGTGCCAGAAACAACCACAGGCCGTTCCTTCGCTCTCGCGTGCCCGTAGTGCGTGGCGTACGTGCAAACCAAAAAAAAATTAATAATAACTTTCAAACAACCACACAGGCCGTTCCTTCGCTCTCGTAAACGACGACTGGATTGGGGCATTGATTTATCGATAAATGCGCATAATAAATCGAGAAATTATTAGAATACAGTAAGTCATCACTATCCGGAAGTAGTGCGTGCCCGTACTGAATGTTCACATGCATTCCACGAATTATCGCTTACATTGAAGTAACAACTGCTGTGATACTTACACACACAGAGTTAGTTAAAATCCAAATTAAATCAACTTTACCTCCCTGTCTTTGCTTGCCATGACATTCGCTGCCATTGACCATTGCCACTCCGCGCCATGGTAACTAAATGGCGCCCTTTCCCCATCGGCCACGCTACGCAGCAACGTGTCTTGTCATTGGTTTGGTAAATAAATGGCCGCAGCAACGTGTCTTGTCATTGGTTTGGTAAATAAATGGCCATAACTTGGGAAGCACTTGTCCGATAAATATCAAACCTTGAAAAGGCACATCTCAGGTCCCCAGCAATATACCTGACAAGTTTCAATTAGATCGGACCAGTGGTTGTCGAGAAACAGCGGTCACAGACACACACACACACACACCACACAACACAGCACAACACACACACACACATTGGCTGGAATTATAGATAGATGATGCAATGCAAGCAAGAAGCCATGCTTCTTGGAGTCCTGATTCTTCTCAGAGATGCAGGAAGCAGGGAAGCTGGAAGCCCTGCTTCTTCTTCTGTTCAAATTTGGATGCAACGCTGACTATCCCATCAATATCTTGGTTGTTTAGCTCTAATAAGCAATTGTCTGACAGATTGTCAGACGTTAACACAGACTGTCTGAGCCGGATGACCCAAGACCTCCGCGAATGCTGAAATGACCTTTTAATTTCCTGCATTCGTACTATTGTTTACCAAATCCCAAGGATCGTTCCAATCCAAGACAAAACTGGTGGTGAAACGCGTGGGAGGAAAACGCTTATTATGATGAAAATGTGTAGTCACAAAAAGCATACAGGGGTGAGGGAGACAGGACAATATAAATAAATGTGGAACTGATCAAGTGGTCCACAGACACAAACAGGGGTTGAGGGGATACCTAAGTTTGTATACAAAAAAAAATAAGGCCTAACCCCAACTAATGGTGCCAAATACCAGAATCTCAACAAAGGGGAACAGAACAGAACAGGCAAGGACTTATGAGATGCATGAGTTGGTCTCTAGGTCCACCGTGATGGTGGCTTGAGCAAGCTGCCGTGGAGGATGGTAGGTAGCAATGAGGGGCACTGAAGAGCAATGGTGGTGGATGCAGCATCCACGTCTCTCCAATAACTCCTTCCTGTTCGGGCAACGAAACAGAGAGGAAGAGAGATGTTTGGTCCTGCGAAGCTCAACTCCGACTGCTGTGCACGGCCCTTTCCACTTCCAGGACTGCCCTCATGCACAGCGAGTCCCCCTAATTGGCTGCCTGCTTTCAGTGGGCAGTGCTGACTTTTTGGCCATCCTGCCCCTCTCCAGGGATCCACAGCTGACCTGACTGCCATGGCCTACAGTCCCCTGGCCAAATGGCCCATGTAATCACCATCTTGTTATAACCATGTAGTACTTTCTAAGTTCCTTTGTGCTGTTGATGTTAAATGATGCAAGTCCTCCACCAAGCCTCACCTGTTACAGGAGTTTTTATACAACCTTACCCGATTCTGCTTTATAAAGGATGCTCAGTGCCTCCTCAGTGCACGTTTGACAAGATGACTTACCTCTGACAGTTTCCCTGATACAAGAGTCAATCTAACCTACTCTATCAGATGGTCCATCACACTAAAAGTCGAAACGCACTCAAGTTATGGAAACCCCCCCCTCACACCCCACCCCATCCTTCAAGCTAAACAGCGCTCTCCCAGAACATTCGGCTCCTGCCAAGGTACCCATCGGAAACCAAATATTTTGGCCGTAACCTTGCTGTCACACACTAATTAACCTAAGGACAGAAGATGGCAAAAACAAAGGAAAAACGCACAGACCACTGTCTTAGACAATTTTACAAAATCAAATCAGAAACCCCATCTTTGACCATGTCCCGCAGTGGATGTTTACCTGCTCAGATGTCAGCTGAACCCAAAACCCAATTTCAAAATTACCTATCAACTTTAGGGCTATCTGCCATCTATAGGACATATCAAGGAGCGTGAACTGAGTGGAACAATCCCAAATAACACACACATACATTACAATAGAATAAATTATACAAGCAAGGCATGGCATCATAATTGCCTGCAGGTGTGGCCTCACACTCAGCAACAGGGAGGTCCTATAATGTGGTGGTGGGGGTGTATCAGTGTGTGCGTGCCTGGAGCGCAAAGTCCCACTTTGATGAAAATCCTTGGCTCCCCATCCATCTCTGCCCTGCTGACCTTGAGCCTCCAGCTCTCCCAATCCTTCACAATTGCAATGAGTGACCAGCTGCTTTAACTCTCACTCCTATATAACCAGAACAAAACATTTTAAACCAATTGGGGCTCCAACTACATTCTCCCCCAGTGGCAGGTCTCTTTCTCTTCGCTCGATGTCATGTTTTTCTCCCCGCCACACCGTCGCCAGCACACATACTGTGTGCAGAGGGTTAAAGACTCCGGCCCCAAGTCATCCAA
>CM068954.1:188358499-188383946 GCA_035128595.1 Eptatretus atami | reverse complement strand
AAAAAGAGAAGAGATGAAATCTGTGCGTTCTTGGTCATACAGACTGCTATTCTCCAAATTTTCAGACAGGTATGCCAGAAACGGTCTAATCTTTCATCATGAACTCTACAAATTCATTATGTATATATTGTTACGGCTGTGGAAATTCGCAGAACACCATAAAGGTCCGTAGTCAGTTAGATCGATAATGCTGTGTTCAGTTAGATTTCCCCACCGTTGTTTAATGGAATTATTCGTGTCACAGGGCTGTGATCCTTTGAGATAGTGTTTTTCTTTTCTATCGATATTTTACAACAACCAACATTGCTCCAAATACCACAACGCCAACCACGCCACCATCACCAACCACATTTCAACCACCAACCACAACAACCACATTTCAACACACCACGGCCCTCTCCGCGAATGTAAACCGTCTCCGACGAAGCGAAGGAATCAAAGGAACATCGATGGCGCGCGGATTTTCCGCACTGATCTCCCGCCTTGTTATCGCCTGTTTTCCGCGCTTTGGTGTGGGGAGGTGCGATTTGAGCCAGAGGTCAAAGGTGAAAAAAGTGGGGGCCTGATTTTGTGGGAATGAATCTCCTGACCTGTGCCAAGAAGATTTCTCGGCCCCCCGCGGGCGCGCGGGGAGGGGGACGAGAGGGCAGCCCCTTTTCTGGAAGCTTCCTGCAGGAGCTGGAAGGTGGCGGAGCGATAAAGGGGGGGGCGAGGCGTTGGAACAGAGGGATATAAGGGCACAGGAGCCAGCTCAGGGCCTTCTTCTCCTTCGTGTGTGTTTTTTCGTCGGGGACTTTGTTTGTCTTCTTCTTCGGTGTGGTTTTTCGTGGGGCGTGGGGCTTCTTTTCTTCGTCGTCTTGGTCTTCGAAGAGTCTTGGGTTCGGTGGTTCGGGTGCGAGTCGTCGGAGCTTCGCAGTCGGTGGGGAGTCCGGGCATGGCACGAAGGACGCGGACGGGAGGCGCCGCTTTGCAGCTCTGTCGCGCAAGCTGCGCATCCGTGTGGAGAGCGCCGGAGAGACGCCCACCATCGCACCACGAGGGTGCAGGTAACCTGCAACGTCTCGTGGGATTCGTTCGGCTGCCAAGTCCACCCATATAAAGGTCTACGGACCCTGTCTGGACCCTTGTCCTTTTGAGGTGGCCTTTTCTTTTCTTTTGTGTGAATGATGTGGCGCCGAGTCTCCATAAGTAAAAACTGTATAAGTGGCTGTACATAAATTGCTTATAGTCGGTTGAAGTGCTTTTGCTTTATTTGTTCCATACCTGCATTGCTGCATGACTGTATAGCGTGGCTGTAAATAAATGTACTTGTGTGAATGTTACCGTCGTTCGTCGTTTTTTTCCCCATTGGAACGCCATATTGCATCTCGGAATATTAGTTGGGTTTTAAATACCCGTTTAAATAGAATTGGATCCGCGAGGTCGGGCGATAATACCCGCTCGGTTATCACGAAGAACGGAACGGACCGCTTGAGCGGTTCGTGTCCAAGCCGACCTGCCCGAGGTACGGTCTCCCCGGTTGGCTACCCGCGCAGGTACTTAGGTATATCGATATTCGGCGATTGACCTATTTTGCGGGGTAGAAAATTGGTTAGGCCGTGGTGGGGTTGAAGACCACCGTGACAGGGTTTCCGGCGTTTGTTCCGGAAGGTCACGACTGAATTCCGTCCGGTGGCGGCGGCTACTATTAGTGGGAAGCGGCCGTTCGCACACCGGCGGGCGCGAATTCGTAAACACTGGTGTCAGGAGTGGGATAGAAAACAAAAAGAACACGAAATTGGAAATTCACCAACTAAAGGAGATGAGCAAGAGAGTGGATGAAATGAGGAAGGAAGAATGTGAAAGAGGTGTGGAGATGAGACGGAATTAGAAAAAAAAGCTTCTGAGTTACTGAAACACCAAAACAAAGAAACGGGGATTACAAAACGAACTGAGGATGTTAAGAGAGGAAAGAAAGAGAATGGAGAATGAAACGTTAAGGAACCACACTGAACAGATCAAACAGCTGGAAGCCAAGGCCAGATTAAAGAATGAGGAACAAGAAAGACAGTGGAATAGAAAACACAAAGAACAAGGAATGAGACAGGAGAAAGAAATCAGCCAATTGAAGGAAACAACGAGATTGAGAATGAGGAACAAGAAAGACAGTGAAATAGAAAACACAAGACAAGAAATGAGACAGGAGAAAGAAAGCAGCCATTGAAGGAAATAACGAGATTGCAGAATGAGGAACAAGAGAGACAGTGGAATAAAAAGCAAAAAGAGTATGAATTTGAAACTGAACAACAAAAGGAAAAACAAGGTTGAAGTACACGGAGATAGTGAAGGAAGAACGAATGAAACAGGAAAAGGAGATCGGCCAATTGAAGGAAACTATGAGATGGAGAATGAAGAGCGTGAGGGACAGGGGGTGAAAGAATTAAAAAAGAAAGACAACACAATTAAAAAAGAAAGCAAGGTTGAAGTACGTGGAGATAGTGAAGGAAGAACGAATGAAAAAGGAAAAGGAGATCGGCCAATTGAAAGAAACGATGAGATTGGGGAATGAAGAACATGAGAGACGGTGGGTAGAAACAAAAACGATATGAATTTGAGATTAACCAACTCAGGAGAGTGCAAAATTGGAGTCCACCAGAGATGGAAAAGCTCCGGAAAGATAAGGAACAGCTAAGGGGGCTCAGAGAGGAAGAACGACTCAAATGGAAGGAAAATGGAGCCAGGAAGGAAACGGAAATAATGAACAAGGAAATAAAATGTATAGAGACAAGGAAGGAAATGAAGTAATTGCAGAGACCACGGGAGAATAGACCGAGTCGAGACTGAAGTAAATAGACACGAAGAGACAACAGAAAAAAAATGTATAGAGCTCGGGAGATAGGAAAGTAGAGGAGAGACTACACGATAAAGACGGGGTGAAAGACGAGACACACACATGGAGTTAGTGGAGGACGATGAGGGGGCTGGCAGAATGTGTCGTGGCCCGGTACAAGCAGCTGAATAGCCCTTCAGGAATGGAGGGAGACGCTATGCTCCTTGAAGCGGATGACGACCAGGTGGGTCCGGTCGAGCTTTGCGAGGTTGAGGGGGCGAGTGCTGTAGACGGGTGCACGCGAAGCTGGGGGGGGTGAAGGCCCGGAACCCCTTGTGCACAAATCCCCAGCGTGATTGGTTCCTGTAATGTGTGTTTACAAGTGGTGGTGAAATTGTGCTAAGACGCGCGAATAGCGTGGGTGAAAGGCGTTGTGTGAAAGGGACCGTGTGTGTGAGTAAAATGGTGTGCGAGTTTGCGAGTGAGCCGAAATAGGTGCTTCCCAGCGCACCGTGTGTAAGTGGAACCACGTGTGCAAGTGGAAGGGCGAGCGTGAGTGAAACAGGCGCGAGTAAGTGAACGGCCCGTGATGTGAGAGAGACCGTGTGTGTGAGGTCGCTGTATGTGAGGGAGATGGCGGCTGGCATGCGGGAACACGCAACCGCGTCCTGAGTGTGACTGCCATCTCGAGGTGTTGAGCGTCGTGGCACGGGGAGTTTGTGCGCGAAGAGTGCGACGACGACGGTGCCTGACGGTGGACAAAGGCCGAGTAGCAGCCGTAGCTGCATTGGGGACCGTGCCGGGTGCACGGCAGCGCGCCGGGGTCCGTGCTGTGGTACGCACGAGGCGCCGCGTGCCCGCCTGCGGGAGTGAAGCCGGTCCGCAAACCGCACGCGGTGGATTTGCCGATCCGCGGATGGACAAACGGTAGGCTGGATTTGGATTTGGACTGGATGGGTTCTCCATGCGAGCGTATTTGTGAAGCTCGAGGGCAGAGCACATGTGTTCGCGTGGGGAACCCCTCGAAAACGTAAGGTTTGTTTTTTTGAATGCGAGGGTGACGTCATGGCAGCACGTATGGTTGGAATCCGGCAGGAGGGAAATCCCTGCCGATGGTACCGTCCAGAAGGGACGAGGTGCGCGAAGCGCGAACAGCTGCCATGACGTCACGGGAGTAAAAGAGCCAGGTTGCGAGTTGCCGCCTGGTGTGCGCGCATTAAAAAAAAAATAAAAAAGCAAGCCTCCTTCGGGTGAACAGGATTCACGGGCAAGGGGTGGAAGACCCCTTGCCTGGGCACAGGATACCACGAGTTAGGGGAAGGGTTAGCTTAGCTAGACCGGCTTCATGGGGCAGGAATAAGTCCTCATGGGCCCGTGTAATGGATTAGTAGAGGGATGCAGTTTAGATTTAGGTTGGGAAATGGAAAATGAAATTTGAAGACATGGACCGACTTGGATGTGTAGGGGATGTAGCTTAGCTACGTAGTGTTAAAAGGAACGTGCTATAGTTTAGGGATGACGAGGGAGCACGAGGTAGTTAGGGATGCAGTCAGAAGAATGGCAGTGATCAGCGATTGTGAGTGGTGAAATGAATGGAAACATGTTGAGTGAGTGAGGCCAGCGAGCCTGTGGGTCTGGAGTGAATGTGAATGCATGTTGCGATGAGTGATTGGGGGGAAGGATGATTCCCGCCAAGGGACCCCGGGGTCAGAGTAAAGTGAGTTAGGGGTGTAGTCAAATTGACAAAATGGAGGTCTTTTGCTGTTGTGGGAGTGTAGGCTCGAAACCCGTTTGGAGGGGTGCAGGAGCCCTGTTGACAGGCTGGAGCGTGGCTACGAATGGTGAGTATCGCTTAGTGGGTACCCCGGGCACCGGGCTAGTCGGCCGCGTAGGCCAAGGGTCCAGTGGGGGCCGGGACAGCGTAGTGGGCACGGTGGCCCGCATGATGCGGGGCCCGGGCGCCATGCCTGCAGTCATGGCACGGCGGGGGCCACTGCAGTGAGCGTTTCAGGGGAGTAGCCATGGAGGGCACTCCCCGTGTTTAGGGAGCTGGTAGGCTCGGAGGCAGTGTAGTGCCCGGGGGTGCCATTGTTGAGAAATCGGCAGAGGGTAGTTCCTGCAGGGAGCCACGGTCCCAGCATGAGACCGTGTGAGGGCACGGAAGGAAAATTGGGGGGCATGGCCCGAAATTTGAGAGGACACCAACACAGGCGACGGGAATCTTGGTTGTTAGAACCGAGAGTTTAAGCGAGAGGCTTGTTGAAAGCCCCGGGGTAGTTTAAGGAATAAATGTTCGGGTAGATTAGGAAGTTCCCTCCGCACTACCTCATCGCCATCCTCTTCGCTCTCGTTGTGGGCCGCTGGACCCACTTTGGGTTGAGATCGCTGAAGTCTGAGGAGGCCATTCTGAGGCTTAAATTGGGCCTCGACACAGGACGCTAGCTCTCCCTTATTCCCCTCCAGGAAGGGAACGTAGGGGTTGGGAGTAGGCTAAGACAGGATAGGTTAGCCGAACAGAGACTGTAAAGGGGGTTAGGAGACGGATTATAGAGGAAGTAAAAATAAAAATAAAACAAAAAAATAAGTTGGGGCAAATTGGGGATTTTTTTGCAAATTAAGGGAGTGGGTATGGACAGAGACAGGCAAAGGCGATAGGTTGGGAGGGAGACAGTAGGGTAGGTCCGAGCCCGCCTTCCGAGTGGCCAGCACCACCGCACTCCCTCCACCAACCTCCTTGAACAAGGCAAGAGGCCGGCCAACTCCATCTGCTGGCTGTTTTGCTGCAAGGCCTGTGCCGGTCGATCATCTGCGCTGTTTACTGCAGGCCTGTGCCGGTCGGATCATCTGCCGCTGTTTTGCTGCAAGGTCTGTGCCGGTCGATCATTGCCGGCGTTTTACTGCAAGGCCTGTGCCGGTTCATTGCGCTTTTTACTGCAAGGCCGTCGCACTCACACGGCCCGTTTTTGCTACAACGGCCTTGTTTTGCCTTGCCATGCCTTGTTGCCTGCTTTTGCCTTGGCCCATGCCTGCTGCCACTGTTGCATTTGCCCCATTCATTGCCATGTGCGCCAGGATCATCGCGCAGTGCTGCAGGGACTGCCTGTAGGCAGCCGCATCAGGGACTCACTGGCAGCCGTGCACCGTTTGTTTGCTGCGTCAGATCATCGTGCGTGCTGCAGGGACTGCCCTGTAGGCAGCCGCATCACGGGACTGCATTGGCGGCCCGTGCACCGCTTGTGTTCACTGCGCTCATTTCAAGAGGCCTGGACTGCATGTGAGCAGCCGGCACAATTCCCTGTCACCGGCATTGTTCCATGGGCCAGAGACTGCGTGTGAGCAGCCTGGCTCCCTCTTTTTCCCACAGAGTCCATAGATCCTGGGCCATGGTGTAGTGTATAATTTATAAGTAAGGATAAGTTGTAATTGTAAATGAGTTGCGCCCCTGCATGTGTGTCTTAGCCCGGCAATTTAGTTAAGTCGTCTGTATGAGTGGGTTTGTTTAGTTAGTTACTCAGCCGTAGGTTATTTACTTTTGGGCACGAATACACTAAATGTCGCACTCAGGGATCCGAAGGTAAATCGTACATCGGGGAAACTTACACATGATGGCAACGAAAATTCGACGACTCGGGACGAGTCTGTAAAAAGGGGAGGGGGTAGTGTTACGGCTGTGGAAATTCGCAGAACACCATAAAGGTCCGTAGTTCAGTAGATCGATAAGTCTGTGTTCAGTTAAATTTCCCACCTGTTGTTTAATGGAATTATTCGTGTCACAGGCTGTGATCCTTTGAGATAGTGTTTTTCTTTTCCTATCGTTATTTTCAACAACAACATCGCTCCAAATAACCACACGCCAACCACGCCACCATCACAACACATTTCAACCACCAACCACAACAACCACATTTCACCACACCACGGCCCCTCCGCTAATGTAAACCGTCTCGACGAAGCGAAGGAAACAAAGGAACATCGATGGCGCCGGATTTCCCCCGTGATTCCCCCGCCTTGTGTATTCCCGCCTGTTTTCCCCGCGCTTTGGTGTGGGGGAGGTGCGATTTGAGCCAGAGGTCAAAGGTGAAAAAAGGTGGGGGCTGATTTTGGGGGAATGAATCTCCTGGACCTGTGCCAAGAAGGATTCTCTCGGCCCCGCGAGGCACGCGGGGAGGGGACGAGAGGGCACGCCCCTTTTCTGGAAGCTTCCTGCAGGAGCTGGAAGGTGGGCGGAGCGATAAAGAGGGAGGGCGAGGCGTTGGAACGGAGGATATAAGAGCCGCACAGGACGCCAGCTCAGGGCCTTCTTCTCCTTCGTGTGTGTTTTTCGTCGGGGACTTTGTTTTGTCTTCTTCTTCGTGGTGGTTTTCGGTGGTGCGTGGGGCTTCTTCTTCTTCGTCGTCTTGGTCTTGAAGAGTCTTGGGTTCGGTGGTTCGGGTCGAGTCGTCGGAGCTCGCAGTCGGTGGGGAGTCCGGCATGGCACGAAGGAGCGGACGGGAGGCGCCGCTTTGCAGCTCTTGTCGCGCAAGCCTGCGCATCGTGTGGAGAGCGCCGGAGAAGCTCGCCCACCATCGCACCACGAGGGTGCAGGTAACCTGCAACGGTCTGTGGGATTCGTTCGGTCTGCCAAGTCCACGCCATAAAGGTCTACGGACCCTGTCTGGCACCTTGTCTTTTGAGGGTGGCCTTTTTCTTTTCTTTGTGTGAATGATGTGGCGCCGAGTCTCCATAAGTAAAACTGTATAAGTGGCTGTACATAAATTGCTTATAGTCGGTTGAAAGTGCTTTCGCTTTATTTCTTCCATACCTGCATTGACTGCATGACTGTATACGTGCTGTAAATAAATGTACTTGTGTGAATGTTACCCGTTCGTCGTGTCTTTTTTCCCCATTGGAACGCAATATTGCATCTCGGAATATTAGTTGGGTTTTTAAATACCCGTTAAATAGACCCGATCCGGCGAGGTCGGACGATAATACCCGCTCGGTTATCACTGAAGAACGGAACGGACCGCTAGAGCGTTTTGTGTCCAAGCCGACCTGCGCCGAGGTACGGTCTCCCGGTTGGCTACCCGCGCAGGTACTTTAGGTATAATCGATATTCGGCGATTGACCCTATTTTGCGTGGGTAGAAAATTGGCTAGGCGTGGTGGGGTTGAAGACCCACCCGTGACAGGGTTCTGGCGTTGTTCCGGAAGGTCAGACTGAATTGTCCGTCCGGTGGGCGAGCGGCTACTATTAGTGAAGCGGCCGTTCGCACGCCGGCGGGCGCGAATTCGTAACAATATATATATATATATATATATATATATATATATATATATATATATGTATATATATGATATTTGTATTTTTTTTCAGGCTATTTTATATAAGCACAAATTTCACCTCTCAGTTCAAAGAAATGTTCAAGGACTTTCTTTTTGAGAGCACCGAGCTTCAGTTGTCATATGGAGCAGCAGAACATTATACTCAGATGTACAGGGTGTTCCAAATGACCCACTCAACTTTGGTTGTTAATATATTTAGAACCACAAGTGATACAACGATACCCTTTGCTTTATATGATACAGAAACTCATAAAGTTTTGTGCACACCATTAAGACACTTCAATGTGAGTTCCGTTTGACATGCACAGGACATCATGGTGTACATGAGTTCTTGCCATGTTTGGCTCAGCATGTTTGCATCCACCAGTGCGCATGCAGATGTGTTCCAGAACGAAGATCCTGCAGGTTTGCACCTTGGTGTTGTAGACAGCGTCTCTGGCAACCCCACACAGAAAAAAATCAAGGGGGGTTATGTCTGGTTATTGTGGGGCCAGGTGGTTGTTTGTCTTGACCAATCCAGCAACCTGGAAAGTTTTCATTGAGCTTGGCTCAAATTATTAAGGTCCAACGAGGGGAGCGCCGTCCTGTTGAAAAATGATTTGGGTTGCAGGTCATCAATCTGTGGGAAGGCGAATCCTCCCAACATGTTCATGTAAATTGTTGAAGTCACTGTGTCCTCCAAAAAGAAAACCTACCCACCAAGCAGTCATGGAAAAGGCACACCACACATTCACCTTTGGACTGTCGCGTATGTGTTCAATGACCACGTGGGGTTTTCAGAGCCCACATCCTCACATTGTGCCAGTTGACCTTCTCGATGCATAAAGCAACATTAGTCTGTGAACATGACCTTTTTCACATGTCCTTCATCATCCTCTATGCGACTGAGCATTTTGCCTTGCGTTTGGGTCCATCATTTTGTTTGAGTTCCTGCATAATCTGCACCTTATAGGCATAAAGCTTAAGTGTTTTATTAGAAATTAATGTACAGTGGTGGTTGGTAGTCCCAGCTCTCTGGATGCATGTCGAATTGATTTTCTGGGACTTTGTTGAAATGATTCACGCACTCGTTCAACGTCTGCTGCACTTGTGCTTGGTCGACCGGTCCTTTCTGTTTCTGACAACTTCCAGTTTCCTTAAACCTCTTACTACTCTCTGATGATGGTCCGCGATGGCGGATTCCTTCCATACCTTGAACGGAAACACTGAACTTGTGCGTCAAATCTTGTCTTGAGGAACCATTTGACACACTGAGCTTTCTCCTGTGGAGTCGCCATTTTATTTACATTAAACCACCAGACCTGAAAATAAAAAAACTTTATGAGTTTCGTTTCATTAAAAAAAACAAAGGGTATCATTTGTGACACTAAATATATCAACAACCAAATTGTCCAGGTCATTTTGGAACATCCTGTAATTTCTTCTTCGACTGAGCAAAGAATGAGTGCAAAGTGGCTGAGCCTTGATCAAATTCAATTTTGAAGTGACCTTCTGAAACACTGCTCAATTCCAGATTCACTTCCTTTGGTACCCGCTGATCTCTTTGAATTTAGGTGGTGTGTCCACACGGCTGTGGTGCATCATTCCTCACTGTGGTGTGCAAATACTCAGCCACAGGTGCTCCACCAGCCAAAAATCCCTCCGAGTGATCCCGTTGGATTTTCTTCTCTTGCAGTTAGTCTTATAAGCTTCAAACATTTCTTGTGCTGTCTTGTGTTTGGGATGAGGGAGACAAAGGAGTATGTCCTTAACAATAGGTTCTTCCCAGATGTAGTTCATGGCTCTCGGTGCTGACATCGACTTAAAATAGCAAATTCCTCTGTTGCAATTGCTCGACCAGTCACTTATTGATTTGCCAGCCTTCTCAGGAATCCTACGTTTGACCGCGTTGTTTGGACTTGTCTAGTTTTCAGCTTCGTTGCCTCGTTTCTCCGACACATCATTATGTGCATATCAATTGCAGTAGACAAGACCAACGTAGATTCTTGCAGGGTGCGAAAACTCATGATAACGATAAAGGATGGCTGATCCTTTTAGTGGCGATCGTTTCACTTGCAGGAAATACCAAAAATCAAACAAACTTTGCGACCCTACTTTTGAGATAACCTTGAATGTAGTTGCGGGGAGCTTATGGAATGGCATATCGTCCGTCAGCCGTCACTCTCCGTCCGTCAATACTTGCAACTTCTCTGAAACTACACACACGATTTTTATGAAACTTCACCACAACCTTCATCACCCTGTATGTACCAAAGTTTGTTCATAGCATTTAAAAATGGACCTAAGGGAGTCTACGGGGGTTGCCTCCCAAAAATAGGTATTTGCTTTCTTTCTCAGCAACTACACAAGCAATTTCGATGAAACTTGACCACAACCTTCATCACCGAGATGTATCAAGTTTGTTCACGCTATTTTAAAAATCGGGGTCGAAGGAGATTTATGGGGGTGGGGTTGCTCCCCAAATAGATATTTGCTATAACATTAGTTCATTGGTACATTTTGCTGATTCCGCTCTACGTTGACTTTCTCCTCCGTATCATTGTTCTACTAGGTGAGCTCCAGGGCATTGCCCCTAATTTTCTGGTCATGACCAAAAAGTTGAGAACCCCTTGCTTATCCCATGACCTCACCATCATTTATCCACAATCACACGTCATCACATTTCATACTTCCTCCAATGTCTTCAAGGAATAATACGACCACCATTACTCGCCCGTCTTGCTTTCATTATGTTTCTTGGAAAAACTTTGAAATTGTTTTTGCAATATGGAAGTCTGTTGAGTGAAGTTTGTAAAGTGACATTCTTCCTTCCCTGTTATCCCCATCCTTCCCTTTGTCTGCAGCAGCTGTTCGGCGATTGAAAGATCCGGAGCACCCATTGGCTCTGCGACTTGCTGCCGGGTCAGAAATGAATGCTTTGAGTTTCATAATGAAGGAAGTGAATACAGGGGACGTTGTGGTGAGGTTCTCCTGTTTTGTCTTTTTTTTAACGACTACCACTTTACCAGCCTAAGTTATTCCCAACTCATTTTCAGGGAAACTTTTTGTCCCAATTCTTTGACGAAACGGTTGGCTAGGCCTGATCTTTGACTGAAGGTGGCAGGAATTTGCAATTTAGCCAGGGTGACGATGATGCCTCTCCTACTCTTTTGTGAAAAACACCGTGTGATCTTTAATATACAACCAACAACCAATGCTGGCAGACGGGTCCTCCAGCTTGACATCCCTTTGATCAACGGCACATGCATTGATGCAGCACCTGGCATGGAAACACTTGTATGAAAGTTTATAGCTGGGTCGAGGTTCAAACTCAGGCTAGACAGCTCAAAACGAGTGTGCAGACCTCGACGTTATCATGCAAGCTCCATTTCCACTTTTTACTGTCATATAATTCTCATTTTAGATTCATGTTTTGTCCTGAGCAGCATCGTTTTTCATGACAGGTACTTATCTTGAATTAGCAGAGCCTACCCGTCGCTTCGCTGACGGACCAATTAGTCCTGTTTGCCAAATTTATCCATGCATAGAGTGCTTTAATCCCACCCCCAGCTCCCCCTTTGTCACCCTGTTCGTTCTGATGTGCCTTCCCGCAAGAAATGTCTCACACACAAATGACAGGCTTTTACCAACCCTCGGTTAGGAAGAGGGAGGGAGAGAAGGGAAGGAAGACAAATTCACCATTGAGAAGAGAATGCTTTAATGTCAGTGTTGCTCAGGTTAAAAAGGAAATTGTAATACCCTCTGCCACCACCACCAGGTGTCACTACACGGTACACATTTACACAGAGAATCTATGCCCCCCTCCTTCCCCTCTGAGCCCCCTACACTCCGTGTGAGGCCGAGGCCACATAGCCTGTGTTACCCCCACACAAAGTTGTGTTTGTACTCCGAGTTTGGAGTTTGTAACTTAAAAAGATGTGGCCGTGCATAAGGAACAGAGACGGACAGAGACAGACACGCACAATGGCGTGTAATATATTTACATGTAGTAATCAACAACCTCAATGTGCAAGAACTTAGCAACAGCTTTTACATAATAGCTCAGTTGGTAATGTGTAAACAACAATTTAAGTGTTGTTGTCTGCGTTTCAATAACGAGTAGTTAGTTCAGCTTTACTGAAAACGACCATTTTGATGTAACTAGTGCGTGCCCATATGTGCGTGGCCGTACGTGCAAAAAAAAAAAACGTTCAAACCGCGTGCCAGAAACAACCACAGGCCGTTCCTTCGCTCTCGCGTGCCCGTATGTGCGTGGCGTACGTGCAAACCAAAAAAAAATTAATAATAACTTATAACAACCACACAGGCCGTTCCTTCGCTCTCGTAAACGACGACTGGATTGGGGCATTGAATTTATCGATAAATGCGCATAATAAATCGAGAAATTATTAGAATACAGTAAGTCATCACTATCCGGAAGTAGTGCGTGCCCGTACTGAATGTTCACATGCATTCCACGAATTATCGCTTACATTGAAGTAACAACTGCTGTGATACTTACACACACAGAGAGTTAGTTAAAATCCAAATTAAAATCAACTTTACCTCTGTCTTTGCTTGCCATGACATTCGCTGCCATTGACCATTGCCACTCCGCCGCCATGGTAACTAAATGGCGCCCTTTCCCCATCGGCCACGCCTACGCAGCAACGTGTCTTGTCATTGGTTTGGTAAATAAATGGCCGCAGCAACGTGTCTTGTCATTGGTTTGGTAAATAAATGGCCATAACTTGGAAGCACTTGTCCGATAAATATCAAACCTTGAAAAGGCACATCCTCAGGTCCCCAGCAATATACCTGACAAGTTTCAATTAGATCGGACCAGTGGTTGTCGAGAAACAGCGGTCACAGACACACACACACACACACACACACAGACTTGCTGGAATTATAGATAGATGATGCATGCAAGCAAGAAGCCATGCTTCTTGGAGTCCTGATTCTCTCAGAGATGCAGGAAGCAGGGAAGCTGGAAGCCCTGCTTCTTTTCTTTCAAATTTGGATGCAACGCTGACTATCCCATCAATATCTTGGTTGTTTAGCTCTAATAAGCAATTGTCTGACAGATTGTCAGACGTTAACACAGACTGTCTGAGCCGGATGACCCAAGACCTCCGCGAATGCTGAAATGACCTTTTTAATTTCCTGCATTCGTACTATTGTTTACCAAATCCCAAGGATCGTTCCAATCCAAGACAAAACTGGTGGTGAAACGCGTGGGAGGAAAACGCTTATTATGATGAAAATGTGTAGTCACAAAAGCATACAGGGGTGAGGGAGACAGGACAATATAAATAAATGTGGAACTGATCAAGTGGTCCACAGACACAAACAGGGGTTGAGGGATACCTAAGTTTGTATACAAAAAAAAATAAGGCCTAACCCCAACTAATGGTGCCAAATACCAGAATCTCAACAAAGGGGAACAGAACAGAACAGGCAAGGACTTATGAGATGCATGAGTTGGTCTCTAGGTCCACCATGATGGTGGCTTGAGCAAGCTGCCGTGGAGGATGGTAGGTAGCAATGAGGGCACTGAAGAGCAATGGTGGTGGATGCAGCATCCACGTCTCTCCAATAACCCTTCCTGTTCGGGCAACGAAACAGAGAGGAAGAGAGATGTTTGGTCCTGCGAAGCTCAACTCCGACTGCTGTGCACGGCCCTTTCCACTTCCAGGACTGCCCTCATGCACAGCGAGTCCCCCTAATTGGCTGCTGCTTTCAGTGGGCAGTGCTGACTTTTTGGCCATCCTGCCCCTCTCCAGGGATCCACAGCTGACCTGACTGCCATGGCCTACAGTCCCCTGGCAAATGGCCCATGTAATCACCATCTTGTTATAACCATGTAGTACTTTCTAAGTTCCTTGTGCTGTTGATGTTAAATGATGCAAGTCCTCCACCAAGCCTCACCTGTTACAGGAGTTTTTATACAACCTTACCGATTCTGCTTTAAATAAGGATGCTCAGTGCCTCCTCAGTGCACGTTTGACAAGATGACTTACCTCTGACAGTTTCCCTGATACAAGAGTCAATCTAACCTACTCTATCAGATGGTCCACGCTAAAGTCGAAACGCACTCAAGTTATGGAACACCCCCCCCCTCACACCCCACCCCATCCTTCAAGCTAAAACAGCGCTCTCCCCAGAACATTCGCTTCCTGCCAAGGTACCCCATCGGAAACCAAATATTTTGGCCGTAACACTTGCTGTCACACACATAATTAACCTAAGGACAGAAGATGGCAAAAACAAAAGGAAAACACAGGCACAACTGTCTTAGACAATTTTACAAAATCAAATCAGAAACCCCATCTATTGACCATGTCCCGCAGTGGATGTTACCTGCTCCAGATGTCAGCTGAACCCAAAACCCAATTTCAAAATTACCTATCAACTTTACGGGCTATCTGCCATCTATAGGACATATCAAGGAGCACGTGACTGAGTGGAACAATCCCAAATAACCACACACATACATTACAATAGAATAAATTATACAAGCAAGGCCATGGCATCATAATTGCCTGCAGGTGTGGCCTCAACTCAGCAACAGGGAGGTCCTATAATGTGGTGGTGGGGGTGTATCAGTGTGTGCGTGCCTGGAGCGCAAAGTCCCACTTTGATGAAAATCCTTGGCTCCCCATCCATCTCTGCCGCTGCTGACCTTGAGCCTCCAGCTCTCCCAATCCTTCACAATTGCAATGAGTGACCAGCTGCTTATAACTCTCAGCTCCTATATAACCAGAACAAAAACATTTTAAAGCCAATTGGGGCTCCAACTGACATTCTCCCACAGTGGCAGGTCTCTTTCTCTTCGCTCGATGTCATGTTTTTCTCCCCCGCCACACCGTCGCCAGCACACATACTGTGTGCAGAGGGTTAAAGACTCCGGGCCCCAAGTCATCCCACACGGGGGAAGGTAAGTCCCCTTTAGCCGAGGCTCTTACATTAATTCTCTGTGTAGTGTGTAATGCTTAAATATTGAACTTGAAAGATAACATTCAGGACACACACAAAATGGAATCTTCTCCTGGACCTTCCTTCCCCTTGCCAATAAGATAGTGAGAGTGAGAAACACCAAGAGTGCATCAAACAACATGCCCGAAGCATGCAACCGTTGGGGCACGCTTTTGCTTTTTGAAGGCCAAGTCAGTTCAAGCAGCTTACTGAGTACGTGGCTGGCTTCGCACTGGGGCAGAGCAGGAAACGGCAACAAAGATGCTGCATGCTGAACACCCACTGCTCTCAACAATATAAATGTGGTGGACAGCACAGGCCCAGCCCATCAACTGCAATCCAGGATCTGCACTGGACTCAGGAAGTCTCCTTTTGGGCAGTGGGCAGATCACCCCAACATTTCCTCACTGTAGCTATTGATCATAAAGAGATAGCAATATTGGCCTCTCTACCCACTTGCACCACCAGGTTCCACTTCTTCAACCTCCTTCCTTCTCCTCACTGCTGTGTCCAATCCAAAATGTCCTCTTGCTGATCAATGCAATGTGGATAATGGAGTGGCAGTTATACCACAGCCCACATGGGGAAACCAAGGTGCGGTGGGGTTTCCTCCATGCTGAGACTCTCTTCCCAGCCCCTCCACCCCCCCCCCCCCATGCAGTTGAGCAAACCCATGGTTCCTTCTTGTTCAGCAAGAGGCCATGATGGAGGCAGAATTGCTGATCCTTCCCGAAAGGTCTAAGATGGCCAGCAAGAAAGACATGGATGGAAGACACTTTTATACAATTATAACACCAATCATTTACATTGCAAACTTTATAATGTCGACCCTCTGCACAATGCTTAATTGCAACACATAATTGATAACCCTGTTGTTGACTTTGCGGTTAGGGTGGCTGGCTTGAGATCTTAGGGTACTGAGTTTGAGCCCTGTTGGCCGCTGAATTAACACCAGCTGGTGTTGACTCAGCCTGTCATCCTTCCAAGGTTGGTGAAATGAGTACCAGCGTACTGGTATTAGGTCACAGCATCAGCGGCATAGTCGCGCCCCTGGTATAGGGGGTAAACCCGCCGCTCGGGTATATGGAGGTTTGAATAGCGACTGGTAAACCATCCACGAGGGTATGTGGAGGTTTGAATAGCAGCTGGTAAACCGGCCGCTCGGGTATGTGATTGGTTTTTTGATTATATTGACTGGTAAACGGCCGCTCGGGTATGTGGAGGTTTCAATAGCGACTGGTAAACCGGCCGCTCGGGTATACGGAGGTTTGAATAGCGACTGGTAAACCATCCACAGAGGGTATGTGGAGGGTTGAATAGTGGCTGGTAAACCTCGCTCGGTATGTGGAGGTTTGAATAGCGACTGGTAAACCGCCGCTCGGGTAGATGGAGGTTTGAATCATGGCTGGTAAACCAGCCACTTAGTATATGGAGGTTTGAATAGCGACTGGTAAACCGGCCACTCGGGTAGATGGAGGTTTGAATTATGGCTGGTAAACCGGCCACTTAGGTATATGGAGGTGAATAGCGGCTGTAACCCTCCGCTCGGTAGAGTGAGGTTTGAATCATGGCTGGTAACCGGCCACTTAGGTATATGGAGGTTTGAATAGCGGCTGGTAAACCAACCGCTCGGGTATGTGGAGGTTTGAATAGCGACTGGTAAACCCGCCCCTCGGGTATACGGAGGTTTGAACAGCGACTGGTAAACCGGCCGCTGCGGTAGATGGAGGTTTAAATCATGGCTGGTAAACCGGCCACTTAGGTATATGGAGGTTTGAATAGCGGCTGGTAAACCAACCGCTCGGGTATGTGGAGGTTTGAAATAGCGACTGGTAAATCCGCCTCGGGTATACGGAGGTTTGAACAGCGACTGGTAAACGCCGCTCAGGTAGATGGAGGTTTGAATCATGGCTGGTAAACCGGCCACTTAGGTATATGGAGGTTTGAATAGCGGCTGGTAAAGCCTCGCTCGGGTAGATGGAGGTTTGAATCATGGCTGGTAAACCGGCCACTTAGGTATTTGAAGGTTTGAATAGCGGCTGGTAAACCAACCGCTCGGTATGTGGAGGTTTGAATAGCGACTGGTAAACCGCCGCTCGGGTATACGGAGGTTTGAATAGCGGCTGGTAAACCCTCCGCGGTAGATGGAGGTTTGAATCATGGCTGGTAAACCGGCCACTTAGGTATATGGAGGTTTGAATAGTGGCTGGTAAACCGGCCACTTAGGTATATGGAGGTTTGAATAGCGGCTGGTAAACCGGCCACGAGGGTTGAAAGGATTAAATACTTATTTGTAACGATGAGGAATTTACTTGGTCTTCAAGTGATCTCAACAATGATGCCTTTTTGAAATTGGAATTAGATCACAGCACAAAAACAAAAAAAACATGCAACATGTGAAGGTATGGTTGAAGTGTGAAAGTGCATTATGGATCTTTTATACGTTGGCAGAACACACAGACATATATAAAATATCCACGGATGATGCAAGGCATGCTTAGCATTTAAAAGGATGGATCTTGGACAAACAATGCCGGGAAGGCAATGGCAAACCACCCAGTGTAACCCTTGCCAAGAGACTGTTTTAGCAGCACTGTCACTCTGTAACTGAATATGGTGCATCAGAATCAAAATTACAATTCTGCCATCTTCCTTGAGTGGAATCAAGTCTGGCTGACACACACACACACGCACGCACGCACGCACGCACGCACACACGCTTTACACTCTCTAGAACTAGGCATTCGATTTATTTAAAATAAAAAAAATGTTAGTATGTTTACATCTTAAGAGGAACAACATTCTGTTCATTACCAATGAACTGCTCTGTACCTGTTTATCTATACCTGTTAATCCATCCATTATACCTCATCCATACAAACCTCTATTTGCTTGCTTGTTTCAGAAACATATTTTCATTCCATCACCCTCACCATTTTTATTTATTTATTTATTTCCTATTTACAGTGGGATGCATTTTCAGTGCCTGAGCTGAACAACTTCCTGGACATATTGCGACACGAGGAGCAGAAACATTTGGAGGTCATGACCCGGAGGTACACCTTGTACCGCAAGAAGCTCATGTCAGCAATTGCTGATAAAACTCCCAAATGAATATCGGATTGAACGAGGCATGGCGTTGTAGCACAAAGTGCTCCATCCTTCGGAGTGACGTTAAGCTTGGGACCCGTCTGCTGGAACCGATTACTGGTGTATGTTAAAGACCTACATTGTGTGTTTTTTTGAAGAGTACATGAGATATTGCCAACAGCACCCTGGTCATACTCCTGCCACAATCAGCTCCACAAAGGCTATCCTCTGAAATGGGACCATGGTACCCCATCACCGACCATGGACTAAGGATACATACCAGAGCCTCAAACAAGGCCTGGGATATGTAACAATAAATGTTGCAGCAATAACCTTTTCAATATTGTCGGCTTAGTATTTCAGTACAAACCAGCACAAAACACATCATTGTGTGTGCCGTCCCTCGGATGGACCTTTACCTGGGCGTCCCATCTGCCGGTATAGTTGTTGGACATTCAAGATCCTTCGTGAAAAGGAGGCGAGCTATTGCCGGCACCCTGAACAAATTACAAATTCCTGCCCTGAAATGTCTCTCTTCCCATATAAAATAAAGAAGACATAATATATAATGACATAAGATCATAACTGTGCTCCACATTCTGCAACAGATGAAGAAAATGTGGAGGAGTTTTATGGAAAGTTGCAGGAACTGGTAGAACAGGTGGGTTAAAGGAGATGTTTTAGTTATTATGGGATACTGGAGTGCCAAAATTGGAGAAGCAGGAGCACCAGGGATTGCAGGAAAGCATTGACTTGGTATCCACAATGAGCCAGGGGAGCAAATGCTGGAGTTCTGTGTGCAGAATGAGCTCAGAATTGCAAACACATGGTTCAAACAATCCAAGCGCAGACCGTACATATGGATTTCACCTGATGGGTAACACAGAAATCAGACTGATGACATTCTAATTGATATAAGATGGAGAAATGCTGTGCAATCTGCCAATTATCTGCCAGGCGCAGACTGTCGGACAATCTTTATGAATGAACTCTTTGTGGAAAAACTATGAGTGAAATTGCGAAAGGTGAAAAAAATTTTCAAAAACTCCGACCAGATATGACCCTGAGACGTATCAAAACAAGACAGTTCATTGAAAACATTACTCTGCGCTGTCTTGACAAAGAAGGACATGGGCGGGGTCTGTGAGCGGCAAATTTGATTGGTCGTGATGATGTAAAATGTCGTAATACACTACATGACCAAAAGTATGTGGACACCTGCTCGTCCAACATCTCATTCCATAGTCATGGGCATTAATATGGAGTTGGCCCCCCCTTTGCTGCTAGAACAGCCTCCACTCTTCTGGGAAGGCTTTCCACGAGATGTTGGAACATTGCTGCGGGGATTTGCTTCCATTCAGCCACAAGAACATTCGTGAGGTCGGGCACTGATGTTGGGCGATTAGTTCTGGCTCGCAGTCGGCGTTCCAATTCATCCCAAAGGTGTTCGATGTGGTTGAGGTCAGGGCTCTGTGCAGGCCAGTCAAGTTCTTCCTCACTGATCTCAACAAACCATTTCTGTATGGACCTCACTTTGTGCATGGAGGCATTGTCATGCTGAAACAGGAAAGGGCCTTCCCCTAACTGTAGCCACAATGTTGGAAGCACAGAATCGTGTAGAATGTCAAACCCAGATTTGTCCGTCGGACTGCCAGATGGTGAAGCATGGTTTATCACTCCAGAGAACGTGTTTACACTGCTCCAGAATCCAATGTCGGTGAACTTTACACCACTCCAGTCAGCGCTTAGCATTGCACATGGTGATCTTAGGCTTGTGTGCGGCTGCTCGGCCATGGAAACCCATTTCATGAAGCTCGCGACAAACAGTGCTTGTGCTGACATTGCTTCCAGAGGCAGTTTGGAACTCGGTGGTGAGTGTTGCAACTGACAACAGACGATTGTTTCGCGCTATGTGCTTCAGTACTCGGCGGTCCCGTTCTGTGAGCTTGTGTGGCCTACGACTTCACGGCTGAGCTGTTGTTGCTCCGAGACGTTTCCATTTCAATAACACCACTTACAGTTGACCAGGGCAGCTCGAGCAGGGCAGAAATTTGCCAACCTGACTTGGTGGAAAGGTGGCATGCTATGACGTGCCATGTTGAAAGTCACTGGACTCTTCAGTACGGCCCATTCTACTTCCAATGTTTGTCTACCCTATAGAGATTGCACGGCTGTGTGCTTGATGTTATACACCTGTCAGCAATGGGTGTAGCTGAAATAGCCGAATCCACGAATTAGAAGGGGTGGCTGCGTACTTTTGGCCATGTAGTGTATTTTGTCCAAGCACTGCCAAACGGAAGAGTTTTGAAAGTGCTAAAAAGGTGATTTGCAATATAAAGTGTTAAAGTATATAATTCAATTGAAATAAAATTAAGATTTTAATGGTCAGAGAAAAAAGAATTCCTGAAATTTACCGCCAACGATGCGTTTTATGAAATTTACCTTATACACCACTTTATCATGTTACATTAGTTCTTCGTGCCTGTTGTTTGTGTCCTTTATGACGTCCTTAAAAACGTTGTTTCCTGTTTGGAATGATTTTCAATTTTGTTTGACTGCCAGACAGGCAGGCAGTGTAAAAAAAAAAAGCAAATTATCTCACTACTCTGCGAATGTGCGATCGGGACGGATTCAGAGCGAAAGTTCAACTAAACTACAGGTTTGTTTTCCGACTCATGTTCAAAATATAACAATCAATTTGAATAAAACTGTTCCTCTATCATAAGCTGACGTTTGTGGACGGGACAGTCGGGACAGACAGAAGTGAACCAATTGCTTCACCCCACTTTCCGCGTCGTATGCGTGGGGTAAAAATATGCAATAAAGTTTATTTCTGTTTGTCTTTTTAAACGTTTTGTGGAGCTAAACTTGGTTGACAAAATGCCAGACAAATTGTGGCAACTCGAATGTCTCTAAATCATATTTACATCTCATCACATCGTTTTAGTTTTTCATTCTGAATTGTCGGGTTTGAGGAGCTCAACGTGGGGTTGTTCCAATCGGTCAGGCAGCGAGAAAAAGATACATCGTTCCCCTCTTGATCCATAAAGAAGGAAAATATGGCAAAGTTAAAGTTCATCGCATGTAATGAAGAGACAACAACAATTGGTTTCTGTGTGGGGTTAGTTGAGAATAATTCTGTTGCTGTTAAAACGAGCTGAGTAGGATCAGAACAAAAAATAATCAAACTAGAAGGGCACTCGGTAGAGCGTATACCTCCGCCACGTAATGCCTGATCCACGAGAACATATCGGGCCCATTACATTTTTGAGATATCATGCTATTCAGTACTATACCGTTTTTGGCCAAATTTCTCAATGGTGAAGAATCACTTTAAGAATTAAATAATTCTCGTATCCAGATCCGGATTCAGATCTTCACCAAAATGGAATCAATTCGTCCTTGTCACACACCCAACGTGTCCACAAAATTACATCCGGATGAGATATCCTTGACACAAACAGGCAGAAAAACATGAAAACATAACCCCCTTCACCTTCGGTGGTGGAGGTAATAACTTAAAATTGGTACTTGATCCGCCATGAGAGAAAGGGATTCTGTTCGAGATTCCCTTTCTCTTACGTCGGATCAATATGGGACTTTCAAAATGATGTGTGAATGCTAAATGAGGCCTTTTGCGCATGCGTTGCGTTTGTGCGTTTTCAGTGATTTGGTTCGGTTCGCCGGGCACTTTTAACCTGCCGTTGCTCGGGCGACATCTGTCATTCAAATCCTCTTTTAAACAGAATTTTCAACATTTTGACAAAAGAGTGGCAATTTCAAGATTGTTAACCAAAATTGTTCTGTTCCCGATTGATGATCAGACTCACGGAAATATGAGAAATATCCGTGGAAGAAAGGAGTTGGGTTCGTACTATTTCCTGTTTATACAATTAGTTCGCAGAGGCCATGGGTATAAGACACATATACACGGACGGGCAGATGCTTCTCCTTTATCGCATAAATGCAAAATCTCGTATGATTTCTGTTGTTGCCCAAACCAAACAATTTAAAAAATATATATATATATATATATATATATATATATATATATATATATATATACTGTATATATATATTATAATACAAGCTTGCACACTAAAAACTCGGCTCGCGTCACACGATCCCTATGAAATGGCTGTGGCACTTAGCGGACATGCCGACAATGTTTGGGAAGTCTTGGCGTTCCATCGTACCACTTGCATTTTGCACAATGCGTATTTTTGTCATTCCACATGTACGGTCTGTCGTCTGCTACCAGCTATGTTGTACTGCTATCCCGTGCATGTGCACGGGTATCGCTAGTATGGGCATATAAGCTACATATCTACCTATATACAGATATTCTCTATTATAATACCAAGCTTGCACACTAAAAACTCGGCTCGCCGTCACACGATCCCTATGAAACCCCACTCCGTAATCAATACTTTGCTCCAACAATAACGAGAAGAAACAATATGGCAAATAGACTAAAAGTATCATAAACCACGCATGTAAAGAAAGAGACAAAAGACACAATACAAACAGTCCATTACTGAGTGTGCGACGAGATAAGCTTAGCATAAAATCAACAATATCTGATCTGCTACGTTAAGACAACGAGCTGAGTAGAGGATCGACCACAAAAGTAACAATAAACTTAGCATCGGTGCACAAAATCGGATAGACGAGACGTACACACGACCAATCCACCGAAAACAGTAATAGCATGATTCAACACACGAGACCAAACACACTCTTCGCGGCGCCATTCAACAATTTTTTCTGAACGAAAATATATAAAGCAAATAGACCTAAGATACCGTCAAGAAACCATCAGTATATGTAAAACAACCGACACACCGTGTTATGAAGCCACATTAATCTCAATGGGACCAAACGAGGAACATCGATTCATTAAAAAACAAACAATATCAAATTAAATCTTCGATCATTACCAGGTACGAGATCACCAGATTATCGTTCAACCAAAAATCAGCCCGCGAAATTACCATATTAATACTAGTCCTTTAGTAACACACTGCACCAACGGTCACAACAATTACCACATTCAGGCACCCGATGAGATACCTTTCCACCGCAGCACAGCAAATAAAGAGCGACAGAAAATGAACATGAACAATTGCTCAGCCCTTCGCGGTGGTATGCGGTAAAACTAAATAAGAAATCTGTCTAATGATCGCAATGAGACAAAGGGGAATCTGATATCAGACATGACCATCTTTATTTCCTTAGTGATGATAATATCGACGATCCATTAAAATGATGGTGTGATATGCCATAATGAGGTTTGCCGCAATAAGCAGCAGTGTCGAGTTCGTATGACGTTTATCACAGCTGTTCTTGTCGAGTACGTCGACGAACGGGCATAGCACTATTAACTCTGCGTTGTCTCGGCGAACTCAGTGTACATATCAAATCTCTTTTTAACAGAATCATATTCAAACAACTGCACAAAATTCGACGACAAGTGGCAATTTCCAAGATTGTTAACAACACCCAAAAACATTGTATTTCACTGTTACACCAGCCCAAACATCTCTAGAATTGATAGACTACACCGCAAAATAATCAGACAATATCCGTGGAAAAAGGAGTTGGGTTCGTACTATATTCTTTTATACAATTAGTTCGCAGAGGCCATGGGTATAAGACACATACAACAAACGCGGCAGCAGTTCTCCTTTTACCAATAAATGCAAAAATCTCGTATGATTTCTGTTGTTGCCCCAAAACAACAAATTATAAAAATATATAATACTAATAATTATATACCAATAACGCTAATAATATAACTAATACTGTATATATATATTAATTACACAACAAACCAAGTATTACTATAACTAGAATACAAATTATAAAAAAATAAACACCCCGAACTACCGACATGACACAACCATAAGACATTCCGCCTGTACCCATCCGAGTGCCCATAACACAAATACAAAGCATCGTGGAACTATCATCAAACGGAGCATGCCCAAGGAAAAATGAGATTTGGAAGAGAAATGAACAACTATTAGGCGCTCTCATCGTAACTTGCCGATTCTTGCACCATGCGCTATCTTAGTACATTCCACACCCATAACTACCCGGTTGTACGTATGCTACTCCACATCACACTCGCTAATGCTTACTGTAAAACCACTGCGTGCTATAACAAAAAGCGCACTCACGCTGGCAATACAGTGCACGGGTATGCTTAGTCATCAATAGCGGATAACTAAGTTACATACTCAATTCTTAATCACTCACAATCTAGATACATCATTATATATCACACCAAAGCAACTATCAGCAACGAAACAACACAACATGGAAACCTAAAACTCACAGGTCCCTCGCGTCACACAACACGATACCACTAATGAATAAATCTGCTCGATGGACACATTAGAAAGAGCAATCGCCCGAGAAACAACACACACTGCGTTTGGGATAAGATCTTTGGACATGTCTCAATAGTAAGAGAACTTGCATTTTCGCACAAAATGCACTACATTCTTGATATATTCAACTCACGTGTTAATGAGATCACATATCGCTAACTGCTACCAGCTATTGCTAAAACTTGCTCCAGCCTAAAAAAACAAACAAACACGTGCATGATCGGCCAGGCGGCGATGCATAGAACATACCTGGTAGTTCTATAAATACTATTTTGTTAAGGCGAGGTAGGGAAGAAGGGGCCAAACACAACCCGAATAGGGTGGGGAAGTTACAGTCGTCTCCCAGTCAGAACGAATTGTGCACAGTAACACGCATAATGCAGAAGGATAAATAAATCGTGACAGACCGGAATAGGGACTCACTGAGACCTCAGAACGTCGGACCGCCGATCGCACATAGCTCACAGTCCAAAGCACGTAGCGTGAGGGTATTTTTGAGCTAAAAAACAATCATTCTACCTCAATCATACACAACGAATGTGGTGCTCGTCTAACACCCAAAGGGCCAACCACCACGTCCAAACAAGTAAAGTGATAACATCAAAACAATTACGAATAATAAAGAAAAAACAACCAAAAACCGCACCAATCAAGGCATACAAAGTCTTCATAGGACCTCGAACCCAAAAAACGCCCAGGCCGTTAACTAACCACAAGAGCCGAAAACAAGACTGCGAGTGAGACTCTCAACTACCGCTACCGGCAACTCCAGGTTCAGGTGCAGGTCGAGAAAACTGAAAAAAAGACCAGTGCCGGCTGAGGAAAATGAGCAGAATTAACGGGAACAGAAGACCCGGCTAAAAAACTTCAGA
>CM068954.1:188320318-188333966 GCA_035128595.1 Eptatretus atami | reverse complement strand
TTTTATAGATGATGTGACGTGGAGAAAAGGAAACAATGACCATTGCTTAATTTTGCCTACCAACCTTGAACAACAAAGTGGCCATGTTACCTAAAGCATGTTCATGTCATATCATCTATATAATCATTAATTTCAACATTGCATTAGTAACAAAACTGTTATTGGCACAAAAAATAACAAACCAAAAAAAATCTCAACATGGAGGCAGTGTTTATGTTTACGCTAAAAAAACAACACAACAAAGATGGCATCAGGCTTATGTACATGTACATGTAGATTAGAAAGCATAAACAATATTGACAACCTCAATATTGAATTGGAACAATGGACTTTTATGGGAAAATTAATTTTAACATTTCAATGAAAAGAACAATAAAACAGCGCAGTAAGGTCTTAGTATTTTATAACTTGGTTTACAAGATCCGCCGACGGAGTATATTGCCAAAAGAATATAAAATATAAAAACACATTTTAGCCTTTTATATTTATAATATTTTCCGCCGAAGGTGCAAAAGTTTCAAAACCCGAAATGTAAACGTCGGCATTTATTTTCAAAATATAATTTCGTGCGCGCACCCAAAATGCCGAGTCCCCTTTAACCAAACTGCGCAGTCGTCTTCGGTCATGGCGTCTGAGCAGTGGCCAGCGTGGTTCAGATTGACTGTAGTTTCTGGGGCGAAAGTGATTGTTAAGAAGTATGTCAGCCGGTATAAGAATTCGAGTGACTGTATTGGTGATTTAATCACGCAACATCTTGACGACGAATATTCAGGGCCGAACGATTGCATCAATTCAGTGCAGCAGCAGGATGATTCGCAGGCTACTCTCGATCGTGCCGATTTTGTTTCCGTCGAAAGTTGTACACCGCTGTTCGTATTGAAATATTTCGGTGCCAAGTACGTCAAAGTTTCCCTGCGAGATGCTGATATTCAGCCTTCAACGGACCAGAAATCAGCCTTTGATGTGCTCATGGGGATGGCAAGACTGTACGATCAGATGCCCGCTTAAAAGTAAGAGCTGGTTATGGCTCTGATGACTGTTTTGAGCGATGTTGACTCGAGTAGACACCTTTTTAAATCATATCCAGCACTATGCCACTCGGTGTGCACGCACACATCTATGAATTGGACAGTAATTTCTCTCAGCATTTTTTCCATTTGTTTGATGATCCAAACAGGTTTCTATAAGAAAAACATGCCAGACTATATTGTAAAACACAGTTTTAATCTTCTTTATTGTTTTTCACATCAGATGATACAGTGAACATGGCATCCTGAACCATATTGAATGGTCTTCCATCTTCCATGTTTTCTTAGATCCTCCTGGTCCGGGATTTATATTTATTTCCCACCCGCACCTACCCTTGTCTTTTACATGGAACATCCGAAAAAAAATCATAAAAATATATAATTTCTAAAAATGTAAATTATATTTATATGTATATTTCCACCTACCGACCCTACATTTTAGCTGAAGAACTGTGTAAACCAAGTTATAAAATAACTAAGGCCTAAAGTACAATGTAAAATATGATTCTGTACCTTTTGAAGACGCTTGGGGAAGTTAAATACTGCAGGCTCAGCACCGGTTCTCAGTCTTACTTTCTGTCCAGTTCGATCAAAGTATTGTTCCTCAAAATGAAGAGAGCACAAATGAGATCTTGCAGTGGGGGGTCCACTTGTCTCGTTTCATGTTGACCACCCATCTCCTCAGCCTCCCTGGCTCACAATGTGGAAAGCTGTACTGTATCAAAGAATAGGGGAGCTTACATGTGTAAGGGTGAAAATCTTCTAAAAGGAGTTTGGTGATACCGTTGTGATATTTAAATGCCGGCTTACTATATGTACTTGCATTGTGTTAATCGACATTCTTTTCAGTTCAAAAGTGAAATAACAACAATTGATGTTAACAGGATTCAGTGGGCTGATCAAAAATTTAATTTAGAATAAACAAAATGTAAAAACATCTCTGAATCCCCTTGACGTGAATCGTGTACAAAATTCAGTCCAAGAGTACACGGAGAGCCTGGTGGATCCCAAATTTACACGGTAAAGAAATCAGGGTATCAGGTACCCGGTCCTGTAAAAGTGGTAGGCCTCATTTTTTGTTTGTGTAATTTTTCATAATTTACTGATTTTTATGTACTTCGCTTGTTTATAAACTCACGATTTTTCGTTTTCTTACACAGACCTATAACACAGAACATTATTCGCACGTTATTTTCGCTGTAACTGGGTTGAGCGTGAAAAGCGCAAAAAAACTAATGTTCCGCCAAAATTTTCCACTTTTACAGTAACCGGTCAATCGGCAGCCTGATTAGCTTAATTACATAATTTACTTACAGATGGAATGTAACACCTTTTCCTCGTGTTGCCCGGTCATCACGATCGGTGCATCCACAGGACGGCATTGCTGGATTGCTTTGGGTAAACCCGATGTGATTTTTTGGGGGAGACAAGATGGCGGAAAGTGAACTTCCGGTGACTTCACTCCTCGGTAAACAATCGCTGTGGACGCGACCAATCCGGGTGTCGAGATCAGTGGATGGCTTCCAAGCTGGAGTTTGAAGTGTTCTTGGAATGGAAGGATTATGTCTCTTCACGTTTCATGCCCCATTGTGTCGCCGGCACACGCCGCCATGTTGGTAGGCGCAGTGAATGATTCACCGCGACCCGCTTTCCGTATGTTTGTGTGAAAAAGTGTTCAAATCGACGTTCACTTTCAACACAAAATTAACATTCAATATCCAACATCTCCCTGGAATTTGTCACGTGAGTCGAAATATATTCTGTTGCTCGTGGGCGTCCCAAGATGGCGCTTTCGTGGGCGTCCCAAGATGGCGCTTGGTGGCGACAAATTCGTCCCGCCATAATCTTTCCAGTCTTGGTCCAATTCAATGAAATGATGCCGTCACAATTAAATAAATAAACTCCAGAGAAACTTTTATCTTCACTTTCAAAACAGATTTTTTTAAACACAATCGGGATGGGATATATAACGTGGTTTGTAATTTTAATATCTTATAATTACAGGAGATATACAACGTCCAATTTGTGTGTTATCTGTTATAATGTGATACAATGCGGGGACGCGTTCACGGTGGGGAGTTGTCTGTGACGAACATTCTGTGACGTCATAAACACGACAATACAACCGGATGATGTTCTCTGGAAACTGTGTTCGTCCGTTCATTGTGACACGAACTCCGGTGTTGTTCACAACGAGCGATCATGTCGCGATTTTTCAAGAGGATTAAGAGAGTTTTTTGTCCTTGTGTGAAGGAACAAAGGTAATAATTTAATAATGAGTGTGTTACGTAATGTTCTGTTGGTTAGTTAGTGAAGTTTGATGTAAATGTGGAATCGTTTCCTTGTTTAACGTAATGTGTGTACAAGGTGTCCATGAGATGGAGATCAATGGAGAAGGATGGAGTGTGTTAACTAGGTTTACTCGTGTGTTAACTAGGTCGCATCGTGTGTTAACTAGTTTACATCGTGTGTTAACTAGGTTCACATGTGTGTTAACTAGGTTCACATCGTGTGTTAACTAGGTTTACATCGTGTGTAATGCACATCGTGTGTTAACTAGGTTCACATCGTGTGTTAACTAGGTTACATCGTGTGTTAACTAGGTTCACATCGTGTGTTAACTAGGTTTTACATCGTGTGTTACTAGGTTCACATCGTTGGTTAACTAGGTTCACATCGTGTTATTTAACTAGGTTCACATCGTGTGTTAACTAGGTTCACATCGTGTGTTAACTAGGTTCACATCGTGTGCAACTAGGTTCCATCGTGTTTAACTAGGTTCCATGTGTGTTACTAGGTCGCATCGTGTGTTAACTAGGTTCCATCGTGTGTTAACTAGTTCCATCGTGTGTTAACTAGGTTCACATCGTGTGCTAACTAGGTTCACATCGTGTGTTAACTAGGTTCACATCGTGTGTTAACTAGGTTCACATCGTGTGCAACTAGGTTCACATCGTGTGTTAACTGGTTCACATGTGTGTTAACTAGTTCACATCGTGTGTTAACTAGGTTCACATCGTGTGTAACTAGGTTCACATCTGTGTACAGTTCACTATGAACTGGTTCACATCGTGTGCTAACTAGTTCACATCGTGTGCTGCCTTTTTGGTTGCTGGTTGCATCATTGGTTTGGGTCACGGCTAAGCCGCTGATGCAGTGCCCCTTTGACCAGTTTCCTGGTTCTCATTTCGTTAATCTCAGAAGGATGACAGGCTGAGTCAACCCTGTGGTGTTAATTCAGTGAAGAACGGGCTCGAACTCAGGACCCTCGGATCCCAAGCCACCACCATAACCGCTAAGCCAACACCAGGTTATGATAACTAGGTTAATGATGTAGTGATCGGTGAACAGGCAGACCCTGCACGTGGTAACAAACAAGGAATGATGAATAATGGGTGTGAAGAGGTTTGTAACATGAGGACGTGTCCCGAGACGAGGTCGGAGTCCTGTAAACCAGGTTATAAAAGGATTATCTCTGTGATTTAATCGTTTAAACATTTAATGTTTTTCTTTTTCTTGTTCACCATTCACAGCTCATCTGTTCCTGACGTGACGAACACCAAAGGTAAAACGGACAAGAAAGTGGTGGCAGTTGGACGAAGAATCGGAAGAGGAGGATCTTTCAAAGGGAAGAAACGATGTTGGATCTTTCAATGTCGATCCTGCTTCTCCGAACCAAACAGAAGATACACCTGGATCAACACCGCAAGGTGTTCGGGAGGGAGAACCAACCACGCCCACCCAACACACAACCACGCACCACAACAGACCACGCCACCCCAACACAACAGACCACGCCCACCCCAACACAACAGACCACGCCCACCCCAACACAACAGACCACGCCCCCCCAACACAACAGACCACGCCCCCCACACGTCATCGCCGTGCTCCTCCTCATCTCCAGCATCGTTTGATTACCTCAGACCATCTTCATCCAAAAGTACAAACACCCTTTCTCTCCTCTCTCCATGTAAAACTGTGTTGATAATTACTTTTCACCGAGTCGTGAATCTCTGATATTTCCTCCATTTACGGATGTCGAGACGTGAATCATGACTTGTAATCGTGGAATCGCTTCACTCCAAAACATGGCAGAACATTTATTTTTGTGACAAAAGTACCAAACTTGGTATCCGGCTTCCTGTGACCACACGAACGATTTTACAAGGGGAGCCGGGTCGGCCCCTCATGACTCGGCTTCGGCAGCCATTTCCAAGATGGCCGCCATTGTGGGTCGGGGAGACAAGCATCTCCACATAAAAGGAGTATATATTGATGAAACGGCGATTTTAACGTCTGTTTAAACGTTTCTAGTGATATACAATAATTTCACTATAACACATTTCACCAAATTGCATTTTGTTCAAAATGTGGGAGAAACTTAATATAGGGGGAACGGCAACAACAACGTCTAATAGTCTTACTGTAATTTTTTTTGAAATTTATTTTCCAAGAAACTTCCCCATATTAACCTTTGTAGAATCCTGAACTTCTTGGAAAAAAAAAACATCTGAAATTCCGATTTTATAGCAGATTTTGTTCGTCGTTGCCATGGCAACCGAACCCCAGATTTCACAAAAAGTACTTTTCGCTGGTTTAACGGTGACGGACGTCACGAAAATATTGACACAACATTTTTTTTACATTATGCATTTTGCAGATAATGTCAAAGTAATTCTGTGTTGTTGAATAAATTTAAAATGGAATGCATAGAGCGTTGGTATCGGTGATCGAGAGGGTTTGATTGGATGTCGCCGTTCATCAGTGTGTGAATCGCCTCCCTCACACATCGCATGGACACTCGGACAAGGCGCTGCATGGCAAATCGGACTTCATGTGTTTACAAGTCCTGCCCGGCTTCTTGCAGCCACATTTAATAAGTTCTTGGTAACCAGCCGACACTTGCGGTGTGTAACCCACACCGGTACCATCGAATCCCCGTCTTTGCGCGACCCGAATTCTGCTGGCGACGGAAGTAATGGCGTGGTCTCGCTGCCTGTCCATATTCCAGTCCGATCGACTGCCCGCTTCAGATGCTGATCCGAGGCATCCTGGAATCTGTAGTCAAGGTTTCGGATTGAACATGTGCTTCAACCAAAATTCAGGGTTCGATAAACAGCATTTTAATTGAGGATTCGTTTCCGGTTCTACAGTCAACCTCTCAAACCCTGAAAAATATTGGAGCTCACCTGTGTGGGCGGAATTCGATCAACGAGGATTTATCGTGATGACGGAAGAGATCTTTTCTGCAGGGGTTGACCGACGATAAGGTACTGGATCGATCGTACAGCTTGACTATGTATTGCTCAATAAGTTTGAAAGGAGCTTCATTTGTGTGAAGATTGCAGAACGGGTGATCACAGATGAACATGAACGCATCATTCACTTCCTCAAAGTCCATCCATACCTTGTACTCCGTCTTCTTACCAATGCCCACGAAGGCAGACGTGGTGTCACAACCGGTCAAGCTGTGGAATATTGGTAGACGCCGGGACGCACGATATCCAAGGTCCGAACAAATGTCGTTGACTTTCTAGTACGTGAAGTTCTTTCCATTCCGAAGGGCGACCCACAGAACCAGATCCGGACAGCGACTCAGAAGCTTGTGGAATTGTCCAATCAGGATGACGAGACATCACTATCGACTGTGCGTACTTGTATCCGGGTAAACCCATGGTCCAGAGAATCGATCGGATGAACTAACATCCGACTGTCAGCCTCTTCATGAGAACAATCAGACATGGGATCACCTCCAATGGATATCACGTTGACACCTGGAAAACAAGAAATATCGAGTAAACATTTAATGTTGACGATGTAATTGAGTAGAAAGTTGTTGTATATTGGACTTATGCCCTTGGCACGTTGGTAACAAAGCATTCTGCAGTTCTGCTGCTCCTGTACGACATCAACGGGGAACGCGTTGAGCCGGCGAAATTGTTCAACGTTTTGGAGATATTGGGAGTACGGCTCCACGTGAAATTTGGAATCTAAGGGCACCTGAGATTCTCGGCTGTCTCCCTCTGGCATACGATACATATATGGCCCAGTTGATCGGCCGCGGGTTTGCGATAAACACGCTCCCGGTGAAGGGACCTGAAATTTATAGTTACACAAAAATTAATTCATGAATAACAAACATTTTAACAAGCCGAGATCATTCCACAAAAATAGGACAATTGCCACTTGTGAATTGAGCCAGGTAAACGGTAACTGAACCATACAAGACATAAAATTATTGTTTTGACTGTTCAGCTTTGGTATGACTTTGGGGTATAAAAATCATTATGTAGGTATGTAATTAGTTATAACGTAAAAACTGCTGAGTCAATTGAACGACAGCCAGGCGAATCTTTATCAGGATAGTAGGAGTGGTCCAGAATTCTTGGAAAAGGTTCTCACGGCCCCTAAAATTGCACATTGGATCACAGATAGTACCTCTGAATTTGAGAATTCCTGCCCCATCGCCATTTTGACTCCGCAATTTGCAATTTGCATAAATCAAATGGACAGTGTATGGCGTAGTAGGCACTGTCTGTTCAAGTTGCAACCGTTTTTACTTTTTTCCTATTTCTCTATGATGCCTCATCTGATTGAGTTGTAAACTTCACCAATATAGATGTTGACCTTGTGCCAAATGAAGTTGCAAAAGGCCTCCTGTTCAAAAAGCTCAGTAATTTTTTGAAATTTCTAATGCATTCACCAGAGGGAAATTGTGAAATTTAAACATGAAGCTTGTGAAACAGTCTTTTAATGAAGCATTTTTGAACAGGAGCCTTTTGTGACTTCATTTGGCACGGTTAAAAATTACATCAGCAAAGTTTACAAGTCAATGAAGCATCAAAGAGAAATTTTACAAAAGCAAAACCGTAGCAACTTGATTTCAAACAGACGGACAGTAGGTGGCCCACGTAATTTTCATGGCATGAAATTGGTCAGAAACCCAGACAAATTTGCGTGATTAGGTAGTAGAACAAATGCTATTCTCAGAAAATACTTCATGAGGAGTGTTCTCGCAACAGGCCTAAAATTCATGGCCTTGGGTGTGGGGAGACCGACTGACGATGGATGGCACGGTGGGCTGCAGCAGTCGGTGATAAAAGCAACAACATACCCGTCAGGATGCAAGGAATGACCAGATTATTCCAAATCCATCAAAATGAATGTTTATTAATTCGCGAAATTGATAACTGTACGATACAGTCGTGTTGTCGCCTATTCTGAGCAAAAATGATCGAGAAAACTTCGAATTTTCAACGTACCCGCGCGTAAGCCGCCATTTTGTTGCAAGTTGTCCCATCCTCCAGCGGGAAAAAGAGCACAATTTGGGCGTGTCACGTCGCCCCGGCGGATTTTTCTTTCGCTTTCAAAAACCACAAAAAACATCTCTTTCCGGGCTCCCCTTCTAAATTTGTATTTCATCGTCTGAAGAAGCCGAATGCCAAGTTTGACACTTTTGTCATAAAAATTAATGTTTTCATGTTAAGCGACTACACTATAACCCTCTTCACGATCCTGGAACTTCCTTGGTGAGGAAAACAATGGATGTTTAGCACAACGTGTCTCCAGTGCAGACTCGAACTGGTTGATAGTAGTTTGATTGATGACGTTCCCGTAGTTCATCTCCACCACAACTACCAACAATCTACGAGGTGTTTGTTCTTTCCGCCTCCTCCGGTATCACAGGGAAGGTTTGTTGCTCCTGTGGGGTTTGTTCTCCAATTCGAGACCCAATTTGTGTGGTTACCACAGAGTTTCTTACACCCCGAGGAGAACTAAACCCCATCTTGAAAAAGAAGAGATAATTCTTCCTTCTCTCTCAACACTCCAATCTCTGGACTGTATCAATGTCTGAGCTTTATCTCGGAGCCGACAGGGACTTTGGAATAAATTTTCATCAACAATGGGAATACAATGTATGCCGTGGTGACATGGGGGTTTTTTGACCTTGACCTAATTTTAAGTTTGACACAATTATGAACATTTAAACATGTTTCACAAAACCTCGAATTATAGGTTTCTGTTCAGAACGAAATTGCCTTCCCCAGATCGCCTCGACTCCAGAAGGAGTCACATTCACATTTAATTTCCATCGTGTCGCTCCGGGTTAAAGGTCAAGTTCAAATGGTGGTCTTAAAAAAAAAAACTTGTTTTTTTGTCATCGCTCAATTTTGAGAATGCGGAATCACTAAGACCATTTGGCCTTCCAATATATTATTACATCAACATAGTGTACCTGCACTGAAGTTGTACACCTGGTATTTGATGTGTTTCCTTGACCTACTTTTTTGCATTGTGACCTACTTAATGAAAAACACCTTTTTGATCAGAACTTGAATAATTTTCCTCCGATTTTAATAATGTTAAATTTCATGGGTAGATTGTAGATGGAAACACGTTTTATTCTTTTGCACTCTTTCCATAAATGTTGAAGGTCAAGGTCATGTGGTGGTCAGAAAAAATATGGCCGTCACTGGATCAAGGGAAATTTGTGCTGCAGATATCAAGTTTAAATTGATGATGGTTCACCTCAACTGCCATCTCCCCCTCATTCCGCCACCACCACAACACGTGAAGATCAGTGTTCCACACCCACCGGGACCGTCAATGTTATCCTGGCAATGGAAAACTTCTCTGAACCATTTTTTCCCCACTTAATGTTTGCCTGAAACAGTTGTTGATATCCGCAGGTGATGGTCAAGATGTGTGTAATGATAACGAAGAACCTGCTGGGAAAGAAAAAATGCAGATCCAAGTTGCCTGTGATGTATGTGGTGAGCCAGGTGACAAGGTGAAGATCATGGTGGATGTGCCGAAGGTAATTGATGATTATGTTTTCGTGAAAATCAAGATAAAATTTAGAATTTCAAAGTTAACACTTTCAAACTTGTCTCCCTCCACTAAAGGCTGGTGGTGCCTTGTTACGTCTGTATCTGGTGAATGCTCCCCCTCCATCCCTTTCCTCACTTCAAATGTCACCACAGCTATCTCTGCTTGTGAGAAGGCTGAATGCCTCAATTCTGTGTTTGCTTCCAAATTTTGCATCTCCAGCCCCTCACACTCGGTACCCATTCTTCCCTGTCGTCCCCAACTACTTGTACTGTGTCTTTTGCACCTGAGAAGGTGGAGAAGGTTGTTCAACCCTCGACTCTGGCTCTGCAATGGGACCCAATGGCATCAGCTCATGTGTCCTAAAATCCTGCTCTGCTGCTCTTCCCCCATCCTCTGTCTGCCATTTTCACCATATCATTTACTCTCTATGATGAGAGTAAATGTCTCAACAGACGTCCAAAGACAGGTCATCTTCCATCTGCTTAGAAATCCACCAACATCACTGCATTCCATAAAAAAGGTGGAAAACTGATCCCCTTCACTGCAGACCTCTCATCTTACTTCTAATCACCATCAAGGTCATGGAATCCACAATCTCAGTTGATATGAAATCCTTTCTTTTCTCCAACAACCTCATCTCAGATCACAAATTTGTTTCAGATCAGGTCACTTCACCTTGGACTTGCTGTTTTTACTCATCCAACAATGGACGGAGACCCTCAATGTCAGACGTGAGATCAGGGCCGTCTCTTTGGACATGTCTTGTGCTTTTAATACAGTCTGGCATCCTGCCTTACTTTCCAAACTGTCTTCCAATGGCGCATCCAAGGCCAACTCCACACATGGCTTCCAAACTTCCTCGAATCTCGTAGACAAGGTGTGGCTCTTCTCAGAATCCTTTCATCTCCTCTCCCTGTCAAGAGTGGAGTGCCCCAAGGCAGTGCTCAGGGTCCAGTCCTATTCCTGATCTTCATTAATGATCTCTCTGACTCTCTGGAAAATGTTCTTTATTTGTTTTCTCTTGACTCTGCCCTCTGCCATGATATCCCTCATCCTTCATTCAGGCAGGCTGTAGCCTCTTCCCTCTCTTCAGACCTTGATAAAATCACAAGCTGGTCAAACACTTGGAATATGTCTTTTAATCCTGACAATTCTAACACTCTCTCCATCTCTTTCAGAAAGGACCATCTGGCAACTGTACCTCCTCCCCCATCTACTTTCTTAACAATCCTCTTGAGGAAGTTCGGTCATTCAAACTCCTGGGTCTCACCCTCAGCCATGATCTTTCTTGGGCAAACCACATTTCAAAGTTGGCCTGCAAAGCTGGCTGCCGACTGGGCATCCTCCGTCGTTGAAAGTCCTTCTTTGGCATACCTGAACTCCTATCCACATACAGAGTGTTCGTCCACAGCTTAATGGAGTGCTGCTCTCTCCTCTGGCTGGCTCCCCTGCCTCACACCTTGCTCACCTTGACACGGGAAATTCCAAGGCCTTCATGGTTATTGGAATCTCCCACGATGAAACAGAATGTAAGGGTCTATCACTACGCCATCGCAGACAGGTCATTGGTCTCTCTTTCTCTCTCTTCTAGCGGGTCCTATCTGGTCTTGCACCCTCTGCTATTACCGTGCTTTGTCGCTCGCGGATTCTGCAGGGCATATGCAGGTCATTAAACCACCAACCCCATTCTGATTAAACTACCCACATTCCAGGATCACTGCTCACCACCACTCATTTGTGCGTCTTTTCTCCCACCTCGAGAACCAACTTCCACATTATCTTCAATCTTCCCACCACGTCTTCAGGACAGCTGTTCACCACCATCTCAGATCATCCCCACTCCAAAACCATGATCTTTTCCACCCTCTTTAACACATCCCAATCCTTCGTCCTTCGAAATTTGCAGTTTTCCCTCCTCTGAACTTCCTTCTGTATCCACATTATCAACCCTGTGCATCCTCTCTTGCTCCTCATTCCGCCACCACCCATTGTTTGTCCAAGTCTGCCTCTGTCTTGGCCTTCAACTCTGTGCTTGGTGTTTCCAATCTCTCTCAACTGTTCCTTTTGTCATTTTGTGTCCTGATCCGGTCAGTGTACTAATTCTACTCTTCCACGAGCCTTGATTATGTATTCACAAAAATGAATTATCTTGGGTGACAGCCATACAACATGTAGAATGTATTGGAAATAGACTGGAAAACAGTTGTTAGAGTAAGGACAATGAAGTTTGTGCTTGTGTTGGGAATGAGGACAATAAATGTATCATGTCACTCCACTCAACCTTCTTTCTATCTTCCCTCTCTCTGCATTACAGCGTCAATTCATGAAAGATGACACCTTCCGTTATCCCGTCGGCTTCATTGGCCTGAAAAATCCGTCCCTATTGTGCTACTTGAATTGTGTGGTTCAGTGTTTGGCCAATACTCCAGATGTGCTGGTCGACAATTTATTTGGTAAGTTCATCACCAAGCAGGGTCTTGCCCTTGTTTCTCTTCACAACAATGTGGAGTTTGAAATGTATTTGAGTGGAGATGGTGTTTTTCATCAGTGATCCAGTAACACAGCAAACCTCGCACAACAGCAGGGTCTGAACAAGATCAGGAAACCTCGTTGTCTGCTCTTCCGTTCACTGTCTCTTTTGTCATTCCTCCGGCAGGAATGAACTTTGACAGTGATGACTTTGGAAACCTAACAAAGTTATTCAGTCAACTCCTGACAGCCATTTGAACAAGGACAAGTTCTGCTGTTGATGGTAAAGTCCTGAATTTGTTCACCAACAAGAAAAAGACGGACTACTTTGTTAATCCAGTGTACTTCATGGTGAGCTCGGAATCCATTTTTTTTTCATTCACTTTCACTTACAAGTTATCTTATTACCTTCACCAAAGTAGAGGGGATTGCATTTGGTTCCATATGTTTGTTTCTTTGATACTTTGCAAAAAAAAATTTGTTGCGAAGTTTATTGGTCTGCAGTGTTTGTCTGTTTGTCTGTTTCTCACACGATTTTTGGCCACAGTTTTCAGGCAATCATTCTGAATTTTTTTGTGTATAAGTGACCGGCCAAAGACAGCAATGCACAATTTTATTGAAGATCTGAATCCTAATATGGATCCGGATACGAGAATTTTCAAAGTGATTCTTCACCATTGAGAGATAGGACCAAAAATGATATGTAGCATGAATGATATCTCAAGAAGTTATGGACGGATTCGGTCGAAACATTGGGTGTGTGGACACATTGGGTGTGTGACAAGGATGAAGAGTCTCTATTTTGGTTGAGGTCCGGATCCAGATCTGGGCTATCAGTGGGATACAAAACGTAAACTCTTTAGCCTGGCGGAGGTATGCGCTCTGTGGGAGTGCCATTTCATTTTGCCAAGTGTCGCTCTGTGAGTGATTTTTCATTTGTTCCTTTGTCTGTTTCTCTGCACAGAATGTGCTAAACGTTGGCCCACCATCGCCACCTCGTGGTAGCCAGTCGGACACATTCTCTTTTTTCAACCAAGTGCAACGAGAAAGTATGTGCAATGAGTTTGTGAGTGCGTCTATACAGTATGTATAATTATAATGTGATTTCGTCTACAAAGTATGTACAATTAGAATGGGAATACATCTTTAAAGTATGTACAATTAGAATGTGAGTACGTCTACAATGTATGTACAATTATAATGGGAATACATCTTTAAAGTATGTACAATTAGAATTTGAGTACGTCTCTAAAGTGTGTATAATTAGAATGTGAGTACGTCTATAAAGTATGTACAATTAGAATGTGAGTACGTCC
>CM068954.1:188264399-188274681 GCA_035128595.1 Eptatretus atami | reverse complement strand
TTCCGAACAGGAGGAGCTTGAGTGGAGAAGGGAGGAGGAGGAGGAGGAGAATAAATTCAGTTTATTCCAAATTTGACTCACCACATCCGCCGCCTCTGCCTGTTTACTCCACCCCTGACTTGTATCACTTATTGCCTGTTACACAAAAACTATTGCAATATTTTTATTTCTGTTTTTTCCACATTAAACTAGACAAAATTACCTTCTTCTCATACTAAGATATCTAGATATCTGTGGTTTTCTGGTCTGTAGTCAAAGTGGAAAGTGGATGTTTTGAAAAACATGCAACAACTCCGCCCTTTTAGGGTGACCAGTTCATGAACTACGAGCATATATATATATATATATATATGTGAATATATACATATATATATATGTGAATGTTATATATATATTATATATATTATGTATATGTGAATATATACATATATATATATAGATATATATGTGAATGTATATATTAATAATATGTAATATATATATATATGTATATAATATATATACATATATATATATGTGTGAATGGATTTACGTATAGATGTATAATTATATATATATATATATATATATATTATGTGAATGTGTGTATATATATGAATGTATATATGTGAATATATATATATATATTTTATAATATATATATGTGAATGTATTTACATATAGATGTATATATATATATATATGTGAATGTATTTACGTATAGATGTATATATATTAATATTTATGTATGTTAGTATGATTATATATATGTGTAATATATATATATATATAATATATATATATATATATTATATATATGAAATGTTGAATGTTATATAATATATATGTGAATGTATTTATGTATATATATGTGAATGTGTGTATAATATATATAATATAATATGTGAATGTATTTATGTATATATATGTGAAGTGTGATATATATATATATATGTAATGATATATATATATTATATTATATATATATATATATATATGTGAATTATATATATATATATATATTGAATATTTATGTATATATATGTGAATGTGTGTATATATATATATATAATATGTGAATGTATATATATATAATATATATATATAATGTAATGTAATGTAATATATATATATATATGTGAATGTATTTAGTATATATGTGAATGTTGAACTGTATAAATTTATATATATCGTAGGGTCTTCCTGCCATGTGTAATCAGGAGCATTTTATTGACATCTTTCTTCATCCGTGGGGTCGAGTAGGAAGAGGAATGGTATGAAGGAAGGTACGGTACCTCCCAAAAGAAGGGCACTGAGCAACACATTTGGTGCAATGATCAGCAATTTTCATTGAGGGGACGTGAAGCTTTCCATTGAGGGAAACCAATCTTTGTGCCTGGCACGGTGACCAGCCTGTTGAATCCATACTTTAAAAGATGCAAAGTTTTGTACAATGATCAAGGCGGGTTGTAAAGTGAGTACAAAGAACGACCATATACAGTATGTACAACAATGCACTTGTATCGCGTGTGTGTATCTTTTGTGTGATCATGGCCTTGTTATTACCTCCACCACTGAAGGTGGACGGAGGTTATGTTTTCACCCCTGTTTATCTTTCTGTCTGTCTGTGAGCAGGGTATCTCAGAAGGTCGTGGACGAGTTATGACAAAACTTGGTGGGTGAGTTGGCTAGGTGACAAGAACAATCCGATTCGATTTTGGTTCAGGTCTGGATCCAGATCCGGCCAAAATCATTGGGATACTAAACGTAAACTGTTCGGTCTGATGGAGGTATGTGCTCTACCGAGTGGCGTTCTCGTTTATCGTTCTGGTCACGGCCTTGTTATCATTCTGCCTGGTTATGGTTCAAAGGGACCTTCTATAATGAGGTAGACCTTAATGGTGATGCAGTGCTGCTATCTACTGCTAAGAGTTCCCAACCATGCACTAAATCATATTGGGACCTGCTGATAGTAGAACACTGCTTTTTATCTGTTGTCCAAGTTGTGTGGTAAGCAATGTAGTGGTGTGCTCTTTTGCACTCTGCATTTAGTCCCACAAGGAAGACACTGCCACAGTGTTTGTACACCATCATGTGCAGTGAGTAGTTTGAAAGGCGTACGTCTTGCGTGCTGAGCGTGTGGATTGGTATACGAGGCCCGTGTCTCTTATGAAGTCCCGTGGTGTCCTTCCACTTCTTTCCCAACTTCCCCATGTTTGAGTGCTTGGAAAAGTGCCCTCATGTGCACACATGTAACTGTTCCCTAAGACACTGATTTTTGTTTTTGTCACTGATGTTATCCTTCCGGGTTTGTGGGAGTGTGTACTTATGGCATATCACCCTTTGGTTGCCGAAACCCAATATTCAGGTTGTGGTGTGTTACATTATCAGGTGGCGTCAGCAAGTTTGCTTTTTCAAACACTCCATCCTCCTCTGTGTAAAACAAATAGCGTAATGACCATTAATACAATTACCAATGAAAAAGTGACCTTACGTTTGAAAGTATCGAGTGTCATCACTCGAACGGCCCTCCACCTCCTCCTCCTCCTCCTTCATATGCAGCACAAGGCTGCAGGTAGCATCATTGGCTGGGGACACAGGTGTGCCGCTGATTAGTACACCGGTGCTCATTTCACCGACCTCAGAAGGATGACAGGCCGAGTCAACCCCACCTGGTGTTAATTCAACAGCCAACAGGGGTTCAAACTCAGGCCCCTAAGATCCAAAGCCAGCCACCCTAACCACGGAGCCAACACCAGGCTTTATTCAAATGGCCCGATTATGTCTTTACGTAGAGCTTTCAACAGGTGCTACCTTTAATATCTACTTCAAGGTAATACAAGGACAGCTTCTCTGTTCTTCAGTTCTGCTGATCCACCAGTCAACAAAACAACCAAAAATAACAATTGCTGGGAAGACAGGTGGCACACAAGCATGCTGTTGGTTAAGATTTTTGTTCACCTTAAGCTATCCTTTTTTTTTTTTTTGGAAGATTAAGGCCACGTGACCCAATGTGAGTTGTAATAATGATTAGTATTCAACTGGTGGGGTTGATATATGAATGTATGTTCACACATCCTTTCCTGGTGCTGCCAGGTTTTGGGTGGTAATGGACTTGGATGCGGCACCCTCTTGAGAGTGCTGCATCCGTTGCGGGTTTTCTGGTCGAATGTCAAATGACCGAGATACCATGATCGTTTAGTTATCTCGTTCCGTCAAGTCGGGGTCGATATGTGGTGACATTCATGATCGGTTTTCTCCAAACATCCCGAAGCTCTGGCTTGGTTGCAGTCTTTACCCCCAGCCATTGAGACACGTCCTTGCCCAGAGGATGGCAGATGTTGGCATGGTAACATGTGAAGTCTGCCTCTTCTTTTTCAGCCTTCAACCATACCCAGCATGGTTGACTTAGCATCATGGTTGATATAACATCTACGTGTACTTAATTTATTTATTTATTTTGTAGTGCAATGATGTGTTGGTCTAACTCTAACACGTGGATCGGTATGCTCAGTGTTTCTGAACACTTTGAATCCATGTTTGAATCCCATTGATGGATTAATTCCAAATAACCTTCCAAGATGCCTGACACTGTCGAATCAGTGTATATTTGGGCAAAAGGAATACTACACTAGGTGGGTTGCCATTGCCTCACCAGCTGTAGAAGTTGTGGCAGGAATTTAGAATTTGGCCACAGTGCCGGCAACAACCATTTACTCTTTGTGAAAGACGCCGCACGATTTTAAGAGTCCGCCGGCAACCGATGCTAACAGAGAAGACAGCCGGCTTAACATCCCATCGGGCAGATGGCACACCCATAAATGCAACGCCCTGCTTGCGAAGCACCGGCGTGACAGTTTCTAGTGTGGTTGGTGATCAAAACCAGACTGGACTGCTCAAGGGCGAATGCACCACCTGTGCGTCATCCTGTCAGCTCCAATGTCATACATGTTGACAGTTGCCCATTGTTACTAAATGTCCTTGTAATTCACGTAAGAGTTTAATAACACGTTTGTCATACACATCGTGTATGTTTCGGCTCTCACACAGAAAAATTAAATTAAATTGTGAAATGTGCTGTGGCCGGCTGTGCCGTCGTTGCGATGTTATTTCTTGCTTACCTGCAACTTATCACTGTGTTAGTGTTAAAAAGACTGTAAAGGAAAAAGAGACTCGTTCCAGTCATAATTATACAACTCATTTATTTAGATTTAAATTTAATATTTTTATTTGGTGTCAGGCATGTTAATTTTGGACTAAACGTCGCGAGATCGTTTGACATAGATCACACTGGCATTAGGAGACGGTAGACAAAAACATGTGGGATTCAAACCCGGGGTCCCAGCATCATGGACCGTGTGCTTGGATGGGAACGTCAAACAGGTCAATCTTCAAAAATCCCCGGTCGTTTGTATTACGATTGTCGACTCAAAGTAAATTGGCTGCAGAGTTGCTGGCTTCAGTCGTAACTCCTGGGCGTGCTTTACCTGTGGAGCATGATATTCACCACGAGGTAGACGTCTTTATACTTTTTCATTCTCATCTCCAACTCTGAAGTTTCCATTGAAAGGAATGCAAAAAAAAGGAAAGGCATCAAGTGAAACATACTCATGGCTGCCAGGGAACTGGAATGATTTTCTTTCATAAGCAAGACTTTTTATTAACCCTTTGAACCCTAGCAGCCGGTTTACCAGCCGCTATTCAAACCTCCATGTACTGAGCAGCCAGTTTACCTGCCACTATTAAACCTCCATATACCTGAGCGGCCAGTTTACCAGCCGCTATTCAAACCTCCATGTACCCGAGCGGCCAGTTTACCAGCCACTATTCAAACCTCCATATACCCGAGTGGCCGGTTTACCTGCCGCTATTCAAACCTCCATATACCTGAGTGGCCGGTTTACCAGCCGCTATTCAAACCTCCATATACCCGAGCGGCCAGTTTACCAGTTGCTATTCAAACCTCCATATACCCAAGTGGCCGGTTTACCAGCCACTATTCAAACCTCCATATACCCGAGTGGCCCAATTTACCAGTCGCTATTCAAACCTCCATATAACCTGGGGCCGTTTACAGCCGCTATTCAAACCTCCATATACCCGAGCGGCCAGTTTACCAGTTGCTATTTAAACCTCCATCTACCCGAACGGCCATTTTACCAGCTGCTTTTAAAACCTCCATGTACCCGAGCAGCCAGATTTTCTCCAGGTAGCCCAGGGTGAGGGAGCCGAAAGTCCAAGGAGCTCAGGGTTCAAAGGGTTAATAAGTAGCTATCATTGATGTGAAATGCTCTCAGAAATCTTCATCACATCTGGAAGTATTTGTCGTTAATTCAACTGTTATACAAATATGCATGCAGTACTCAATAAACATTAAATACGGCTATCACAAAATCTGAAAGGAAGAGGAGTAAACCTCCCATGTGAAAAGATTTTCAGGAACATCTGTGATCTCATATGGAGCAAGCCATCCAACGGGCAGTGCAGTCATGATGCAACAGAAGACCAAGCACTGCATCGGAGTCATCAGAAGGAACCCGAAGAAGTAAAGAGTAAAGATGGAGTCATCAGGAACCTGGATAGGATCGGGTTTCAGCTGCTACTCCACAACCCTCAAACCCATCCAGGCACAGCCAAGTGAGCCTTACAGAAAAATTTTCTGCAAGAATTCACTTCTCGTTAGAGAGATAAAGGAAGAGAGAAATAAAGACCGCCAGATGACAGGCAGGGTAGTCTTGCAGAAACCCTTGATTGCCCATGGTGTTTCAGAATGGTAAACGAGTAAGGGCTTTAATTTAATTTCTCCTGCCGCATTGCCTCCAAGCAAGAGTGTCTGGCGATCTTCGACAGCCTTAAATCCCGAAGCACTCTTTTCTTCACTTGCGATAAAGGTGCGGGATGGCATCCACTTCTAGAAAAGCACCGTTTCATCCACGTTGAAAACAAGCTGTGTGGGGTAATTGCGGCGTTCTGTTATCGCCTGCAGGTTGGTGGAGAACTCATCCGCTGCCTGCATGTCAGCACTCACAGTCTCACCAGTAATCTTGACACTGTGCAGGTTTCTGCGATGCTTAAAACGCTCGAGCCAACCTCGGCTCGCTGTAAAATTATCCACCGTCGAACTGTCGCCTTCTTGTTGGTTACTTCCTCAAACAAACTTTTATCTTTTTCTATAATAACCAGCTGGCTCAGGAGCATATACTGCTCGTTTTGGTCCTCAATCCACACGGACAACAGTCTCTCCATCGCACTGCTTCCACTACATGTCACCTTAGTTGCAGTCAATGCGTCACATTTTGGCCACGAGCCGTAATTTTGTCCACAAGTTTAAAAATCGTTCTCACCGTGGTCAGAGCAAGTGACATGTCGCGTGCAATATCCACGGCACGATCACCTGAATTAAATAAAGTGCCTTATCACCTTCATTTTTTTTGCTCCTGTGTTATACTTTTACGAGACACTTTGCTTTCAGATGCAACATTAACATCAGCTGGCCGTTTTGACGCCATATTTAACACTGCAATCACTTTGTAACAGAACAAGCCGGGAGGCGACGATGGTTCGCGGGCATTATTGAGGAAGCCCTACCGTAAAAACCTATCTCTTCCGTCAAAATTGACCAAATCAAATCGGATTTTTTATATGTTGTACTTATGGACATGACGCACAGCTTCTAGGAAATGAAATTGTGAGAAAAAAATCGAGAAAATAAAAAATAAATAAAAAGTTCAAGTGGGCGTGGCTCTGCCCAGAAGAGGCGTGGGACGGCCCTCATACAAAAAGACACAACTAGACCATGATATCTAGCTTGTGTCCAAGTTTCATCAAGATCGCATCAAGCGTCACGGAGCTATGCTCTGGAGAGAGTCACAAACAGACAAACAAGCCGGTAGGCGACATGGGTGGTCGCTAGACTTAGGCGAATTTGAAATATGTAGATAAGAGAACACATCAGATGGCATTTTTGCCGTTCGTTGTTCCATATAGGAACATGACGAGCAACTGTCCATTCATCATTTGTGTTCGATTCCCTAACCCTACGTTGGGGAATCCCAACGCGAACGTTGGGGTGAAAGCATATAGTGATATATAATTGCATACTAGTCATACAGTTTTTGACGGATCGGGCTGAAAATATTTGACAGAGGTTCATTATAGTATGCATAAAAGCGCGGAAGCCGATTTTTGATTTTCGAAATAAAAATATTTTTCGGATTTTTTTCAAAAATTTCAAAGTCCCGTTGCTAGGCAACGGTGGCGTCCATAGCAACGGTGCGGCCATTCCAACGGTGCTCAAAAGCATACAACTAGATCCTGGTATGAACCTACCAGTCAAGGTTCATCAAAATCGGTTGACTTCTCTGGCCTCCAGAGCTGTCCATTACATACAAACAGACAAGCCGGTAGGCGACATGGGTGGTCACTATATAATTGCATACTAGTCATACAGTTTTTGACACGGTCGGCTTGAAATTTTTTAACAAAGAGGTTGATTATAGTACGCATAAAAGTGCACAAGCCGATTTTTGATTTTCGAAAAAAATATATATATACGTAAATATTTTTCGGATTTTTTCAAAAATTTCAAAGTCCCGTTGCTAGGCAACGGTGGCGTCCATAGCAACGGTGCTCAAAAGCATACAACTAGATCCTGGTATGAACCTACCTGTCAAGTTTCATCAAAATCGATTGACTCCTCTGGCCTCCAGAGCTGTCCATTACATACATACAGACAGACGGAAAACCTGAAAATAAGGGTACTCTAGCAACCACCCAACAGACATACAGACAGATGGAAAACCTGAGAATAAGGGTACTCTAGCGACCACCCAACAGACAGACAGACAGACACACAGACACAACGAAAATAGTGGTCACTGCTGGCGCCCGCGAACCAAAAAAGCAAGCACGATAATGCCATGACGCAGAGAGGGATGGCGGGAGCTGAACGGAAATAGAGCGCTGGATGTGGCGTCACTCGAATGGTGTGATGTGTTGTTGTTGTTTTTTTTATTTTGCATTGCATGATGCGATCGTGTCGCTGAGATGTGTTTGCTTTACTGAGATGTATTTGTGCACCATTTTTAGCGTTTTCGTTAAAAGCCAATCGTTAAGTATCCCAGAAGTAACATTCCTGAAAATCTTGCCCCAAGAGCTCGACTCCACTGCTTTACATATTCATTATGAAATATGAGTTGAAGGCACCGATAATAAGCAATAATTTCATTTGCCGTGCAGATACTTTTGCCCTCAGGTCGTGTGGTGCATGTAAAACTTAAGAGATGCAATTTAAAAGCATTCCTGCTGTGTGTGTGAAAAAACATGTTTTTTACTGGAAACAGTACTGTATTTCAAACGACGTTATAACGAAGCGACGTTAATCGGGGTCTTCCTGTACATTCATTTAACAACATTACAACAACCATTCTTGCAGGATGCTCCATTGCAATATGCAAAGCAGATGGCATACCAAGGTCTAAAAAAGTACTAAATGTGAAATAGCTTAGTAGCAAACGCCCAACCCTCGGGGAAGGAAATGTGATGACAGCAGTAAGGCTTGGCTGCCATTGCGGCCCACTCTTTTTGGCATTGAAGACTTGTTCTGAACTGATGAAGCATGTCTGCAGAAACACAGGCCTGCAAAAAGCCTGGTGGCGTGTAAAATTATCCAACTTAGGACTGAAACACAAAAATAGCCATAACGTGCAACATGTCTGAGGTGCACAATTGCTGCTGCTGCTGCTGTGTGTATATATATATATACACATATATATAGAGACATATATATATATATACATGTATATATTGTTGCGGGCCGGGGTCCGGTGGTGCGAACGACCGCTAGGTGGGGGAAGTTACGTCGTCTCCCACCAGACTCCCGGAATTGTAGGCCGTCGCTCACGGATAATTCCGTGAGGCGGCGGGTCGCTTAACCGACCGTGGATGCCAATAACTCAACCGCCTGGCGTAGGGTCTTTTTGTCTAGAACCAATTTACCTTATTAACCACGCGGTTTCGACTACCGGGGAACCAGGCCCTCGATACACCTTGCCCGATCCAGATCACTTTACCAACTACCAACTCTACCAACCACCTTTCCAGATCGGGTGCAGCCGAGCGGAACTACCAAGGACGTACCGGCAAGAATGAACAGAATATCGGGAATAAAGACCCGGCTAAAACTCAGATCCGAACCATGCTGGACCAATGAAGGAAAAGACGAAAAAGAACTGGGAACATTTCTACAATTATTTATTTACACTAAAGTGAGGAAATGTATGTGGCACAGGAACAGGTTTATTGGGAATGTTATGCAGGGGAAGATGAGAGAAAGATGTAGTGCAACAATTTTACAGCAACTTACAAAGGAGACACAGAGCAGACTTTTCGCGAGAATAAAACAGGCAAAGATTTACAATGATCAAATAAAAACACATGCAATTCTACTTAAAGACGGCGCCACACACTCAGACACACACTCAGACGAAAATAAACCCAGATGTATTGCAAAGGACCTTTTGCAGCCAGAGAGGGAGGTGACCTGAGATCGCAGTTCTTTCGGGTACCTGAACTTGTGAGGAATGGATGCTCCGTGGTGCGGCACCTGTCAATGGCGTCGTGCGGCTCGGTCCACCGGCCACCCACGTGGAGACGGTGTCTGCAAAGGAGCCCGGGTCGAGTAGAGCGAGTCCTAGGCAGGGATCAGGGCTGCAGACAGGACCCTACAGAGAACTGGGTCAAGGTCGGGTCGAGATCTTCCCAGCTCTCTCACACTCGAAAGGAACGACCCCCAAAGAGCGCAAACCACTCCACGACCTTCCTCCTTTCTTTCGCTACCAGTTGACGAACTTCTCACTCCAACGCTCCGCTCAAGACGACTCACTTTCCAGCTCACTCTCAAGACGACTCACTTTCCAGCTCACCAGACCATTCTGAACGAATGGTGTGTGTAATTTATAGATCTCCCTCAGCGGGGAGGGGCCTTGGTGAAGCTGACTTCACTGTTCGCCCTGATTGGACAGGGCTTCCATGGGGCTGCCCTTTCTGGCGGTTTTCCGGCCGATACGGAAGCCCGCCCACTCCGCGTGTCCGGACTCACCAAAAAGGTACTACACAAAGATTCTGCCTCGGAAAGCAAGTCGCCGGTTAGGCGAGTAAGCGAACACGCGCTTGTTCAGCCCATGCGAGAGCAGCGAGCGAGATGAAGGTGCGAGCAGGCAGAGGGTATCGTGAGTCGTCGTGGATGGGATATAATGATTTATTAATCTAACTAAAAAAACATCGCAACGCACCCCAGTGTCTT
>CM068954.1:188239363-188250334 GCA_035128595.1 Eptatretus atami | reverse complement strand
GACAAATGGACGGACAGCGCCAATGAGAAGGTCACGGTTTTAGGTTTGCACGAAGCAATGAATCACACCACCACCACGGGGATGACACGATGTGGAGTATTTAATGTAACAACAGCACAGCACAGGAGAAGAGCCACCGGACCACGGTACACGGCACGGCCGGAACCTATCCAACTGCGGCCATAACATCTATAATGGCGCAGAGCGTGCGACGGAGGTGAGCGATTGTTTCGTACAACCTCCAACGAACGATCCAAACACGATTTGAACACCGCCGTCAGGAATCGCACAACCACCTCTGAGCACCACTGCTGTCATCAACTTCTTACATCTTAACATTTAAGAGATCTAAGACCCAAACAACCACTGCGTCACATTCAGCAGCTTCTCTGTGTCCGCCATGCCATCTTCGATCAGTCGTTTCCTTGTGAGTTCTTCTTGCAATGTTTACCACCATACGTCCGCATGATAGTTGCAGCTAACACAGAGCTGGCACTACCACCGCTGTGGAGCTGGAAATCATCTCATTGACACCATTACACCGACCGTGGTTCGAAAAGGGACGAAAGGTCTCAGAGATGTAAAGGGGTATAAACATCGAAAGGGTATTTTGTATTTCGGGTTTCCATGGGCCAAATAAGTCTGAAGATCTAAAAGATTGAAGGGCCAAGGTGAAAAAAGATTTCAAGGATATAAGGTCTAAAAGAACTAAAGGCATCTAAAATATATAAAATGTCTCAAAGGTCGAAAGGTCTGTGTTCTATGGGTCGAAAGGGTATGTTCCAACCAAAGTTACAGGTCGAAAGGGACGATGGGGTTGAAAGGGATGAAGGAGTCTAAGAGGTCTAAATATGGGTTCATGGTCGCAAGGTCTAAAATGTTGAAGAGTCAAGGAGTCTGAGTGTCAAAAGGTCTTGAGGAGTCTAAGAGAGTCAATGAGTCCAAGGGGTCTTCAGAGGTCTAAATTCATGTTGGATCATCTGTTCAAAAGTTACAACAGTTTCAATATTAACTGAGCCACCCGGGGAGTCGGGGTATCCCCATGCCCACATTGTCCCCGTGAGGGCTGATTGTGGTCCTCTCTGACAAAATTGTTCTCCAGACCCAAACTTCAAGGCGATGCCGAAAAGTAACCTTTGCTTCAACTTGAAATGAAAATGACAACTCACCCATGCCAGACACCCCACTAAAGGGTCTAAAGTGTCAAAAAAGGTCTTAAAAGGACTAAAAGGGACTATAAAAGGACTGTCCCCTCTCTGCTCTCCACCTCCACTCCAACTCTCTGTCCTCCCCTCCCACTTTTCTTTCCCTTCTTCAAAGCAAAAGGGCATTAATTGCATTGACAGGATAAATTATGTAATAATGAAGAACATTAAATTAAGAGCTGAATAAAATTATGATTCAGATCAAATTAAATAATTAAGAGGGTAAATTAAACACCATAAGGAGTTTAAAATTAAATTACGATGAAACATCATTAAAAAAAAAAAACATCACAATCTCATCAGATGATGGAATCTCGCGATATGTGATCGCCACACAAACATCAATTACATTTTGAGTTCATTATTTGATTATCTCACACCTGGACGGTAATTTTTTTTAAAAGGGCTCCATTCGTGTTTGCACATCGACGTCATGAATCATTATTCAGAGTTTCAAAACGATCCGTTGAGCTGCTTCGGAGGAGAAGGAAAAACGAAAAATTGTGAACGGGCCGACTGATGGACAGAGTGACAAAGGACGTCATTATAGGGGTTACGAGCTCATCCGACTACATCGTAGATGATCTAAACATAGAGATACGTTGGGAGAAATTATGGTAACGTTCCACAAGCAACATCCAATAAAGGAAAGCTGTTGTTATACCTCCACAACCCACAACACCAACAACCAGGAATATGGAAAGAGATAAAGAGATGAATGAATCGTCCCAGATCGGCCAGACGCTCTTCTTCCGATGGAGGGCGGTCACGTTGAGGTGCATTCGGTGATAAAGTTGATTTTCGATGGAAAATTATGTCCCGTGGGGGCTGAAAGGTCTCACGATTGTCTCCACGAGGTAAAACACCATGTCGGATGAGAAGGTCTGAATTGCCAAATAACGTTCCATTAGTTTTTGTCCAATGAAAGGATGGGGTCAAAGGGTCTGAGTCTAAAGTGGTTCAAAGCGTCTCATGGTCAAAAGGGTCCAACATGATCTATAAGGAGTTTAAAGGATCATAAGAGGTCTTAAGGTCTATGTTGTCTAAGGTATCTAAATGTCTAAAAGGTACGTTCAAAAGGAGTTCGGTCTAACAGGTCTGAAGGGATCGAAAGAAGGTAAATGCTTGAAAAGGTGTTAATGGGGTCTTAAAAGGTCGAAGGGGTTTCAAGAAAGAGGTGTTAATGGTCTCAACGGGTCTAATAGTTTAAAGGGTTTTGGGGTTTAAGGTGCAAAGCATACTTTCTAATCGTAGATGGAGTCTAAAGGTCTGAGTGGTCGATAAAGTCTTCAGGTGTCCATTGGGTCTTGAGGGGTCCATAAAATATGAACAGGGTCTTGAAAGGACGAAAAAAATACTGAATGACTGTCCCTCTCTACCACCTCAACCCCCTTTCGTCCCGTTTTTCAAAGCAAGAGGTATTAATGACATGAAGAGGTTAAAATACAATTAAAAGGTTTAATTTAATTACGATTACCATGAAATTAAACGAGAAAGAGCAATCAGATATTGCAGAACCTCCCCAGGACTTGTTTTGTGTGGTGTGTTTCATGTGGAAAATAAATGGAAGGATGTACTAAATGAAGGGTCATTGGTTACAAATGAAAGATCTAATCGTCTCGTTACCCTCACCAGGGGGAGGAGATTGCATTTGGGAGTTTGTTTGTTACTTGGAAAAAAAAAATGTTGCGAAGTATGTTGGTCTGTCTGTTTGACTGTCTGTCCTGTCTGTCTGGTCTGTCTGTCTGTCTGTTGTCGTCTGTTGTTTGTCACATTATTTTGGCCACAGTTTTCAAGCAATTGCTCTGATTGACCGGCAACAGGACAGCATCGCTTAATTTTGGTGAAGATCCGAATCCGGAACGGATCTGAGAATTTTTTCAGTGATTCTTCACCATTTGGGAGCTGGGGAACACCGAGGCCTTTGGAATCCGTGTCAATCCTGATCAACCCCCTCATCACGTACCGTTTCACCCGAGATCAACCAGAGATCGACCCGAGATCGACCGGAGATCAACCGGAGATCGACCCGAGATCGACCGGAGATCGACCCGAGATCAACCGGAGATCGACCCGAGATCAACCCGAGATCAACCGGAGATCGACCCGAGATCAACCCGAGATCGACCGGAGATCAACCCGAGATCGACCCGAGATCAACCGGAGATCAACCCGAGATCGACCCGAGATCGACCCGAGATCGACCCGAGATCGACCCTAGATCAACCGGAGATCCACCCGAGATCAACCGGAGATCAACCCGAGATCGACCCGAGATCGACCCGAGATCGACCCAAGATCAACCGGAGATCGACCCGAGATCAACCGGAGATCAACCGGAGATCGAACCAAGATAAACCCGAGATCGATCCGAGATCAACCGGAGATCGACCCAAGATCAACCCGAGATCAACCGGAGATCGACCCAAGAACGACCCGAGATCGACCCGAGATTAACCGGAGATCAACCCGAGATCGACCCGAGATCGACCCGAGATCAACCGGAGATCGACCCAAGATCGATCCGAGATCGACCCGAGATCGATCCGAGATCAACCGGAGATCAACCCGACATCGACCCGAGATCAACCGGAGATCAACCCGAGATCGACCCGAGATCAACCGGAGATCAACCGGAGATCGACCCAAGATCAACCGGAGATCGACCCAAGAACAACCCGAGATCGACCCGAGATCAACCGGAGAGCAACCGGAGATCAACTGGAGATCGACCCGAGATCAACCCGAGATCGACCCGAGATCAACCGGAGATCGACCCAAGATCGACCCGAGATCAACCGGAGATCGACCCGAGATCAACCGGAGATCGACCCGAGATCGACCCAAGAACAACCCGAGATCGACCCGAGATCAACGGAGATCGACCCGAGATCGACCCAAGAACACCCGAGATCGACCCCGAAGATCACCGGAGATCGACCCGAGATCGACCCAAGAACAACCCGAGATCGACCCGAGATCAACCGGAGATCGACCCAAGAACAACCCGAGATCAACCGGAGATCGACCCAAGAACAACCCGAGAACAACCCGAGATCGACCCGAGAACAACCCGAGATCAACCCGAGAACAACCCGAGATCGACCACATTTACATTTTCTCCAACTGAAGGCAAACTTGTGATGTAATGTTTAAAGTGCCTGCCAAATTCAGAAACATCTTTAGTGTTGTTGTTGTTGTCGTTGTTGTTGTTGTTGTTTTGTTGTTTTATTTCAACCGAACGAGAAATAATTAAGAACACACTTCCGCGCGCTGCCCGGATGGCGACCAAGCTGGAGTTTTGAACTGTTCTTGCAACTGGAAAGGATTATGTCCTCTTCAACGTTTCATGCCCATTGTGTCGCCAGCACACGCCGCCCATGTTGGTTAGCCAGTGAATGATCACCGCGACCCGCTTCCGTATGTTGTGTGAAGAAAGTTGTTCAAATCGACGTTCACTTTCAACACAAAATTAACATTCACTATCCAACATCTGCCTGAATTTGTTACGGTGACTCGAAATATATCTGTTGCTCGTGGGCGTCTAAGATGGCGCTTGTGGCAGCTCGTGGCATCCAAGAATGGCGCTTGGTGGCGACAAATTCGTCCCTCACAAATCTTTCCAGTCTCGTGTCCAATTCAATGAAATGATGCCGTCACAATTAAATAAATAAACTCCAGAGAATCTTCTATCTTCACTTTCAAAACAGATTTTTTAAACACAATCGAGATGGGATTTATAAACGGGTGGTTTGTGATTTTAATATCTTATAATTAACAGGAAGATATACAACGTCCATTTTGTGTGTTTTTATCTGTTATATGTGATACAATGCTGGGACGTGTTCACGGTGGGAAGTTGTCCTGTGACGAAACTTCTGTGAACGTCATAAACACGACCATACAACGGATGATGTTCCTCTGGAACGTGTTCCGTCCGTTCATTGTGACACGAAATCCGGTGTTGTTACAACGGCGATCATGTCGCGATTTTTTCAAGAGATAAGAGAGTTTTTGTCCTTTGTGTGAAGGAACAAAGGTAGTGTTTGTGAGTAATTTAATAATGAGTGTGTTTTTACGTAATGTTCTTGTTGTTAGTTAGGAAGTTTTGATGTAAATGTGGATCGTTTTCCCTTGGTTTAACGTAATGTGGTGTACAAGGCTGTCCCATGAGATGGAGATCAATGGAGAAGGATGAGTGTGTTAACTAGGTTCAACATCGTGTGTTAACTAAGGTTACATCGTGGTGTTAACTAGTTATTCATACATTGTGTGTTAACTAGGTTACATCGTGTGTTAACTAAGGTTCACTCGTGTGTAACTAGGTTCACATCGTGGTGCATAACTAGGTTCAGCATCGTGTGGGTTACTAGGTTCACATCGTGTGTTACCTAGATTCACATCGGTGTTAATTAGATTTCAACCATGCGCGTGTTAACTAGGTTCACATCGTGTGGTTAACTAGGTTCAACATCGGTGTTAACTTAGATGTACATCGTGTGGTTAACTAGGTTCACATCCGTGTGCTTAACTAAGTTCACATCGTGTGTTAACTAGATTCACATCGTGGTGTAACTAAGTTCACATCGATGTGTTAACTAGGTTCACATCGGTGTGTAACTAAGGTTACATCGTGTGCTAACTAGGTTCACATCGTGGTAGAGATTAACCTAGGTTTAACGGTTCACAAGCATCGGGTGTGTAAACTAGGTCACATCGTGTGTTACTGATTAGTTCAACAATCGTGTGTTAAAAGCGCGTTCAAAATCGTGTGCTAACAGTCCGAGGTTCAGTCAGAACGTCTGTGACTGATACTATAGTATCACATCGAAAGATGGATGCTGCCTTCTCCGTTGGTGTGCTGTTGAAACTCATCAGGGTTTAGCGAGAGCAAGGCGAAGCCGCTGTTAGTGCAGTCGCCCTCATTTGTATTCCAGAGTTTATCTTGATTCTCCGAGTTATTGGGAATTGATCTAGAGATTGGATGACAGCTGAGTCAACCTGTGGATCCGTTTCAGGTATTCATTGAGGAGAAATGGGAATCGAATCACGGTTGCACTGGCATCCTTCGCATGCTTCTGCACACAACCCTAGTATAACAACAACCAGCATATACCATCGACAAGGTTATTCGCTAGTATACTAAAGCGTCAAATGCAGCGGTTATATGGATTGGGTGTACATGAGGTCATGAAGCCACCTGCACGTGGTAGACAAAATCAAGGGGAGAAATGCTGAACTTAATGGAGAGTGTGAAGTTAGGTATCATACGATAACCAATGGAGGATCGTGGTCTGCTGAAGACAGAGGCTCTGGAGTGCCTGTAAAACCACGCGTTCACTCGAATAATAGGATCCTCTCTTTAGTGATTAATCCTCAATACGCTCTAAATGACACATTTAATTGCATGTTACTTTATACTATCCTGGTGTCTCGAACTCGAGGATCACAGTCCTCTAAATTTCACTGTTCACACTGCGGATAGACGGAATCACCATCCTAAGAGAGGTAAAAACAGCGACATAGTGAGGAAACGTGGGTGTATAGTTAGCACAGCGAACAAAGGGTAAGTAAAACGGCTTAGGTATGAGTGACAGGAATCTTTACAAAGAGGCACAGAAACCAATGTTGTGGGAATCTTCATGAGTCGATCATGCTTCACTCCGACAGCCAAGGACTAGAAGACAGGCATCTCTAGGCAATCAACACCAAGCAAGGTGGTCGGGATGACGAGACAACAGATTCGCACGACTCTAAGGTTTAACACACCGCATACACAACAGACAATGGGATGAACCTAGTTAAACACCACGATGTGAACCTAGTTAACACACTCCATCCTTCTCCATTGATCTCCATCTCATGGACAGCCTTGTACACACATTACGTTAAACAAGGAAACGATTCCACATTTACATCAAACTTCACTAACTAACCAACAGAACATTACGTAACACACTCATTATTAAATTATTACCTTTGTTCCTTCACACAAGGACAAAAAACTCTCTTAATCCTCTTGAAAAATCGCGACATGATGGTCGTTGTGAACAACACCGGAGTTCGTGTCACAATGAACGGACGAACACGTTCCAGAGAACATCATCCGGTTGTATTGTCGTGTTTATGACGTCACAGAATGTTTCGTCACAGACAACTCCTCACCGTGAACACGTCCCAGCATTGTATCACAATAAAACAGATAAAACACACAAATTGGACGTTGTATATCTCCTGTAATTATAAGATATTAAAATCACAAACCACCCGTTTATAAATCCATCTCGATTGTGTTTAAAAAATCTGTTTGAAAGTGAAGATAGAAGATTCTCTGGAGTTTATTTATTTAATTGTGACGGCATCATTTCATTGAATTGGACACGAGACTGGAAAGATATTGTGAGGGACGAATTTGTCGCCACCAAGCGCCATCTTGGGATGCCCACGAGCGCCACCAAGCGCCATCTTGGACGCCCACGAGCAACAGAATATATTTCGAGTCACGTAACAAATTCCAGGGAGATGTTGGATATTGAATGTTAATTTGTGTTGAAAGTGAACGTCGATTTGAACACTTCTCACACAAACATAACGGAAAGCGGGTCGCGGTGAATCATTCACTGGGCTTACCAACATGCGGCGTGTGCTGGCGACACAATGGGCATGAAACGTGAAGAGACATAATCCTTCCAGTGCAAGAACAGTTCAAACTCCACTTGGTCGCCATCCGGGCACGCCGGAAGTGTGTTCTTAATTTTCTCGTTCGGTTGAAATAAACAACCAACACAACAACAACAGACAACAACAACAACACTAAAGATGTTTCTGAATGCAGGCACTTTAAACATACATCACAATTTTGCCTTTCACGTGAGAAAATGTAAATGTGGTCGTCTCGGGTTGTTCTCGGGTTGATCTCGGTTTGTTCTCGGTCGATCTCGGGTTGTTCTCGGGTTGTTCTTGGGTCGATCTCCGGTTGATCTCGGTTGTTCTTGGGTCGATCTCCGGTTGATCTCGGGTCGATCTCGGGTTGTTCTTGGGTCGATCTCGGTCGATCTCCGGTTGATCTCGGGTCGATCTCGGGTTGTTCTTGGGTCGATCTCGGGTCGATCTCCGGTTGATCTCGGGTCGATCTCGGGTGTTCTTGGGTCGACTCGGGTCGATCTCCGGTTGATCTCGGGTCGATCCCGGTTGATCTCGGGTCGATCTTGGTGATCTCCGGTTGATCTCGGTCGATCTCGGGTTGATCTCGGGTCGATCTCCAGTTGATCTCCGGTTGCTCTCCGGTTGATCTCGGGTCGATCTCGGGTTGTTCTTGGGTCAATCTCCGTTGATCTTGGGTCGATCTCCGGTTGATCTCCGGTTGATCTCGGGTCGATCTCGGGTTGATCTCCGGTTGATCTCGGGTCGATGTCGGGTTGATCTCCGGTTGATCTCGGATCGATCTCGGGTCGATCTCGGATCGATCTTGGGTCGATCTCCGGTTGATCTCGGGTCGATCTCGGTCGATCTCGGGTTGATCTCCGGTTAATCTCGGGTCGATCTCGGGTCGTTCTGGGTCGATCTCCGGTTGATCTCGGGTTGATCTTGGGTCGATCTCCGGTGATCTCGGATCGATCTCGGGTTTATCTTGGTTCGATCTCCGGTTGATCTCCGGTTGATCTCGGGTCGATCTCCGGTTGATCTTGGGTCGATCTCGGGTCGATCTCGGGTCGATCTCGGGTTGATCTCCGTTGATCTCGGGTGGATCTCCGGTTGATCTCGGGTCGATCTCGGTTCGATCGGTCGATCTCGGGTCGATCTCGGGTTGATCTCCGGTTGATCTCGGGTCGATCTCGGGTTGATCTCCGGTGATCTCGGGTTGATCTCGGTCGTTCCGGTTGATCTCGGGTGATCTCGGGTCGATCTCCGGTTGATCTCGGGTCGATCTCCGGTCGATCTCGGGTCGATCTCCGGTTGATCTCCGGTCGATCTCGGGTCGATCTCTGGTTGATCTCGGGTGAAACGGTACGTGATGAGGGGTTGATCAGGATTGACACGGATTCCAAAGGCCTCGGACAAATGGACGGACAGCGCCAATGAGAAGGTCACGGTTTTAGGTTTGCACGAAGCAATGAATCACACCACCACCACGGGGATGACACGATGTGGAGTATTTAATGTAACAACAGCACAGCACAGGAAGAGCCACCGGACCACGGTACACGGCACGGCCGGAACCTATCCCAACTGCGGCCATAACATCTATAATGGCGCAGAGCGTGCGACGGAGGTGAGCGATGTTTTCGTACAACTCCAACGAACGATCCAAACACGACTTTGAACACCGCCGTCAGGAATCGCACAACCACCTCTGAGCACCACTGCTGTCATCAACTTCTTACATCTTAACATTTAAGAGATCTAAGACCCAACACAACCACTGCGTCACATTCAGCAGCTTCTCTGTGTCCGCCATGCCATCTTCGATCAGTCGTTTCCTTGTGAGTTCTTCTGGCAATGTTTACCACATACGTCCGCATGATAGTTGCAGCTAACACAGAGCTGGCACTACCACCGCTGTGGAGCTGGAAGATCATCTCATTGACACCATTACACCGACCGTGGCTTCGAAAAGGGACGAAGGTCTCAGAGATGTAAAGGGGTATAAACATCGAAGGGTATTTTGTATTTCGGGTTTCCATGGGCCAAATAAGTCTGAAGATCTAAAAGATTGAAGGGCCAAGGTGAAAAAAGATTTCAAGGATATAAGGTCTAAAAGAACTAAAGGCATCTAAAATATATAAATGTCTCAAAGGTCGAAAGGTCTGTGTTCTATGGGTCGAAAGGGTATGTTCCAACCAAAGTTACAGGTCGAAAGGGACGATGGGGTTGAAAGGGATGAAGGAGTCTAAAGGGTCTAAATATGGGTTCATGGGTCGCAAGGTCTAAAATGTTGAAGAGTCAAGGAGTCTGAAGTGTCAAAAGGTCTTGAGGAGTCTAAGAGAGTCAATGAGTCCAAGGGTCTTCAGAGGTCTAAATTCATGTTGGATCATCTGTTCAAAAGTTACAACAGTTTCAATATTTCACTGAGCCACCCGGGGAGTCGGGGTATCCCCATGCCCACATTGTCCCCTGAGGGCTGATGTGTGGTCCTCTCTGACCAAAATTGTTCTCCAGACCCCAAACTTCAAGGCGATGCCGAAAAGTAAACCTTTGCTTCAACTTGAAATGAAAATGACAACTCACCCATGCCAGACACCCACTAAAAGGGTCTAAAGTGTCAAAAAGGTCTTAAAAGGACTAAAAGGGACTATAAAAGGACTGTCCCCTCTGCTCTCCACCTCCACTCCAACTCTCTGTCTCCCCTCCACTTTCTTTCCCCTTCTTCAAGCAAAAGGGCATTAATTGCATTGACAGGATAAATTATGTAATAATGAAGAACATTAAATTAAGAGCTGAAATAAAATTATGATTCAGATCAATATAATTAATTAAGAGGGTAAATTAAACACCATAAGGAGTTTAAAATTAAATTACGATGAAACATCATTAAAAAAAAAACATCACAATCTCATCAGATGATGGAATCTCGCGATATGTGATCGCCACAAAACATCAATTACATTTTGAGTTCATTATTTGATTATCTCACCACCTGGACGGTAATTTTTTTTAAAGGGCTCCATTCGTGTTTGCACATCGACGTCATGAATCATTATTCAGAGTTTCAAAACGATCCGTTGAGCTGCTTCGGAGGAGAAGGAAAAACGAAAAATTGTGAAAC
>CM068954.1:188185408-188197975 GCA_035128595.1 Eptatretus atami | reverse complement strand
GATGAACAAAAGGTTCACCCATATGATGTCAGGGGTCACATGGTTTGGCAGCCATATTGGACTTACCGGAAAAAACAAAAAAATATTCTCCAGAACAGCTGGACAGATCAACGGGAAATCTCACAGAAATGTTCCCTCAGCCTTGGGGATACCAGGGTATTCACGCGTGAAAAGGCTGATTTAATGCAATTTAATTCCAGGCTATAAGGCAACCAAAAGGTGAAATTTTGAAGGGGGGGTGTACACTTTCTATCAGCAGCTGCACATTACTTTCCCTCCACAATTAAATATGATAGTGGTTCATTTCATTTGTAGAAATTTGTGCTGCATAATAATTATTTTCAGGAACTCTTGTTGATAATTGCCGGATAATGGCCAACGTGTTTGATCACACGCTCAGGATTGCCCCTGTAGCATGGTGTTTGCAGCTCGGTAGAGATGGTGTTCCATTTCAAAGTGACTCGATTTTCTATCTTTTTTTTTCTTCTTTTTTTTTCCGCTTAATCATGGGGATGGCATTCTCTACTTAATCATAGGTGGAACGAGGCCAAGATATACTAAGGCATGTCTGTTAGTTTCATAACAGCTCTTTGGTAAAAATCGTTCTGCAGCACCAAAAGCAAAACCATTTAGGCCCCGATCCCACTCCGGTATTTGGGGTCTTCGGCCATTGATTGTAGCATGAAAACTTTCTCGGTTTGTATTACTATACAAGCACCGAGGAGACGCATAGACTCAGGCATATTTGTGGAAAATCCGAAATGATTCACCATTCAGTTGAATCGTTCTCGTGCATGTAACACGAGACGGTAGTGGACAATCGGCGGTCTCGACTCCTTGATGCGACGTCACGAGCTCGGCTGAAAAAGAACGTTTTCGACTTTTAATCGCAAATTTATACCGAGCTTTATAATTCGGAAACGGGAAAAGACCATCATGATCTATTTTGTTAGATAAATCAAGGGACAGATTAGCATTGAAGGTGTGGCTGTGAAGCATTTGGGTTCCCTTTGAGAGCTAAAACAGAATACTACTGAGACATAAACTAACTTTACTCCTTGTGTGCGTGCTTTATTTCCAATCCAGGAGGTGCACGAAGTCCTCCTTGGATTCACAACCCTCAATATAAATTACCTTTGCCGTCGAAGGTGGAGGACAGGTTAATATTTTCCACGCCTGTTTGTCGATGAACACGATATCTCAAAAGTTACGGATGGATTTGGTCGAAACCTTGGTGGACAGGTTGGGTTTGTGACAAACGAAGTGATTCGATTTTGGTGAACATCTGATCCGATCGCGAAACGAGAATTTCAAGTGATTCTTCACCATTGAGAAATTGGGGCAAAAATTATATAGCAGCGATGTTTCAAAAAGTTGTGGGTAGGGTTATGACAAAACTTAGTGCACGAGTTCTGAAGTGGACGAAAACAAGCAATTTGGATTTTAGTTGAGGTGAGTATGCAGGTTCAGGTCCTATCATTGGGATACAAAACGTAAACTATTCAGCCTGGCAGAGGTATGCGCTCCACTGAGTGCCGCTCTCCTTTATTTTTAGATTATCTTCTTCAGCTTTTGGTTTCAGTTTTCCTCTCATCAATTGTTGAATTTGTCCAATTTTCCTTTCTCAGTTGTTCTCTGTATCTCATCTCTGTTCCATGGCGCGCGTTTAGTTTCGATTGTGGGGCCTGGTCTATTCTTCTTGCAGTGTTGTTTTCTGTACTTTTTGTGAAATGAGGCAGTGCCACTGCAAAGCCCACAGTATCGATTTCTTTCAAGGGGGATGATTTTGCACAAATTTTACAAATGATCAGGCTGTTCTCCAAACAAGCATTTAGTCTGTTTATTGTTTTCCAATCATCAAGAGTTGTGGTCTTTTTCTGAATGATGTCAATGTCATCATCCTCATCTCCTCCATCCTGCCCGTTTCTCCCTCCTCTTCCTGCTCATCATCATCTGCCATTCCCTTCCCCTCTGTCTGTATAGGTGTCACCCAGTCCATGCCATTGGCCTGTTCCACTCTTCCCCCTTCTCAGAGTGGGCCGTATCCCTCCCTCCATCACAATTTGTCTCCACCGCTGGAGTCCCAGTGCTACACAGCATTCTGAAATCTGGCTTTGCTGCAACCCCCTCACAATTCCACTTCCCTCCCCAGGGTGGCCTGCATCCCCTCACTCCGTCACAATTCGTCTCCACCACTGGAGTCCAATGCTACACCACGTTCTGAGATACGGCTTCACTGCATCACCCCTTCGAGTGCCACTGCGGCCAAGTCTCCACATCCTTCTCTCCATCCCCGGTGAGTCTCAGCTCCCATGGCCTTACACCTCTGTTGTTACTTGTGTCTGGTCCTAACTGTTATCAACTCTATTCAGTTCTTAGGATTTATGGATTGTCGATGCAAACCTTTCTAATTTATGAAGTGAAACATCACCGTCCTGTTTCACAATTTTCTTCTTCAAAATTGGTCCAAAAACCTTTACCTGCGGCCACACATCCCCCACTCTTTCATGCAAAGAAATATTATTCACAGTGAAGGATGGTTTTTCTCATCTGCATCCCAACGTTCTGTGTTTAAACTCTTGGCTTGAGCTATATTTGGATTGATCTGAACAGGTAGCACCTTTCCAGTTTCTCACTCCGTGGCAGATCCCTATCTCACTGTGAAACGTTCTTCCATTCAATTAGAGGTGGTGTACTCATTATTCTCTGCAACGCAAATAATTTACATCGATCGCTCCGGCGTAAGGTCAAGTTCAAATGGTGGTCTTAAAAAAATAAAGATGTTTTTTGTCATCGCTCAATTTTGAGAATGCGGAATCACTAAGCCACTTGGCCTCCAAGATATTCCAACATCATCATAGTGTACCTGCACTGAAGTTGTACACCTGGTTATTTGATATGTGTCCTGACCTACATTTTTTGGATTGTAACCAAATTAATGACAAACACCTTTTTGATCAGAACTGGAATAATTTTCCTCCGATTTTAATAATGTTAAGTTTCATGGGTAGATTGTAGATGGAAACACGTTTTCTCATTTACACTTATCCATAAATGTTGAAGGTCAAGGTCATGTGGTCAGAAAAATATGGCCGTCACTGGATCAAAGGAAAGTTTGCTGCAGATATCTCGTTTAAATTGATTGATGGGTTCGACTACAACACGTGAAGATCAGTGTTCACACCCACCGGACCGTCAATGTTATCCTGGCAATGGAGAACTTCTCTGAAACCATTTTTTTCCACTTAATGTTTGCCTGAAACAGGTTGTTGATATCCGCAGGTAATCGGTCAAGATGTGTGTAATGATAACGAAGAACCTGCTGGAAAGAAAACATGCAGATCCAAGGTGCTGGTGATGTATGTGGTGAGTCAGGTGACAAGGTGAAGATTCATGGTGGACGTGCCAAAGGTAATTGATGATTATGTTTCGTGAAAATCAAGATAACAGTTATAATTTCAATGTTAACAGTTTCAAACTTGTCTCCCTCCTCTAAAAGCTGGTGGTGTCTTGTTACTCTGTATCTGGTGGATGCTCCCCCTCCATCCCTTTCCTCACTTCAAATATCACCACAGCTATCTCTGCTTGTGAGAATGCTGAATGCCTCAATTCTGTGTTTGCTTCCAAATTTTGCATCTCCAGCCCCTCACTCTCAGTACCCATCCTTCCCTGTGTTCCCCAACTACTTGTACTCTGTGCTTTTGGCACCTGAGAAGGTGGAGACGGTTGTCAACCTCAACTCTGGCCCTGCAATGGGACCAAATGGCATCAGGTCATCTATATATGACTAAAACTCTCATTCTTCCCACGCTTTCGAAGAAAAGCAGGAATATTGTGATTGTCTCCACCGTCCGTCCCTACGTCCATCTGTCTGACCCTGTAACTCCTCCTACACCGTTTGAATAGAACTTGAAACTTTGGGACATAGTAGATATATGTATGGGGAAGTGCACAACACTTTCGGATTTTTGATATGACCCCTAGGGCCGGGCCAGAGGGTTGGGGGTCATGGGGGTCGATTTAAAAAAAAATTGTCTTATAGCTTTTTAAATCAAACATATTCATGATTATACATTTAACAACATATTTTTTTAAACACATGATGATCAGAGGGGTTGGGGGGGGGGGGTAGGGGGTGCTTAGCGGATCGGGGGTCAAATAGCTTCCTCCTACACCGTTTGAGATAAGGACTTGAAACTTTGGGACATAGTAGATATATGTATGGAGAAGTCACAACACTCGGATTTTTGATATGACCCTAGGCCGGCCAGAGGGGTGGGGTAATGGGGGCTGATTTTTTTAAAGTGTATTTACCATTGTACATGGTAAATTCTTTTATAAAGAACTTACTTATGTGACCCCCATGAGTGACAAACAGTCACAGGTTTTACTGTATTTATCTAATTGATTATGAAGAATTATAATTAATATTGTACACAGTTCATTCCTATGATTAAATTGATGCACAGTTCTATATTGCTGGACAGTGTTAAATTAATGTTTCATGAAATGTTGACATGCTTGCAATGACTTCTGATTTAGTAAACATAGTAAGTCTTTGGTCATAAAGCACATCAATAGAAAAAGAATAGTCAATCCATTTTGCAAGATAAAATTTCACCGAGCGTTAATGGGACAAAGCAGTGTGCGCGGAATATGCGATGGTGTGCATCGACAACGTAGTTCTAGTCTTGTATGTATTTACGTACATATATATAAAAATATGGATGTGTGTTCCGAAATACAGCCAAAACGGTACATGACAGCGCAAATATTTTTGGGCCACCTTACTCACCATTCTCCTGCGGTGTGCGAGTATCAGGTTTTGTTCAAATCGGGCAAAGAAAAAATGATTTAAAATCAATTCCCGATTCAGTCAAATACTCTTCGGAGGAATTTGATCAATGCAAAACCTCAGCGGGATAGTTTGTTGGAGCTATCTTTTTTTTTTCTTTTTCTTGAAATGATTTTTTTATCAACCACTGTCACAACGAGAACCCAACGGGTTCATGGGTCATCTAGTATATAAATAAATGTCTCTGAGATATATATATATATATATATATATATATAATATATATATATATATATATGTTGTGTATACATGTATATATACATATATCTCCATCGACATTTATTTATATATGTGCATAAATATATCGACTCCTTCCATCCCTTCCATCCGAGAAGAAGTTGCATAAAGCAATGAAGAAAGGCAACCAAGGTAGCTCTTTGGTGTTTCAAATCCTTCCACGAGTTCCTCCACAGCTGTATATATATACAGAAGGAAGTGAAGGCGTGTGCTTTATACCCAGGTCTCAATAAGGTAGACGCTGATTGGTTTGGCCTAATGATGTCACGGTTAATCCGAACGCCCATTGGTCGGCTCATCATCTTGACTCGAGCCCCCATTGGCTGGAGCAGAGTTCGCCGATGATTCACGTTTGCAACCACATCCTGGAGAGAGGGGGGATGGGTTTCTCCTGAGGTCCATTCACCATTTGTACCGTTCTTCCTTGATCTTTCCATGCTGAAAGAAACACAGAGATCGTACAAATTCCTTTAGACACATAGTATTGGATCGGTGGTAAGGATGAAGGTTGCTCCAACATACATAAATGAAACGAGCTCGACCTCGGTCAATATCCTGAACATATCTGCATTGTACTGGTCTGCACAGATAGGGTTGTCAACCAAGTGCTGTGCAATAGCAGATGAAGCAGTCCGGTGGCGTGGCGGTGGTTGCTAGATATTTCTCCATGCTCACACTGGTTGTGTTCTAACCCTCACAATCTTTCTTCGAATCGCCAAGGGGATGTGTTGTTTGATCCGATCAGCCAATCTTAGTGTTGTGCGGCCCACGTACCAAGCTTCACATCGGCACTTAAACTCATAAATAACATTGCGGTTTGTGAGGTCGGTGGCACATCCTTGTTGACTGACGACAGCAAACGGCGAGAGTAAAGATTACTCGGGGTTGCACAGCCAGAAACGTGTTGGACACAAATATGTTTGATTTGTACTTCAAACCTTCGTGATGATTGCCCTTTCCAGAGCATCCTGATATAGGACTGGACATTTGTCGACCAATCTTCCGATCTTTTGTCATGTTTAGAAACTTGTGTATGTATCTCTTAACTGTATGCTCAGGATAACCATTCTCACCCAGTATATTCATGATTTTGTCGATTTCAGCTGGAAGATTACAAGGTGAACAATCCTCTGTGCTCTGTTAACCAGGATATTTATCAAGGCAATTTTGTATCTCGTGGAGCTGTAGGAGTCCACGAGTATACTGCCCTGTGAAAGTCGGCTTCCGGTAGACGGATGTTGTGAAACCAGGTTGGAACTATCACCAACATTGAGTTGGTTGGTTGGATTTTTTTACCCTGAAGGTGCAGCACGAAAAGCTTCGGTCACTATTATGTCGTGTTTGTTTGTATCCATATTAAAGTTCTGAAGTACAAACATCTGTTTATATTGTTACGGTTCTGGAAATTCGCAAACACCATAAATAGGTTCCGAGTGAGTATATTTCTTAAGTCATGTGTAGTTAGCCCAAACCCATTGTTATAGAGGGAATTAATGTGATTCATTCGCGGCTGCGATCCTTTGAGTTAGGCGTTTTTCTGTTCTACCTTTGTTTTGAGCCACCCACGCCAACAACAACAACAACGCAGCAGCAAAAACCTACCTTCACCACTCGCTACCGCAAACCTCACATCACCGCCATTCCAAACAGCACCATGGCCATCGAACACCGCCGAAAACCCTCCACCACCTTCTCCTACGGCCATTCCCGCCACACCTGTGGCGCCGAGCGTCGAGCTGTCTTCAGCGAGACACGCGAGACGCGAGTGCAAGATGGCGGGGTTTCTGAGGAGAATTCGGATCAGGAATGATGCACGCCCACATCTGATCCACCCAATTCAGGAAGCGCGGGGCGGCTTGCCCCGCCTCCAACGCGCCTGACGAAAATCGGCATATGCAAATTTGAGGATCAGGAATGATACACGCCCCCTTTTTCTCCGTCCAATCGGCGAGCGTGGCTCCGCCCCTGAGGTCGTTTGGATCCGATAATTGCATATGGTGGGTTCCCGAAGCCGATAAAAAAGGCGAGCGCAGTGAGGAGCTCGAGCAGTATCGTGGAGAGTGTCGGTGGAGCAGTCAGTATCGAGCAGTATCGTGGGGCGAGCCAGTAGAGCAGTATCGAAGAGTATCGTGGGGCGAGCCAGTGGAGCAGTATCGTGGAGAGTGTCGGTGGAGCAGTATCGTGGGGCGAGCCAGTAGAGCAGTATCGTGGAGAGTGTCGGTGGAGCAGCAGATCGGTGAGGAAGTCAGTTGGGCTGGGTCGTTGGAGACCGAGCTCGAGGAGATCGGTGAGGCGAGATCGGTGGGGCAGACGGCTGCGGAGGCGAACGGCTGAGGTGGACCTGGAGGCTCGCGTCGCGGGATTCGAGGCGAGCCAGCCATACTCCCTCCCCAGAGCATCAACAATTCCCCCCTTTTTCCCCGCGCTGAGAGAGTGCGACAAGGGGCCCCGTTCCCACTTACACCAGCAGGTGCCCACGGAACGCCGTGCAGCGACATTCTGCGGCTCGCCAGAGGGCGCGGGTAGGACCCTTCGGTCTCGTGGCCTGGCCGCTCATCCAGGTCCCACGCGCATTAGGCCCACGCGGCCCAGTCTGACTCCCTTGCCTTTGAGGGGGTCTTTTCTTTGCTTCGGTGTGAATGCGTGTTGTGGCGCCGTGTCTTGTAAGGTAGTAACTGTATAAGTGGTCCGTGTGTCGTGTAGTCGGTTTTAAACTCCTTTTATATGTGCATTTCTTTTGTCAATGTGATATATGTGCAATCGCTTATTGTGATGTAAATACATGCTGTTTGCTTTACGTGTGCTAAGGTGTGATCCGTGTGCCACGGAATAAATGTGCATTGTGTGAACTGTTTTCCCGTTCGCTTCGTCTTTTCTTTAGTTGAACCTCCATCCTGCTTCACGTAAAGGGTTCGTAGGGGTGCAAACGCCCGTAAATAATCTGGAACCGTCGAGGTCGACGATAACCGCTCGGTTATCCCGATAGTACGGAACGGCCCGCCCAAGCGGCTCGTGTCCGGAAGTCGACCTGCGGCGAGGTACGATCGCCCGGTTTACCATCCGCGTGGGTACTTAGGTAGGTCGAATTTGGCGAACAACCCTATCCTACGCGCGGTGGCCGATTGGCACGATGTGGTGAGGTCGAAAGCCCACCCGTGACTGGATCCCGGCGTTAGCCGGGAGGGTCACGACTGAATGTTCCGTCCGGTGGGCGAGGCGTCGCGGTTCGACGTCGCTGGCCGATCGCACGCCGACGGGCGCGAATTCGCAACAATATGTACATAATATATACATATATATACATATACATACATATATACATATACATATACATATATACATATATATATATATATACATATACATACGCATATACATATACATATATATACATATATACATGTGTAATATATATACATACATATGTATATATATATACATATACATATACATTCAGTATGTATGTGTATATATACTGTATATATATACATATATATATGTATATATATACATATATATAATATATTCATATATAAACATATATATAATAATATATATATAATGTATATATATATATATATTATATATGTGGTGTACAGAAACATGTACATATATACTGAAACGCAAAAGAAACTTACCACTTTTTAAACCTTCAAATATCAACAATAACACTGCGTGTAGTAAATGTGTGAACTTATTTGTGGACAATAGTGTCCTCACTGTCAGACAAAACGGTCACGGATGGTCACTTGAACCTTCAATGGTCACTTCATAGCACAGCTGTTGAACAGCCGTTTTGACCGTCAGTGATTAGCCAAGGGGTACGGGATGATTTAAATGAGCTGCACGTGATGTCTTGATATTGGCTTTAAAAAGGCCAGTGCAAAATGGGCATTTCAATCAACATGCCGCGATTGTCAAGGGATCAACGGCAGTGTGCCTTGGGCATACTGCAAGGCGGATTGAGCTACCGTGAGGTGGCACGTCGCCTTGGCTGTTCACACCAGACGATATTGGCCCTGGTGGACAGAGACACCCTCCACAACTCTGCAGATGACAGAACTCGATCAGGGAGGCCAAGAGTCACCACTGCAAGGCAGGACAGGCAGATGATTCTAAGTCAGATGACTTCAGACATTGAGGACTGAGTGGGACAGAATCCAGCGGCAATCCATCCAAAGACTGGTAGGCAGTATGCGCCGACAATGCACTGCCTGTATCCAAAACAATGGTGGCCACACACGCTAATGAAAGGGGACTGACATTGCACCCTGTGCTGTTCTGTACTGTAGAACAAACTTATTGAGATGGTGTATCTTGGTCAAAAACTTGACATGTCATCAATAAAATGCAATGTTTCAATTAGCAATTGTTGGTTGTTTTATTTTGAACTGTTAAAATTTTATTACATTTCAAACAAGTGGTAAGTTTCTTTGCGTTTCAGTATAATACATTCAGAACATCTGTCTACCGGAAGCCGACTTTCACAGGGCAGTATACTCGGTGGGACTCCTTCAGCTCCACGAGATACAAAATTGCCTTGATCAATAACCTGGTTAACAGAGCACAGAGGATTTGTTCACCTTGTAATCTTCCAGCTGAAATCGACAAAATCATGATATACTTGGTGAGAATGGTTATCCTGAGCATATAGTTAAGAGATACACACACAAGTTTCTAAACACGACAAGAGATCGGAATATTGGTCCGGACAAATGTCAGTCTATATCAGATGCCCTGGAAAGGGCAATCATCACGAGGTTTGAAGTACAAATCAAACATATTGTGTCCAACACGTTTCTGGCTGTGCAACCCCGAGTAATCTTTACCTTCGCCGTTTGCTGACGTCAGTCAACAAGGATGTGCCACCGACCTCACAAACCAGCAATGTTATTTATGAGTTTAAGGCCGATGTGAAGCTCGGAACGTGGGCCGCACAACACTAATATTGGCTGATCGGATCAAACAACACATCCCCTTGGCGATTCGAAGAAACATTGTGAGGGTTAGAACACAACCAGTGCGAGCATGCAGAAATATGCAGCAATCACCGGCCACTGTATCTGTTTCATCTGCCATTGCACAGCACCTGGTTGCCAACCCTGTCTGTGCAGACCAGTACAATGCAGATATGTTCAGGATATTCAGCCGAGGTCGGAGCTCGTTTCATTTAAGGGCTGTCACACCTTGACGTTTTGCCAGCGTATGGCAAGGTCTCAAAATGTATGTAACACGCTGGCGTACGCTGAACTATTGATGTTTTTTAAAGTTTTGGGTGTATAATAACGTGTTGGACATGCATAACGTATTAGTAACGTACACAGAACGTTTCAATCACATATAGATAACTTATACCAACGAATGCTGAGCGTGTTGTCGGCGTTCACAACCTATGCCCAACGATAGTCTAACTTATGCATAGGCAGCAGCATATCGCCAACGATCACGTGGCGTAGGCTATTCATAGGCTGCGGCTCGACGATTCAAATCATAACCGCACATAGACATCGAAGTGAGAAGGCCGCTGTCACACCTTGACGTTTTAGCCAGCGTATGCCGACGTATGAAAAATTTGCCGAACCAAGCTGGCACACGTCGAAAACGTTATGGGTAAGTTTTGTATACGTTAATAGCACGCTGAAGCACGGTGGCATACGTCGTAGTACGCTGGCATACGTCGTCATACGCCGAGTACGTCGAGAAATTTTCAGCATGTTGAAAATTTCTCGACGTACTCGGCGAATGACACACGTTCCGCATACGCTGGCCATAAGTTGTAGGCACGTTACGCGATCGTTGACACACGTCGACACACGTTACTTGTTCGTTACTCATAAGTCGAAACACGTCGAGGTAATGGTTAGCGTCAGTGTTCCAGACTCCCTGTTTTTTTTTTTGTTTTTTTTTCTTCGGTATGACGGTGATGTTGACACTTCGATTTCTAGTGCGGTTATGATTTAAATCGTTGAGCGGCAGCCTATTAATTATATTATATTATACCGCACTAGAAATCGAAGTGTCAACATCACCGTCATACCGAAGAAAAAAACCAAAAAAAAAACCAGGGAGTCTGGAACACTGACACTAACCATTACCTTGACATGTTTCGACTTATGAGTAACTTACAAGTAACGTGTGTGGGCGTGTGTCAACGATCGCGTAACGTGCCTACAACTTATGGCCAGCGTTATGCGGAACGTGTGAGTCATATGCTGGCATACGTCGAAAAATTTCAAGCATGGAAAATTTGTCTAACAGCTCGGCGTACTACGACGAATGCCAGCGTACTACGACGTATGCCAGCGTACTACGACGTATGCCAGCGTGCTCTTAACGTATACAAACTTACCCATAACGTATTCGACGTGTGCCAGCATTTTAGCCAAATTTTTTCATACGTCAGGCATACGCTGGCTAAATCGTCAAGTGTGACAGGGCCCTTTACGTATGTTGGAAGCAACCTTCATCCTTACCACGATCCAATACTATGTCGTCAACAGGAATTTGTACGATCTCTGTGTCTCTTTCAGCATGGAAAGATCAAGGGAAGTACAGTAACAAATGGTGAATGACCTTAGGGAAACCAATCCCCCTCTCTCCAGAATGTGGTTGCAAACGTCAATCATCGGCGAACTCTGCTCCAGCCAATGGGAGCTCGAGGTCGAGATGATGAGCCGACCAATGGGCATTCGGATTAACCGTGACGTCATTACGGCCGAACCAATCAGCGTCTACCTTATTGAGACCTGCGTATAAGCACACGCCTTCACTTCCTTCTTCACTTGCTGCGTTTTTACCCTTGAGAGTGCAGCACGAAAAGCTTCGGTCACTATGTCGTGTTTATTTGTATCCATATTAAAGTTCTGCAGTACCAAACATCCTGTATATATATATATATATATATAATATACGTATATATACGTATATAGTATATATATATACATATATATGTATATATATATATATATATATATATATATTTACAGCTGTGGAGGAACTCTGGCAGGATTGTTGAAACACCAAAGAGCTACCTTGGTTGCCTTTCTTCATTGCTTTATGCAACTTCTTCGGATGGAAGAGCATGGAAGGAGTCGATATATTTATGCACATATATAAATAAATGTCGATGGAGATATGAGGCGCCGTGAGGAGGAGTGATGTAAGCTACATTTTTTAATGATATGATGATTATAGGCTCGGATGATAGGGTAAGGGTTAAAATAGTGCTATATGGCATTAACTCCAAAATTTCCGATGTGTGCCTTACATCACTCCTCTCGCGGCGCCTCATATATATTGGGTCGCCGAAATAGGTGTTGGGTCGCCGAAATAGGTGACCCTTATTGTCAGTAATTCTGTCTGTTTGTTTGGATGTTTGTTCGTTTTTTTTTTTTCTCGGACAAATGATTTTCTTTTTTCTCGATGGTTTTTCTCAATCTAATATGGCTGCCGGACCGTGTGATCTCTCAATTATT
>CM068954.1:188172571-188184798 GCA_035128595.1 Eptatretus atami | reverse complement strand
ATTTTTTCTTTGCCCGATTTGAACAAAACCTGATACTGCACACCGCAGGAGAATGGTGAGTAAGGTGGCCCAAAAATATTTGCGCTGTCATGTACCGTTTTGGCTGTATTTCGGGAACACACATCCATATTTTTATCGATACGTAACTGTTAGGCCGTAAATAAATCAAGAAGACTAGAACTACGTTGTCGATGGCACACCATCGCATATTCCCGCGCGCACACTGCTTTGTCATTACGCTCGGTGAAATTTTATCTTGCAAATGGATTGACTATTCTTTTCTATTTGATGTGCTTTATGACCAAAGACTTACTATGTTACTAAATCAGAAGTCATTGCAAGCATGTCAACATTTCATGAAACATTATTTTAACACTGTCCAGCAATATAGAACTGTGCATCAATTTAATCATAGGAATGAACTGTGTACAATATTAATTATAATTCTTCATAATCAATAGATAAATACAGTAAAACCTGTGACTGTTTGTCACTCATGGGGGCCACATAAGTAAGTTCTTTATAAAAGAATTTACCATGTACAATGGTAAATACACTTTAAAAAAATCAGCCCCATTACCCCACCCCCCTCTGGCCGGCCCTAGGGGTCATATCAAAAATCCGACAGGTTTTGTGCACTTCTCCATACATATATCTTACTATGTCCCAAAGTTCAAGTTCCTATCTCAAACGGTGTAGGAGGAGCTATTTTGACCCCCGATCCGCTAAGCACCCCCTACCCCCCCCCAAGCACCCTCTGATCATCATGTGTTTAAAAAATATATGTTGTTAAATGTATAATCATGAATATGTTTGATTTAAAAAGCTATAAGACAATTTTTTTTAAATCGACCCCATGACCCACCCCTCTGGCCGGCCCTAGGGGTCATATCAAAAATCCGAAAGTGTTGTGCACTTCCCCATACATATATCTACTATGTCCCAAAGTTTCAAGTTCCTATTTCAAACGGTGTAGGAGGAGTTACAGGGTCAGACAGATGGACAGGGGACGGGAGCGGAGACAATCACAATATTCCTGCTTTCTTCGAAAGCGTGGGAAGAATGAGAGTTTTAGTCATATATAGATGACCTGATGCCATTTGGTCCATTGCAGGGCCAGAGTTGAGGGTTAAACAACCTTCTCCACCTTCTCAGGTGCAAAAGCACAGAGTACAAGTAGTTGGGGACGACAGGGAAGGATGGGTACTGAGAGTGAGGGGCTGGAGATGCAAATTTGGAAGCAAACACAGAATTGAGGCATTCAGCATGTCTCGACAAGGCCAGAGATAGCTGTGGTGATATTTGAAGTGAGGAAAGGGATGGAGGGGGAGCATCCACCAGATACAGACGTAACAAGACACCACCAGCTTTTAGAGGAGGGAGACAAGTTTGAAACTGTTAACATTGAAATTATAACTGTTATCTTGATTTTCACGAAAACATAATCATCAATTACCTTTGGCACGTCCACCATGATCTTCACCTTGTCACCTGACTCACCACATACATCACCAGCACCTTGGATCTGCATGTTTTCTTTCCCAGCAGGTTCTTCGTTATCATTACACACATCTTGACCGTCACCTGCAGATATCAACAACTGTTTCAGGCAAACATTAAGTGGAAAAAAACATGGTTCAGAGAAGTTCTCCATTGCCAGGATAACATTGACGGTTCCGGTGGGTGTGGAACACTGATCTTCACGTGTTGTAGTCGAACCCATCATCAATTTAAACGAGATATCTGCAGCACAACTTTCCTTTGATCCAGTGACGGCCATATTTTTTCTGACCACATGACCTTGACCTTCAACATTTATGGATAAAGTGTAAATGAAGAAAACGTGTTTCCATCTACAATCTACCCATGAAACTTAACATTATTAAAATCGGAGGAAAATTATTCCAGTTCTGATCAAAAAGGTGTTTGTCATTAATTTGGTTACAATCCAAAAAATGTAGGTCAAGGACACATATCAAATACCAGGTGTACAACTTCAGTGCAGGTACACTATGATGATGTTGGAATATCTTGGAAGGCCAAGTGGTCTTAGTGATTCCGCATTCTCAAAATTGAGCGATGACAAAAAACATCTTTATTTTTTTAAGACCACCATTTGAACTTGACCTTTACGCCGGAGCGATACGATGTAAATTATTTGCGTTGCAGAGAATAATGAGTACACCACCTCTAATTGAATGGAAGAACGTTTCACAGTGAGATAGGGATCTGCACGGAGGTGAGAAACTGGAAAGGTGCTACCTGTGTCAGATCAATCAAAAGTATAGCTCAAGCCAAGAAGTTTAAACACAGAACGTTGGAGTGCAGATGAGAAAGAAACCATCCTTCACTGTGAATAATATTCTTTGCATGAAGAGTGGGGGATGTGTGGCCCAGGTAAAAGGTTTTTGGACCAATTGAGAAGAAAATTGTGAAACAGGACGGTGATGGTTTCACTTCATAAATTAGAAAGGGTTGCATCGACAATCCATAAATACCTAAGAACTGAATAGAGTTGATAACAGTTAGGACCAGACAACAAGTAACAACAGAGGTGAAGGCCATGGGAGCTGAGGACTCACCGGGGGATGGAGAGAAGGATGGTGGAGACTTGGCCGCAGTGGCACTCGAAGGGGTGATGCAGTGAAGCCGTATCTCAGAACGTGGTGTAGCATTGGGACTCCAGTGGTGGAGACGAATTGTGACGGAGTGAGGGGATGCAGGCCACCCTGGGGAGGGAAGTGGAATTGTGAGGGGGTATGCAGCAAAGCCAGATTTCAGAATGCTGTGTAGCACTGGGACTCCAGCGGTGGAGACAAATTGTGATGGAGGGAGGGGATACAGGCCCACTCTGAGAAGGGGGAAGAGTGGAACAGGCCCAATGGCATGGACTGGGTGACACCTATACAGACAGAGGGGAAGGGAATGGCAGATGATGATGAGCAGGAAGAGGAGGGAGAACGGCAGGATGGAGGAGATGAGGATGATGACATTGACATCATTCAGAAAAAGACCACAACTCTTGATGAATGGAAAACAATAAACAGACTAAAATGCTTGTTTGGAGAACCAGCTGATCATTTGGTAAAATTGTGCAAAATCATCCCCCTTGAAAGAAATCGATACTGTGGGCTTTGCAGTGGCACTGCTCATTCACAAAAAAGTAACAGAAAACAACACTGCAAGAAGAATAGACCAGGCCCCACAAATCGAAACTAAACGCCGCCATGGAAACAGAGATGAGATACAGAGAAACAACTGAGAAAGGAAAATTGGACAAATTCAACAATTGATGAGAGGAAACTGAAACCCAAAGCTGAAGAAGATAATCTAAAAAATAAAGGAGAGCGGCACTCAGTGGAGCGCATACCTCTGCCAGGCTGAATAGTTTACGTTTTGTATCCCAATGATAGACTGAACCTGCATACTCACCTCAACTAAAATCCAAATTGCTTGTTCTGCGTCACCTGTCCAGCTCGTACACTAAGTTTTGTCATAACCCACCCACAACTTTTTGAAACATCGTGCTAAATATATAGTTTTTGGCCCAATTTCTCAATGGTGAAGAATCCCTTGAAATTCTCGTTTCCGGATGCGGATCCAGATGTTCACCAAAAATTGAATCACTTCGTTGTCACAAACCCAACCTGTCCACCAGGTTTCGACCAAATCCATCCGTAACTTTTTGAGATATCGTGTTCATCGACAAACAGCGGTGGAAAATATAACCTTCCTCCACCTTCGACGGCAAAGGTAATTATATTGAGGGTTGTGAATCCAGAGAGGACTTCGTGCACCTCCTGGATGGAAATAAAGCACCGACACACAGGAGTAAAGTTAGTTATGTCTCATAGTATTCTGTTTAGCTCTTCAAGGGGAACCCAAATGCTCACACCACCTCAATGCTAATCTGTCCCTTGATAATCTACAAAATAGATATGATGTCTTTTTCCCATTTCCGAATTATAAAGTCGGTAAATTTGCGATTAAAAGTCGAAACGTTCTTTTTCAGCCGAGCCGTGACGTCGCATCAGGAAGTCGACCGCCATGTCCATACCGTCTCGGTGTTACATCACGGAACGATTCAACTCGAATGGTGAATCATTTCGGATTTTCCACAAATATGCTGAGTCTATGCGTCCTCGGTGCTTGTATAGTAATACAAACCGAGAAAGTTTCATGCTACATCAATGGCCGAAAGACCCGAAATACCTGAGTGTGGATCGGGCCTACAAAATGTTTGCTTTTGTGCTCAGAACATTTTACAAAGAGCTGTTATGAAACAACAGACATGCTTATATCTTGGCCTGTTCCACCATGATTAAGAGAGAATGCCATCCCCATGATTAAGCGGAAGAAAGAACAGTCATTTGAAAATGGAACACCATCTCTACCGAGCTGCAAACACATCTACACGGGCAATCTGAGCGGTGAATCAAACACATGTTGCCATTATCCGGCAATTATCACAAGAGTTCCTGAAAATAATTATTATCAGCACAAATTTCTACAAATGAAATGAACCACTATCTATTTATTGTGGAGGGAAAGTATGTGCAGTGCTGATAGAAAGTGTACACCCCCCCTTCAAAATCTTCACCTTTTGTTGCCTTATAGCCTGGAATTAAATTGCATTAAATCAGCCTTTTCCACCTTTATTTACACATCGTAACCCACAACTTCCAAGTGAAAAACAAATCATACAAATTTTACAAAATAAAAAAAAATACAAACCGAGAATATCTTGATTGGATAAGTGTCCACCCCTCCTGAGTTAATACCTGGTGGAAGCACCTTTGACAGCAATTACAGCTGTGAGTGTTGGGATAGGTCTCCACCAACTTTGCACACCTTGATTGGGCAATATTTGCCTATTCTTCTGCACAAAAGTGTTCAAGCTCAGTCAAGTTGCATGGGGAGCGTTGATAGACAGCAATCTACAAGTCATGGGACAGATTTTCGATTGGATTTATGTCAGGGCTCTGACTGGGCCACTCAAGGACATTTATCTTTTTGTTCCTCACCCACTGCAGTGTATCTATGGCTGTGTGCTTCACGTCGTTGTCATGCTGAAAGGTGAACTTCTGTCCCAATTTCAGCTTTCTTACAGAGGGCAGCAGGTTTTTTTTAATGTATTTTGCTCTGTCCATTTTCCCTTCTATCCTGACAAGTGCCCGAGTCCCTGCTGATGAGAAACATCCCCATAACATGATGCTGTCACCAGCATGCTTCACAGTGGGGTGTGGTGTTGTTTGGGTGATATGCTCTGTTGGGTTTGCAACAAACAACGTTTTGCATTTTTGCCAAACAGTTCCATCTTGGTTTTGTAAAACCACAAAACTTTTTGTCACGAAGCTTCAGAATGTCCGGAGTGGTTTTTGGCATACCTCAAAGGGAACTCAATGTGGGCTTTTTTGAGTAATGGCTTGTCTTGCCACCCTACCGTACAGGCCAAACTTGTGGAGTGCTTTGGAATTTGTTTTTTACTTGAAAGTTGTAGGTTACGATGTGTAAATAAAGGTAGAAAAAGTCTGATTTAATGCAATATAATTCTAGGCTTCAAAGTAACAAAAGGTGAAAATGCTGAAAGGGGGTGTACACTTTCTCTAGGCACTATATGATACATATATGTATGTATCATATGCTCCGACAAGAAGATTTGACCAAAGACGCTAAAACATTCAGGATGCCACCCCCCCCCCCCTTTCACCCTTCCATCCTTCATCCCCAGCACCACTCCCCCTCCACAATCATCATCCCCACAAAACCCACCCCATCCCACCCCCCCCCCTCCCCACAAATGGACGATCCTGAAACATACACGACGCCTGGTCAGCCTGTCATGGTGAGACAAAGCATTCATCACCCATTTTGTCCGGGGTGTCCGAGTGTGCGTGGGCGGTGTCCATGCTGTCGGGCGGTGATGGCTATTTCTGCTCGAGTAATGTAACTGATTTATCAATGAATACAAAATACCTTCTAAACCACAATTGAACAGAAAAACAAACCGGACCAATCTGTGTTGAAGATGCGACCAGAGTTTTCATCTTCACGACCATTTCCTCCTCTTCTTCCGAATCGCTCGCACAAGGCTCCAAACGAGAAGGCTCCATAATTCCAACGAAAGAGTTTCCATCACCAATTTTGTCTCCATTGGTTTCTTTAAAATCCCACTGATCAGTTTCAACATTCTGAGAACCTTCAGAGTTGCTAATGACGGTGGAATCAGTAACTGAATCTGAGCTTGAAATACACTTTCTCGATGTGAAGCCGCCATTCGGATCAATTTGGCTTCAAGATGTGACGTCGCTGACAAAATCGAAAATTGACACTCCAGGGAGTTTTTTCAACACTATGTGATTGGCAAAAAATATTTAAAAAATAATCAACAATGTTTTTCCTTCAAATTAGACCTTCATTAATGATTCTCAATGGTTTTCAGGAAAAAAAAATTACATTTGGGATTCCCTTTAAGAATAGGCTGCATTGATGTTGACAGATATACGTTCTGACTGAAGTACATGATGATCTTTCATCTGGCAGGCTACATGATAAGTTCAACCGAAGCAGGCCACATGGCGCAAAAACACTTACCATGCGATGAGTGGCCATGTGCGATTCATTGCGGGCCCTCCAGGCCGGAAGAGTCCAATAAAGGCTGATGGGGAGAGAGTGGATGGCCAGGAGTAGATCAGTTTAAAGACTACGAACTCTGTTGAGAGTGGTAGGGAGTGTCCACGTGGCCAAATCATCCTTTTCCCCATCTGCACAGGTGTGGAATGATGTCATGTGGATGTAAAGTATAAGTTGTGCTTAAGATAGAATGTAGAGCCTTAGATACACAACACATTTTTTTTTAATTTTCCCGAGCATAGGAATAAGAATGTACAACTAACAGGGTTAGAATAAGGGGAGTTTGCAGATCCATGAACAGAGAGCTTAACAACAGCCTTGGGAGAGGCTAAAAGGAGAGATGGGGGTAGTGTGATGGTTGTGAGTCTAGAGAGGGCTTTGTTCACCTCCTGGATGGAAACGAAGCACATGCACATTGGAATAAGATTAGTTATGCCTCATAGTATTCTGTTTAGCTTTAAAGAACAAGTTGTATTGAGGTTGATCGATATGCATTGTGACAGTTAGTTAAGTACATGCTCTTTCACCCTTACATTCTGGACTTGAACCATTTTTCACACACAACCACACGGACTGTCCGCGAGAGCCCTCTGGTGCAGTTCCGCGTGCAACTGGCGGGAAGCGAGGAAACATCTCTGCGATAGGCACGTAGGACCTCCTCCTTTCCCAAGAACTTCGTGGGTCAGCCAATGAGGAGCTGTTGTTAGACAGAGCAGCAGGTGGCGAGCGCCCTGGGGACAGAGTAAGAAAATAGCACCGCAAAGCGGGCATAACCCCTCAGCCCCTTGACGCAAACCAATTTCAAGATGGTGGCCATATTGAAAATCGCAGCGCACCCATTTTCGAAAGGAAACTTCCTCTAATCAACCCCAACACACCCAGCAAAAATGGATTTAATCGGACAAGGCGTTCTCCTCAAAATTGACGGAAACCAATTTCAAGATGGCTGCCGTGGCGCCCACAGTGAAAATCGCAGCATGCCCATTTTGGAAAGGAACCTTCCTCTACTCAACCCCATTATACCTCGCCAGAATAAAATCAATGTGTGAAGCCGTTCTCAAGTTATTGTCCGGAAACCAAATTCAAGATGGCTGCTGTAGCCGCCATATTGGATATCGGATTGCGCTGAATATCGAAAGGAACCTTCCTTTAAACACCCCCATTATATCACACAAAAATGAAATCAATAAGTCAAGCCGTTCACAAGTTATTGTCCGGAAACCAAATTCAAGATGGTTGCCCTAGCCGCCATATTGGATATCGCATCCCACAGATTATCGAAAGGAACCTTCCTCTACCCAGCCCCAACACACACTGCAAAAATGGATTTAATCGGACAAGGCGTTCTCCTCGAAATTGACGGAAACCAAAAGTTGACAGACGCCCGGACAACGCCTACGACGACAATACCCCTTAGCCAATTCGGGCTGAGGGGTAAAAAAAAAAGGACTACAAATAACAGACACAGCACAGATGTATGGTTTGGTTTTATTAGTGGGGATTGTGTACGTGGGCGGTTCTGTTTGTACGCTTCATCAACCCGTTGTTTATGAGCTTTACCAGCACGTGGTGTATGTCGCTTAATTAACCGTGTATATGCATGGTTTACTTTATTCTCTTTCTTGTTCGCGTTTTTATTTTCTCACTCGTTCTGGCACTTTGTTCTGTCATTTTTTTTCTTCCCTTTGCGGGCAATCACCCACATCATCGGGTGATTTGAGAGAGCGCAAGGAGAGTGGAGGAGGAGGAGGGAGTGTGAGGAGGTGGATCCAAGGACCATCAGGCCAGACCATTGGGCGACAACTCAAGTGTGTCGAGGCCACAACACCAACCACAACTAATTTTCTCACCTCTCCCTCTTCTCACCCATCATCCCGTACTTGCCATTTCTTCGGGTGTCTGGATCCATTTTGTGTGGAGGTGTTAAGTAATTGCTGTAATAATTCCAAGGGTGGGTATGTCACATCGAGGTAATGGGAATGTTGTGAATACTTGCTAGCCTGCCATTGACAATACAAGCTTGAAACTGTCTTGAATTGTCCTGTCGTGTTTTGATCATGACATGGAATGCCTTAGGGCCATTGACCCAAGGTTGATTGGCCAATGATAGACGACAGGATGCGGCTCGTAATGCTGGTTCATTCTGCCAATTAACATCCATTGCGCATCTACCGGCAAGATTCCCGATCTGGTACAGTCATCTCACAGGTACGGTAAACCAACCCTGACTGCGAAGATCTGACCAGAGGTGAGTGTTGTAGATGGCGTCTGTGGCCTTTTTAGACACCTCGGACTGTCGGAGTTATCCAAGAGCAGCGAGGTCCATCACAATGTGTTGTCAAATGTCAAGTATTGTCCAGATATTGATCAACGAAGCCCTCTGAGGAAAAAAACCATATTTAGATAGGAAGAATTAATTGTCAATTCATGCTAATTGTTTGCTTTGGGGTAGTTGCATAATTTTAACACCTAAATTCAGATAGTCATGAGTCTCACTCTGGTGTAGTCACCGTGAACAATGTTGCCAGGAGTTACATATGGTGGCCTGGAATAGACCATGACATAGAGTCCTCGCTGTATGTGTCACCATCACACTTGTGAGAAGCTTGCTCAAGTTCCAACCCATTCACCTCTAAATGTGGCCAATGTGCAGCTTCGACCACGGTTTTGATGACCTTGATTATGCTGGACTCTTTCTGGACAGAATATTCCTCATCATTGATACCCATTCTAAGTGGATTGAGCGTGTCATTCATTCTTCAAACTCCTTAACTATTACCATTGAATCCTTACGAACCATGATCATGAACCTCCCTTTTGAAATATTATGGATTATATAACTTTAAAAACTTAAAACATTATCGTATCCAGATCCGGATGTTCACCAAAATCGAATACATTTGTCCTCGTCACACATCTAACCTGTCCGTCAAATTTTGTCTGAATCCTTTCATAATTTTTTGAGATATCCTGCTCACAGACAGACAGCGATGACAACATAACCCCCCATCCACCTTTGGTGGCGGAGGTAATAAGGACTTTCAAATGGAATTTATTTCGGAATTGTCCGTTAGTAAAGTGCCAGCTTGTGCATCGATAAACTACACAGACAAATGAATACTAACACAACATTAGAACATGTGAGTGGTGTGGATTGCAGATTTTATGCGAGCTTCAAAATGACGTCCTAGCGTTGACCTCGTCCCACCCGCTATCCACTCAGTATAGTAGAGGTCAGTGGTTGCCTGTCCGTGATGAGCGACCGCCCCGAGAACATTTCAGCTATGCTTCAGAAAATTCGGGAACTCAAAGTGAGAGCGGAGTAAGAATAAGATTTGACCGTTGATTCCATTATGGAGGTGACCATATGGGACATCGAACAATCGGGGACACAGCGATTGTAGGCGTTGCTCAATAGAATGAATGTATCTACCAAATCTAGCTCAAACAGCCGATAAACGAGGGGACAGAGCCGATTTGACAGTTGAGCCCATTGTCATGCTCAACAAACGAAAAATCAAACATCAGAGATGAAGGGACTGTTCAGTACAATCAGAACTCTCCTTTTCAGCTGATTTGACCAATAAATCAAGAAATTGTAGCAATTACAGGAATTGACATTTGAACCCATTTAAGATCACGTGAACAAAATTTGATAAGTCAGGCTAACACCAATTGCTAGGAATGTTGAGAACATTAAAACGGAATCGCCCGTAAGATGAAAACTTTGAAAAATCCCAAGAGTTGACGGAGCAGAAATTAAAAATTACCTGAACGGACATCAAAAAAAACTTGGGGATCGTAGAGGCCACAAAGAATCAATACTCCCAGTTGGTGGTGTATATCTGTTGATGTTTCGTTGTTTTGGTCTTATTTGCAATTGTTGGAGCTGTATTCGTTGTTTCGGTTTCTTGTGTGCCATCTTCCATTTGCACCTGTCTTTGGAATATTTTTTGCTTTCGATGGGTGAGAAATATTCTCTGGTTTGTCGTTGTCTTCGTGTTTGTTTACAAATTGGATTCGGTAGTCTGTTGCACTTTTCACGTATTCAGCCAATCCTGCAGTTGTCATTCTGTGCGCTTGGTTGCGTTCTATCAGGCCGCTACCTCCTCGTCTCGGCAGGAACATTCTCGGGATGCAGTGATTTTTGTTAAATATTTTGTGGAGGGTTATTTATTCGTACGCAGCCTGTGTCCAACATTGGAGTACTGTTGAAGTATAAATCAAACTTCTTCATATTTGTAAATAATAACATTAATAACTGCTGTAATTGAAAGAATTTCACATGAAAAATAAATATTAATCCTGTATTACATTTACATTCACAAGCAGCTGTGTGCGTTTCATCATTGGTTAAATTTCTTCTCTGACAAGGGCGTAGCCAAAGGTTCAAAAGCGATGAGGTGAAAAGAGGTGAATAGGGGGGTATTATCCTATTTAGGTATTGTGATAGGAGTGCAGATAAGAGTATTCAGAGCACTGCCGGGTAGCTTTGATAGTTTACTCCCCAGGGAGCTCAGATGGCCAGAGGGCTCAGGCCAGATCATATTTCAGGAAATGAGCGACGAGGCAACTGCCTCGTCTGCGTCAGCCTGGCTACGCCCTTGTCTGATAAATATTGGACCTTGAGAAAGACGGTTGTGCTTTTTCCCTATTGGATGAATTTTGCTGAGTTCATTCCTCCCCGAACCTAAAGACAAACCACAAGCAGTTCCTTGTCTTGTTTTGTTCAACCATCTCATTGCACCAATGTTTGCTTGAGTGTATAATAGGACATTTGCTGGGGAACCGAGAGAGGGTTTCATCATTGCTGGAGTGCCTCTCTCTATACGTATGTTCAAGTGATTCAACTCTGTAAAATAAATTGTAAAAATAATCTGTGAGTGAGTTTTCTTCCACAATACCCTGGATGCATTGTTTAGTCTCAACCCTTTTGGTCTCTCCATATGAACACACCTTGTTGCTCTTTTCAAGCAAGCTGAATGACAAGTTGAAAAAACATCATCGTATGCAAATGAAATTTTCACCTGAGGTTGTCAGCCATGATTCCACATCAACAGATCTTCTTGTACTCACTGTACTCCATGGTTCTCTGTCAGACATGAATTGCTCTACACTTCATTGCACATTTCTGTCAGATTGTGGCCAGCTTTCAATTACTCTGGAATACATATCATTATTGGCAAAGCACTTTTATGAAGCTCAATAATTATGAACAAGCAGAGAAACCAAGCAATACTTACAAAAACATCACTTTAATTCAGGGTGAGATAAAATACAATTTTCCTACATGCCTGATTGTGCCACAAAGTCACTTCTGAAAAACATCAGAGAGAGATGTCACAGTGAGTTTCCTCTTTAGTTCTTGTGCTGTTGTTTCTTGCCAAGCCCGGAATATCACATTCTTTACAGGCTCCACCATGAGGAAGCCATTGTCTTCAAAGCGTCCGTGTAGCGTGCCAGCATCCAGAAACACAAAAGGACTCACTGCAGAGGCCTTCAGAACCACTGTAAATCTCTGCAGTCCAGCAGGGTTCACAGCGACAACCTGGAAATGAACGTCGAGCTATAGCAAAATATCTTTGTGGTCTCCC
>CM068954.1:188156945-188167209 GCA_035128595.1 Eptatretus atami | reverse complement strand
CTTTGCATGCATACTAAGGGAACTCCAAGGAGGTGCAAGAGTGAAAATTGGGTGTTTGGTTAATTAAAACACCCGTTTTGAAGATAATTAACAGCCTTATTTAATTATATCCTTCATCAGGCGCCATCCTTGGTCACCTCGCTCTCTATGGGGTCTTAAGGTGAATCCTGGGTTACCACTGGGGTCTGAAGCCACCATTTTTTTGACATGCTCAACCACCCCTCAACTTGGAACAGGCTGCAATGATTTCTAAATGATGAAGTTTTTTTTTGTCACTTTCCTCACTCATGCTTGTCTCCTTGTCTGTCTCGAATGCCTGAACATCATACATACAAATCATCTGGATACATTGCAATGCTTATAAATGCCCGGAGATGCCAACATTCGTGGCTTTATTTCATTTCCGCGCATACCATAACCTCAAGAATCTCTTGAACTAAACCAAATAACAAAATTTAAGTTCCAGAATTGAACTTAGCATCAGTTCCGACTGCTAAAAAAAGATTAGATGTATCTATGGGAAATTTACCTCCTTTCTCTTTCGACTCCTTGTACCTCCCTTCCTCTCTCCTCTCCAACCTCTCGTTCTCACTCCCCCCCCCCCCCTTTTAGTACTCCCGTCAGTGAAGCAACGGGTGGTATTTGCTCGTTTATCAACACCACATGGATTTGCATAAGCAGAAGAAATGCATTGGATTAAAATAATGACAACAAAACAAGGTGGTTATTATGGTGAATGTACAACCGAAATACACTCGTTTTTACCTTCAGCATCAACTTGAGATCAAAGTTTAGTTCAGACACTGCATAAACCAGGAGATCCTCTTCATCTTCAAACAAGATTGGCACCACTGGAGCAAAGAAGTCTTTTGCAAAGTAATGAAGCATTTTCCACTTGCCACTGTATTCTAATGGGAAACAAAAGATGAAATAAAGTAAAACATTTTTGCATTAAAATGGCATTGTTTGCACCCAGACAAAAAAAAGCATTCCTTTAATGTCGTAATTCTCAAGACTACTGTAGTAGGACCTGTTACCAACTAGAGTATATGTGAGTACAACTCACATGCTATAGTTCTAATTGGAGCATTATTGCCTGACACACACACACACACACAATTTAAATTTGCACCCCATTCCAATAGTTGTACGCCACTTACTGCATAATCCTTTCAAAATAAAATGTACAACACCATATACATCCTGGAATACCAATTACCCTTGTACCAGAATTTCTTCCCACGTGACATTTCTTTACATTCTGCCCAATCACCTTTCTTCATATTTATATTTCTGTCTTCAACAAACAAAGTCCCTAATCACCGAATAGGAAGGTTAACATGATAGGCACGTTCCAGTCCGAGCCGAGCTGAAAGGTGCGTGCACAAGTGTATGTGAACTCTACAGATACAGAACATCTTGTGAAGCATTGTGTGGTCTGATTAACGAGGTTAGAGATGACAAAATGAAGAATGCAAGAGCACCAATTATGCTGATATGAGATCATGCGGTAAGCATTTCTGCTGAAGCTAGCCAAAGGCACAGTTGTCCTTGCATGGTTTACACTGAGCTGAAGGAAGGGACATAAAACATATAATACACCCGAGCGGGTTTGACGGTCAGCTCGGATACAAAACTCGATGCAACCGAATGTTAATCAACCTAAGCGACTACGGAAAGTGAAAACAGAATTTAAATTGAATTTAAAATAAATGCGTGAGGCCGCTCGAAGCAAAAATCTCCATATTCTAGGAATCAATTCCCAACATCATTATACAATTTTCAAACCCGCGTTTATGGCAGTGAAATAAATACTAGTGTGTGCATTTAAGTGTGTAGTACCGAGACAGAGTGCTGGACCCCAACTAAAAAGGACCTCGGGCCACCGAGAAGCTCAATCACTCGCTGCCTGCACATCTGCGCGGCATCACATGACCAGCCAGCTCGCCGTCGGATGAAATGTTTTAACAAAATCTTAAACGTCCGTTTTTTCACCGGAGATTCTTTCAGATTCCTCTGTGAGTACATCCCCAAACCATCTAAAATATAAACATTAATCTCACAGATGCTACGAATAAGCAGTCCCTCCCTCAGGAGGACAGGTTACGAGGTGAAGCAGTGAACGGAAAGCAAGTGGTGTCCCTTCCTGAGTCTCACGGTTATTTGACTTGAATATATTTTCCTCATGAAAAGTGTGTTTCTGAGCAGATTTGCATGAAAATCGTCTTCATTAAATGTGTAGCTACCCCAGAAGGTCCCAAAAGTGAAAACACAAATCAACTAGAACTGAAGACAGCCTCGTTATATGGCAAGGAAACGGATGGAAGCCCATGGAAGCTACCCCTCGCTGCAATGCATTCCACACAGACGAGGATTAACATTCAATTTTCACAAAACTTGATGCAACCGACTGTGAAAAGTGAAAACAGAATTTAAATTGAACTTAAAATAACACGTGAAGCCGTGTTGAAGTCAACGGACCTCGTGTTGCCCAATAAACAGGGCCAGACGACAGAAGTAACGAGAAACTAGTTGGTCGAATTAAATCTTCTTAATAATCCCGATGAAACCAATTATACATTATAGCCTCCGATGCTTCCTTATAGGCCATTCGACCAATTTGCACTTGATGACCCTGTAACCTTGACCCCGAGGCCAAAATGCGAAAAGGCTCAGACGATCTATAGAGAGCAACTCGTATTATCATCGTGTCAAGTTAAACTCAAAACGGCCGAAACGTCTAGGAGGAGATAGAAAAATAAAATTGTTGGCAGCTGGACGGACAGACAGACAAACAGACCTGAGGACATCGAACTGTTATATGAGGTGTGCGAGCTCAGATCGCTGACCTAAAAAGTTTAAACATGTTTTGTTTTTAAAGATGCTTTTTCAAAAAGCACACTGCAGGGACTTTTCCAGTCTCTTGAGACTTGTATCATTACATACACTGCTGTGCAAAAGTCTTTGACACATTCAGGAGTTACAATACATGTATAGTATGAGCATCGACGCTTTACTCAAAGCCTCCACTGGTGTTTCATACTATTATAACAACGTTCACTGTTATTAATACAGTTTAGGTTGGGTGAGAAGAAACCGAGCTTGTCATTGAGCAATCTTTAATTCACAGTGACCAGAATCTTCAAAAACTTGTGATCTCAACAACTCGAAGTAAACCAGACGTGACCAGCTAATCTTCTTCGTTCGTATGCAGCACAAGGCTGTAGGGTAGCATCATTGGCTGAGGGTGCCGCTGTGCCACTGATGCAATGCCCTTTGGTGGTTCGGGCAGAAGTTGGACTTTTTCATGGTGCTGGCGATAGCTCACCTACTCTTCGTGAAGGACACCGTGGGATCTTTAACGTCCACCAACGAATGCTGGCAGACGTGATGCCCGATTTAACGTTCATCCGAGGGACGGCACACACTGATGAATCACGATGCCTGTGAAACATTGGGATGACAGTTTCTAGCTGGGTCGGGATTCGAACCGAGGCTAGACACAGGGGAGTGTGTGTACCTGTAGGCTATCCTGTGGCAGTTATGAGTCATGACTATTATCAAGAACAAGAAGCGAATACTTCGACTATCGCACGGCTGGGGCAGTAAAAGTCTAGGTTAAGAATGATGAAAAATTTTGGAGTTATAAAATTTAAATGTAGACACGGTGAATTAGCATGCAGATGGGAAGAGTTGTGACGTTGGACAAATTTCCATTTATAGCCCTCAGATCAAAGGGACGTACGCGGCCAGAAGACGTGACAGAAGACACAGGACAGAATAGCCAATTATATAACAGCGCAATGTCGGCGTGCTGTAACGAGAGTTACAACGCTGCGCATCAACAACTAACAGAACAGGAAGATTATCACTTCCTGCTCAGAAAATCAACTTCCGGCGTCACACAGAAAACGATTCAGCACAAAAAACGTCGCTCTTCCGCATTAACCCCACCCACAATCCACCCGGCAATCTCCGCCCACATCACACCCAACAATAAGTGTGACAGAAGACACAGGACAGAATAGCCAATTATATACAGCGCGATGTCGCCCGTTGTAAAAAATGGTGCATTGAAGATGAGAATTGTTAAAAAGTAGGAATCAACATATGTAAAAGATCAAGTAAACGGTGCACGAATAAGCAAGAAAGGAAACAGCACATTTTCTTACCCAGGGATGACCAAGATGGTGCCTGCCAAACATCATTGAGTTGCCAATAGAGTGCACCCATTGTCCAACCTTCACCCTTCTTCACTTCATTCCGACTTCGCCGATAGAATTCTACTTGCATCTTCACACACTGTGCCTGTGAAACCTGCACGGCCATAAAAACCCATCACGTCCTGGCACGTTCTCATACACATCTCCGAAATAATGCACTCAAAACTCAAACGCTTATGATTGAAGTCAATATTTTTGAAATTTGAATCTGGTGTTTTCAGGACAATATGGCTACAGGAACACAATATCAACACATTCGGAAATCTCACCAAAACCGAGTCTTGATTTTATTAAAAACAAACGTTTTATTCTCTGATCAACAACAGTGTTGTTTTCCCACGCTTTGAAAAAAACCAAAGGGGGGGGGGGGGCGTAGGGTGGGGTATTGTGATCGGCTCCATCTGTCTGTGTGTCATGCTTTCTCCTCAAACGGCTGTACAGAAATTCACCAAATTTGGTAATTATGATCATCATATGGCAAGAAGGTGCAAGGGTGGGGTCAAAAGGTCAAATAACTAAAATTGAAATTACAGGCACATTTTAAGACATTTTAAAATGAAACATTATATCTGCAATCAACATTGGGGTACACATTAAATAAGTTTTTTAAAAATTGGATTTGACCCCCGGTTCATACGCAAGAGAGTGGGGACACGGTCACGAGGGTCAAAACAGGGAAAAAGACTGAACTCAAAATTTGATGCGTCATTCATGGTGGAACTTTTTGCTATCTTTCAACTTTGCTTGAGGTGGGAAGCATGGGGATTTGCAATGGCATGCCATATACTTCACTCAAGTTGTCCTCCTCCTCTCCGACAAGGTCGGAGATGGCAGATATTAAAATGAGCTCCGTACAACCGACCGATCATCCGTCCAGGTACTTTTGTGTACATGATAAATCAAAAACTGTTGAACATTTAGCTTAAATATTGCAGATATCTATTCCTCATGACATTATTTCAACCTGATTAAATCACGGCTGTGATTGGAAGAATTATGTTGCCATGGCAACCGTCTTGGTAACTTGACTTGTGTACGCGATATTTCAAAAACCGTTGAATATTTAGCTTTCATATGACACAGATCTATTCCTCATACCACCAAAAAGGTAGGGGACCTCGAGTATCAACTCCTTAAATCTGCCTGTGGATATTTCTTCCAGACAATGCAAAGCTAACTGAGCAAAGAAAACCATGCACAGACAAGGTGAGGGAAGTGAACAAGAGAATGAATACGAGAGAGATTAGGCCACATTATTCAGTACTTTACGAAATATCTGTAGGATCTTAAAAGTGACTTCATATCTCACATGCAAGATTAGGATGTGACGAGACATCAGTGTACCTTTACATTCATTACAAGGACATTGAGAGACAATGTAGAAAGAACCGCATGCGGTGGATGGGATTTAAAACCAGAAAGTAATATGCTCATATGGGAATGCCAAGCAGGCCAATCTAAGTATTTCTCTCCAAGAAACTTTAAGAGGAAAATTTTTTTGAATTCAACTTGCACAAGAGAGGTTCGAGTGAACTCATTCAGGTGCACTCAGGAATGTACAAGACACACGAACATGTATGCAAGACCAAACAATACAAGAACAAGAATGTACATAAGAACAAGGAATGTATAAGATGATGGTGCACAAACAACCAGTAAAAAACACAGCAACTGATAATTGAAGAAGTCATGCTATCATATACCTGAGAAAGATAAAGGATGAGCTGAAATGAGCGCAATGGATTCTGCGTTACTGGGATTGGATAGTTTTGATGGATCTGGTGCAAAATGTACTTGTTGCCATCAGTCTGGTGCTGCCGAATGTTGCAGAATGAGCTGTTTAACTGCCAATCCTCAGGCAAAGAAACCTAGGTAGGTGAAGGTATAAGTTCGATCAATCAATCGTTTGCTCATCTTGCACTTTCCATTTAATTCTAAAAGCTCAAGGCACTTCACAAAGAAAGGAGAGATAAGAAAAGTAAATATTAATAAATATAAAATGTAAAGAGGTGAGACCTTAAAACAAATTAAAATAAAATGTAAATTGTGAGACTGTGCGAATTTTAAAACACCGCAAATTCCACAATTGATATCTGAAGTGCGATATATTCCCACCAAACGGAATTGTCTGAGTGCGAGGAACGACCAGGATATTCCCCTTTCTTCGACAGAAGTGTTCTCGCATGGGAGTAAGTCTGATTTGGTCAGAAATGCAAGCAGGAACCAATTTATTTTTGCTATTAAAGGTTAACAGTAAAACATAGATGCTGTTGTACTGGAAGCCATTGAAGTACAGTAAACCCTTAAATATCGTGGGGGTTAGGTTCCTGGAAAATGCCACGATATTCAAAACCGCGACAGTCAAAACCAATTTCCTATGTGAATAAGGGGCTTAGGTTCATGTGCTTCGAGAAAATAAAGAGTAAGGTGGGTGGTAGCCAAAAAAAAAAACCACATCCATCTATCTCTATCTCTCTCACACACACACACACACGTACCATACTCTTCACAGATAGTCACTGCCACCTACGCAGCTTCCCGAACCCGAACAAGGGTTCTCGTTCTACTGGGTGGTTTGCCATTGCCGACACAGGAAGGAATTTGTAATTTGTTCATGGTGCCGGTGATAACTCGTATACTCTTTGCAAAGCACACTGTGGGGACTTAAACGTCCACCAACGAATGCCGGCAAATGAGACACCGAGTTTAACATCCATCCAAGAGAAAACCCACATTGATGAATCATCCTGCCTGTGAAACACTGGGATGACAGTTTATAGCTGTGTCGGGATTCAAACCAAGGCTAAACAACTTAGAGGCGAGTGTGCATACCTCTAGAGTCCAGACCATCCTGTCAGTCCCAAAGCCCTGACCATTTATTGGCTGTGATAAACAGATTAAAGCTTGGCTGTGATATTGTCAGTAAGTTGTAAAGATTTGAGAAGCAGCAGCAGGTAAGCCTGCTCGTAGAGAATTGCAGTCATCCAAGTGTGATGTTATGAGAGCATAAACCAAAGTTTGAGTAATCTTCTGATTGAGGCATGAGTAGATATGGGCAATATTATGCAAATGGAAGAAAATGGATTAGACTTTAGTAATACGTGGAATACTTGGGGAATTCAGAAGGTTTGTATGAATCCTCAGCTTGACCAATTCATTATATTGTTGTAGAAATGGCTTCCAGGGGTTAACAATGTATAGCTGAGAAATAGTTATTTCCATAATGCATGTTTCATGTCAGATTGAGGTAAATTAATTTTAATAAATAATATTTAATAAATAAATTTTACAATATGCATTTGATATTTGTCTACAAGGCTGTCGTCTCTCCTTTCAAAGGTTTGTGTCTAAAACTGCTTCTTTGAAACCTCGTTTTAAAATATTATATCCTTTGTCGTCTGTAGTTTATGTTCTTTACGAGAATGGTGGCCCTGTGGGCCCACCAAGGCACACGTTTTGGCGTTCCCATACCTGGCCTGGAACATTTAGGATGGGCAGTGAAGCTCACAGGTGGGTTTTTGCCTTGAGCGGTGCCTGAACTGCCAATGAGCTCAGAGCGGGCAGGCCCAAATGACGTCACAGGGTGGGGTGGAAGCCAGGGTGGGGTAAAGGGGGAGAGGCCCGGAAACCTGGCAATCTGTGTCGGTCTGGTTTGGAGCTCGGCTGTGAAGGATGTGCCATGAAGTTATTGTGGATGTGGAGCTTATACTTCCCATCACCCCCATCTTTTCCTCTCCTGCCCAGGGCCCAGACCACAACATTGTGCTGAGCCCCTCCGTTCGACCAAAGGAATTCAGAATTGTGGAAGAAAACATGTCATCATGTTCAATGAAAAGGTAAATTTGAATATGAGCAGACCAATCAAAGTTCCCATTGTAATTACTACTGCACCAAGTCGATGGAGATAAAAATAAAAAGTGAACCAAGAACAGTTCCTTATAGAACACCACCAGAGAGATGAAATGGGTCTGATGAATAGCCATCAATGTTTACAGTAGATGTAAAATCTAACTGTCACAAGCAGCTCATAAGTGCAGAAATATTGGGATTGAAACTCATGCTTGGTCTGCTTCAAACAGACTATCATTTGTGACTTCTCAGGACGGTGTCAGTGCTATTTAACTGACCTGGTGTTGGCTTAGCGGTTGAGGTGGCTGGCTTCGGATCTCAAGGTCCTGAGTTCAAGCCCCGTTGGCTGCTGAATTAACACCAGGTGGGGTTGACAGCCTGTCATCCTTCCGAGGTCGGCGAAATCGAAATTAGTACCGGTGTACTGGTAGAGGGGCACAGCATCAGCAGCACAGCCACACTTCCAAGAAATGATAGGTACTCAGCAGCCAAGCTGCCATACGCAAGGACAGAACAGTGCGATGTAACTCTTTAAACGAGAAGACAATGCTGGTGCAAGTATTCAAAAACTGATTGACAAATACAGTTCATGTTTAATATGGAATCTTGCAAATGAAAGGGAAAAGAGAAAGAAGTCCAACTTTGAAGGTAATTTATGTCCACAGAAGGTTTCTTCAAAACAGGAACTGTTATGGCTTGTTCAAATCAGAATAATGGAATTGTAGATACAACAAGAGGAAGTGACGATACTTATAAGGAGAGATTCAACTGGAAGTGAGAAAACGCCGACAAATGGATTTGGTGTTGAATTTGTTTTCTTTGATTAACCAATGATTGACTGGACAAGATCTTGATTGATAGCGAAGAATTGATACAGAGAGGATAGTATATTATGTGATGAAGAAGAATGTGTAGATGGCTCACTCTCACCAAAAACTGGTTGTAGTTGGTGTGCTGTGTCACGTGGTTGGGTTTTCGTATATCATGACTCGCCCGCTAGGGGTGGCTCAGTGTACATCCGGGATGCGCAATAAAGCGGAGTTACCTACTGACGCTCTTGCTTCCTATGCCCGCTGCACCTCGACATCACAGTTGGGCGATGAGGATGATTCGGCGATCACGGCACACGGACGGGTTCCCGTGTTCGTCGGAGGCGACTTCGGATTGTTCTCGAACAATTGGAATGCTATTTCCACGCGAATGATGTGGTCGACGAGAGCAAACGAAGTCGATCTTGCTCGCCTCGCTGTCGGCGGAACATTATCGGCTGCTGAGTGATTTATTGGTGCCGGGCAAGCCCCGGGATGATGAGCTGTCATTTCGGGACGTTGTGCAGGTGATGAAAGCGCACGTGGCGCCGGAGAAGTCTTTACAGCTCGCTCGATACCAGTTCGATCGCCTCTGAGAGTCCAGGGGAACGCGTTTCTGATTTCGTGGTGCGAGCTGAAGCATGCTTCCGTGACGTGCAGGTTCACGGCAGAGGAACGTCCAGCTCGGCTCAGAGACCGTTTTATTGCCAGTTTGCAAGACGCGGAGATGATTTCGGCGATTCTACAGCTGAAGAGTGAAGCCATTACATTCGACTCGGCGGTCGACACGGCTACGGCGGTCGAGCAGACTCGCAGGAGATGTTCGGGCCATCACCGCCACAGCGTGCCGGATGGCCGGCGACCCACGCGGATCGCGGGCACCCCGGAACGAGCGGCCTTTGGTGGGCCTATTTTCAATTGGCCCTGCAGCGGCGCGCCCGATGACGGTGGGAGTCGAGGTGAACAAACCGCCGATCACGTTCCAGGTGGATACGGGAGCAGCTGTGTCAATCATGGGCGAACAGACCGCGCATAGACTCAACGGCCTGAAGCTTATCAGGTCCGACCTCGAACTGTTCACATACACCCGTGAGAAGATAACGCCATTCGGATGGCAGACGTGTCTGTGCGGTACCAAGGCCAGGTCGCCACGCTTCCGTTGTACGTCGTGCGGGGAGGGGGCCGTCTCTCCTCGGCCGAGACTGGCTGACCCGCATCAGGCTCGACTGGGCCGCCGTAACCTGTGCAACCCGTGCCGAGCCGATGGGAGGATCAGTTGGAGAAGATTCTTCAAAGACATCCCATCCTCGTCGCCAGGCGGCGTTCGACCGCGTCAAGCGGCTGCTCACAGAGGATACGGTCCTCGTGCACTACGAGCCTGCG
>CM068954.1:188125380-188156411 GCA_035128595.1 Eptatretus atami | reverse complement strand
GAGCGATCTACCTTCAACGCCGGCATTCCAGCCGTTCACATCACGCGCATCGGAGCTGTCGTTGGTCCAGCGATGCGTTATGTGGGGGATGAGAGCAGTGATTCCACCGAAGTTCAGACAGCGGTGTTTGGAGGAGCTGCATGTCGGTCACCTTGGCATCGTGAAGACCGAGAGTCTTGCTCGTAGTCTTTTGTGGTGGCCAGGGTTGGACAAAGACATTGAGCGATTGATTAAACATTGCACCACGTGTCAAACAGATGCTGATAACCCGCGTCGAGCCTCGGGACTATGGCCGGCCCCAGACCGGGCTTGGCAGAGGGTCATGTAGATTTTGCGGGGCCGGTTAATGGCAAAATGTTTTTGATTGTGATCGATGCATTTTCTAAATGGCCGGAGATTGTCGTGATGCAGCATACGTCAGCAAACATTACAGTGGAAAAACTGCGGACGATCTTTGCTAATAAAGGATTACCTGAGGTCCTGGTCTCTGATAACGGTCCGCAGTTCGTGGCAGGTGTATTTGATGAGTTTATGCGTCAAAATGGTATTCGACATCTAAGGTCCGCACCATACCATCCTGCAACGAATGGGGAGGCAGAGGCGTTCGTTAAGATTTTGAAGCGGGCGTTGCGCAGGGGGGGGGGGGGTGTTGCACCTGTGCAGACGGTGGTCGATGTCTTTTTGCTCCAATACAGGAACGCGGTTCATTCTGTCACGGGTGATTCTCCTGCCATTCGTCTCTATGGCGGGCATTGCGGTCCAGACTGGATTTGCTGCGACCTGGAGGGTCGGCGAGTGGCGGTGTCGCGCCCGACGCTGCTGCGCGGTTTTGATGTGGGACAGCGGGTAATGGTGCGCGATTATTTTCACGGTTCCAAATGGGTGCCGGCTGTGGTCTCTGTGGTACTGGGGCGGCGAATTGCATGGTGCGGACTGATAGTGGGGAGGTGTGGAAACGTCACGTGGACCAAATGCATGATCGCTGTTCAGCGTCGCTCCCCCCAGTGCCAAGCGATGTGGGACCCCCGCCTGTGATGTTGCCGTGCCCAGACGTGGTATCGCCAGGGCCGGTCGTGGCCGACGCCCGCGGCCCACCAGAGCCGGTCGTCCATGCCCGAGGACGTTGGGCAGGCCGATCGGCCGGGGGCGGTTGTATTGCGGATGGGGCGAGTCCGGCGAGGGTTTCACCTCGACCGAGCCGGGAGGCGTCTGAGCCTGAGCCGTCTGGCGTGGCTGGCCGCCGAAGCGGGTCAGGAGCGCCGCGGTACTTGGAGGATTTTGATTAGCGATTGGTTTCGGTTGGTCATGGTTATGAGGTTTTTTTTCATTGTTTGACTTGTCATTTTACGAGGGAAGGAGTGTGCTGTGTCACGTGGTTGGGTTTTCGTATATCATGACTCGCCCGCTAGGGGTGGCTCAGTGTACATCGGGATGCGCAATTAAAGCGGAGTTACCTACTGACGCTCTTGCTTCCTATGCCCGCTGCACCTCGGACATCACAGTTGGGAGGATTATTATTCAAAACTGAAGGTACTACCAACTCGGAAAGATGCCCAGCAAGCAAAGCTTCGAGCACCGAGTGGTCTTCATCCAGGAATGTGAAAGTAGTCGTGTCACGTATGGTGCATCATCCCAATGGGCGGGGGCATAACCAGATGGCGAGATGAAAAATCGTTTTCATCTGTTTGGTAGTTGGGAAGGAAATGTTATTTATTTTGTTTGTCATGTACATGAAGAAGATATACATACAAATATACAAATATACATATACATATCAAAGTATTAAGCCCTGATCACGATTTGATTTGAGCAAATACCACCCGTTGCTTCGCAAATTTCTGTGTTTGTCTCTGGGCGGTATTTATGGTATGACCGGTAGAAAATGGATTTCAGACATTATGTTGTTTCCATCGTCACTGTTATTCTATGCAGAATCATTTTTATGAGACGATGAATCACAATTAATGTTCCACCTCATACCGCCTTCCCTTCCCCCCACCCTCCTCAACTTCTTCCACCCCCCCCTCACTCTCCCTCCACTCCCCCTCCCACCCCTCCTAATATTCCCGTCAGTTAACGACGACGGTGGAATTTGCAAGCAACATATTTACGAGCAAGTATCAAAAAAAACATGATCAGAAATCTAAGAGATAAAGCTATGGTGCCAGATGATGAGACCAGATTTGAAAATACCCAAATGGCTACTGGTGAAGAACAAAGTGCTTTGATTAATTAGTAGAACTAGCCGTTATGATGGCACTTGATCAAACCCACAAGGAAATCCAGTTGTTGAGGTCACCAGAACTGAACTGAAAATGTGAAAAGAGAAATAAATAAATAAATAAATACACACGTAAACCGAAATACACTTAATAAAGGAAAATGAACTATTTCTCATCATTTATCTGCCTCCTGTTACCAACGCTTCTTCTTCTCTTCATGTATTAAACCTCCAAATTGATCTTCTAATGAGTCAGATGTTATAAAATATGTAATTGTATAAAAGCAAGTTATCTGACTCGCTTACTCTGTGGCATCAGCACAATGGCTTCATCTTACCTCTGCCACTGAAGAAAAAGATGGCCAGGACTGGTAGCCAAACTCTGATAAAAATCGTGCACAAGGAAATGTTTGCCAGTCCCAACAATCAGCTGTATAATTGTAGTAGTGAACATCGCCATAATGAGTATCATATGGGTTCTGTGCAAGCCATCCTTCACGCTTTGACTCCACACCATTTGTTGGACTTGAGGGCAAAAAGGGGCGAGATTTGTCTTCCTGCAGAACAATGGCAAATTACCTCACTTATGTACTTCATTCATTTTGTTCCCGTTACATGAGATAACATATAAACTTTATTTCCATAAAAATTGTGATAAAACACCCAATTTTACCAAAAATCCTCCCAACATGCATGATATTTTGGGAAACATTGCACTCCCACAGTATTTTGCAACTGAGTTTACCTACATAAATGCTGCAAGGTTGTGGCACAACATTTGTACAGAACAGCGATGGGAATTTATGTGTCAATACTGGTTGTAACAGCAAGTATAGTAAACCCTCAAATATCATGGGTTCTAATATTGCAGGTAACATATTGTGTTCCGATTTAGTTATCGCTGGATTTAATTTTGGGCCAAAAACATTTTTTGAGCTGAGATGAGTCATTGTTTGTGTTTGCATGTATGATTACCTCCCGTAACGAGCCTTTTATAGTTTCTTGCACACCGTTAATTGGAGTAATCAGACCAGCATAAAGAACAAAGCAAAAATTAATAATAAATCGTCAACAGGAAATGACACACGGAGATCCTGTAATACGAGATCTACAAGACCTAGTAGACACAACGGTTAATAATGGTGCCCAAATGTAAAACGATGGAGAAAATTAATCGGATCAAAAGGCAGAGAAAGGCAAAAAAAATCGAGTTGTTATAAAGTGCGGCATCTGTGGGCCACCACTACACAATCAATGAATCAAATGTGTGGTGAACGCGAGTCAAATATCCGTTCAAGTGTTCATGCTCCGCAAAGTGCAAACTTCTCATTCCAGTTCCGTGATCATCAAATTGAAAGGATGGAAAAAGCATTTAATGTTTGGATCGAGGACCAAACTGAAAAAAAAGATGACCGAGTGGACCAGTGATATGGGAGAAATCATTGCAGATTTACAAACGTTTTCACGAGGCACTCAGGACCAAAGGCTAAAGTTCAACCACGGCTCATTGAACTAATTGAGGCGAAGGGATTTATGCTGGAGCAGGTTTTTAACGCCAAAGAGATGGGATTGTTTTGGAAGAGGATGCCAGCTCGTACCTTCCTCTCCAAGCAGGGAAGATCTGCTATGGATCAAGATGGCGAAGCATCATCTTACCCTTCCTCAATGTGGCAATGCAGCAGGCAACTTTGTTGGGCTCCTGATGATCCAACAACCATCGCACATTCTACATCCACATCTTTTTAACCTCCACACTCCCCCTTACAACAACATCATCATCATCATCATCATCATCACTGAGCTAAGTCTTGTGTTTTCTTTTTACGGCAGAGAACAGGACGAACGAATACGTAATACATTTACCCTCATCCTCCTTCACTGTTTTGGAATACATTCAAAAGGTAAAAGTCTTGTGTGTTTGTTTAATTTATGCCGTATTTATTGTATTCACATGTTTATTTCAACGTTAACATGTTTTATCTATATTTTCATGTTCATTTCAATTGTGATGTGTTCATTTCTGGCTGCTGTCGATCTTCCTCTACATTGCCTCGAAGCCCAGGAAATCGATCCCCCCTCGTCCCATTAACCCTTGGTTTCCACGATCGCGGTTTTAACTATTGCGACATTTTCCAGAAACCTAATCCCCGCGAGAAGAGGGTTTACTGCATTACAATCGAGTTAGTCACCAACATAACTTGGTGAGTGTTAGGTCCAATTTCATCCAACCTGTGTATTACCAGTCGGTTCACACTCGAGGGTAAATACTGAATTTCTCGAATTTTGTCTATCTGCATGCAGATATATGTTGGGTAATTGTCCCAAATAGGATGCAAATTCAGGTCAGCAAGTTTTCCCAGAATTCATAATGACTCGATCTGGAATGAGTCGCAATGGGATGAACACTTGACATTTGATTTATTTGGAATAAATGCAAATGACAGTCAAAATGATTGTTATGCCACACACGCAAAGTGAGAAGAGGGGTTAAGCAATTGGTTCATGTCTGTCCATCCGTCTGTCTATCTGTCTGTCTACAAATGTCAGTTTATCATTAAGGAACAACTTATTGAAATTTTATGTTGTATTTTGAACATGAATCGAAAAACAAACATGTAGTTTATCAGTACTTTGGCTCTGAATTCATCCTGATTGGGCATGCACAGAGAGGAGTGAGAATTTATTACCCTGTCTGCCTGGCAGTGAAACAAAATTGAAAATCATTCCAGACAGGAAACTTACCGTTTTTAAGGACATCATAAAGGACACAAACACCCGGCATTAATAACTAACCTAACGTGTTGGATAGGGTGATGTAATAGACACTGCATCAATGGTAGTAAAACGGTGGTAAATGCCAGAATGAATTTATTTATACCACTTTTACAATCTTCATCTTATTTCCATTGAATTACATACTTGAACACTAACGAACACACAAATCACCTTCTTATCACTTCCAAGAACCTCCAATTTTGCAGAACTTGGACATGATAAATAGGGTGGTGTTCAATCGCATTAAACTTTCGGAATTTTTTTTTAACTATCTTTAAAGTAATTGTTTTATTTAAATTTAAGTATATACTAGAACACTGCGTGGGGTAATGTGTTCTATGAACTCTCGTTTCCTCTGTATTTGGTGAACATGTAATGCAGGCACGAATGAGTTGTATTGTTGATGTTGTTGTTGGGAATCATACCACTGCTTTCTTTTTATACCCTCTTCATTAGAAAAGAGGTTACTAAATTGTGTGTATATTACTCACAGCAAAGGTGCGAAAAGAACAAACTGTTATTTGATAAACTGGATTACTCAAGATGAAGTAATTTTTCCTACATCTGTAATTTGAATATATATTTCAAAGTTCACTGAAGAATAGTTGAACACTTCCTTAACAGACAAGTACAACCCTTTTAAAGAAAGATTAAATATAACATCAAAGGAATATTTTATATTGATGGAAATTATGATAGCATAATCTTTTCTTCTTTTTTATTTATCTATCTTTTCTTCTTTTTATTTATCTATATATAATTCCAGCAATCTCTGTGTGTTCTGTCTGTCTGTCTGTCTGTCTGTCTGCGACCGCCGTTTCTCGACGACCGCCGGTCCGATCTCATTGAAACTTGCCAGGAATATTGCCGGGGACCGCGGATGTGCCTTTTCGAGGTTTGATATCGATCGGACGAGCGGTTCCCAAGTTACGGCCATTTTACTGCTTTTTCAGTGTTGAAAAGGTGTATATATGGCAGCTGAAGGTGTCGTTCCACCTTCTCACCTTATCATGCCAATTTTTTCCCAAATTATTAATAACCGGACGATCACCAGTCCGATCGGATTGAAACTTGCCAGGAATATTGCCGGGGACCCGCGATGTGCCTTTTCGAGGTTTTATATCAATCGGACGAGCGGTTCCCGAGATACGGCCATTTATCTGTCAACCAATGACAGGACACAGTGCTATGACGTCACAATTAAGTTTATTTAATTATTATTATTTTTATTATTTTTGCACGATTGACTTCACAATCTTTTCTTTCTTCGTTTGGTATGACGTCACAATCGACACTGGGGACCTGATTATGTGCCTTTTCAAAGTTTGATATCGTACTTCCTCATCCATTTCAGCTGTTCTCAAGTGTTTCCCAAGGTTTGAAAGCTGTTTTTTTTCCCAAGGTTGGAATTAATTGTTGAGCTTGGTAGACATTTGTGAATACAATTACAGAGAGAGGGGCGAGAGAGGAAGGGGAGAGAGGAGAAGGGAGAGAGGGGGGCAGAGAGAAGGGCGAGAAGGGGGGAGAGAGGGGGGGCAAAGAGGGAGGGAGAGAGGGGGCGAGAGAGGAGGGGCGAGAGAGGAGGGGGGAGAGGAATATTGCTGGGACCCGCGGATGTGCCTTTTCGAGGTTTGATATTGTTACGGCTGTGGAAATTCGCAAACCACCATTCAGGTCCCGTAGGTGAGGTATCTTTTAAGTACATGTGTAGTTAGCCCAAACCCGTTGTCTAAAGGGAATTTATGTGATTCATTCGGGCTGCGACACTTTGAGATAGCCGTTTTTCTGTTCTATCTTTATTTTGAACCAGCCACGTCCCAACCGCCATCACACAACAACCACCGCAACCACCACGCCAGCCATCGTCACCAACTGCAACCACGCTCCAACCCTCAGACAACAACGCCAACAGCCACGACCTTTACCGTCACAACTCGCTCCCACATCATCGCATCATGCCATTCCCACACGGCACCATGACCATTTCCGCAGCACCTGTGAACACTGAGCGTCGGGCTGTCCTGAGCTCGTTCAGCGATACGCACCGGGCCGCGAGTGCAAATAGCGGCCTTTCGAGGGAAAATTCAAATCAGGAATGCTACACGCCCACTTCTGATCCGTCCAATTAGGAAGCGCGGGGCGGCTTGGCCCCGCCTCAGGCGCGTCTGTGTGAAATCGAGATATGCAAATTCTAGGATCAGGGGGGTTCACGCCCCCCTTTCCTCCGACCAATGGGCGAGCGTGGCTCCGCCCCCGAGGTGATCCTGATCCGGAAATTTGCATACTGGGTTCTCCTGCCGGCCTATAAAACGCCGAGCGCAGAAGTGTGGCAGTGAGTCGAGTTGGCAGAGAGTTTAGGCAGTCAAGTCGGGTTGGAAAACGCAGTCAAGTCGAGGCGGTGAAGTCAAGTCAAGTCGGGTTGGAGAACGGAGTCGAGTCGGGTGGGGAAGGCATCGAGTGGTTTCTGCAGTCGGCTGAGGAGAATTGGGGGAAGAGGCCAAGGACTCGGGTCCGAGGCAGGGAAGACGGCGGTCGGCGACGAGGTCGCGGTGGGATCGCTCGTCGCGGGACCCAAGCAGCCAGCCATTCTCCTCCCCCAGGGCATCAACAATCCCCCTTTTCCCCCGCGCTGAGAGAGTGCAAAAAAGGGCCCCGTTCCCACCCCCCTCCAAGCGGTGCCAACGAAACCCGCGAAGGAGCACGAAGTTGGGGCACCGCCGCGCAGCGACATTTGCGGCTCGTCACGAGGACGCGGGTAGGACCCCCCCGGTCTCGCGGGCCTGGCCGCTCCTTCAGGTCACGCGCACATATTGGCCCACGGGCCCCGTCTGCCCCTTGTCTTTGAGGGTGGCCTTTTCTTTTGCTTTTGAGTAAATGTTGTCGGCGCCATCTGCAAAGTAGAACTGTATAAGTGTTGCCGAGTGTTCGCGTATTCGGTAGTAGCTCTGCGTCATTGTTTCTTTTGTTGTACTTGATATATGTGCATTCTGATTCTGTTTGGCTGTATATGCGTGCTTTGTGTCTGTGTCTGTGTGTGAAATAAATGTGCATTATGTTGAATTGTTCCCCGTTTCGCTGCATCCTTTCCTTCGTTTGAATCTCCATCTTGCTTCACGTAAAAGGGTTCGTAGTGGGCTTGATATGCCCGATAATCAATTGGAACCGTCGAGGCCGACGATAACACGCTCCGGTTATCCCGATAGCACGGAACGGACCGCTTAAGCGGCCCGTGTCCGGAGTCGACTGCGGCGAGGTGCGATCGCCCGGTTTACCATCCACGTGGGTACTTAGGTAGGTCGAGTTTTGGCGAACAACCCTATCCCACGCGGGTGGCCGATTGGCACGATCGTGGTGAGGTCGAAAGGCCCACCCGTGACTGGCTCCGGGCGATAGTTCCCAGAGGTCACGACAGAATTGTCCGTCCGGTGGACGAGGCGGCCGCCATTCGAGTCACGTGGCCGTTCGCACGCCGGCGGGCGCGAATTCGCAACAATATTGTTACGGCTGTGGAAATTCGCATTACACCATAAAGGGCCCTCAGGTGAGATATCTTCATAGGTACATGTGTAGTTAGCCCAAACCCGTTGTATAGAGGGAATTTATGTGATCCATCCGGGCTGCGACGCTTTGAGTTAGGCGTTTTTCTTTTTCTATCTTTTATTTCAAACACACAACATTTCAACAACCACGCCATCCCCATCACAGCGCCAACCACACTGCAACCACGCCACCGCCACCATCTATGCTACCACATCTTCGCCACTACGTCGGCTTCCGAACGGCAAACAAAGGCGCAAAAGGAGGGAACTGCGAGGATGCGCAGGTTTTCCCGCCTGTTTCTCCCGTCTGACTTCCCGCGCTTTGGAGTGGAGGAGGGGCGATGCAGGTCAAAGGTCAGAGGTCAAGTAAAGGAGGGGCCTCTTTGTGGGGGAATAATTCTCTGGCCCAGAGCCAAAAACTGACTCCCCCGGCCCCCGCACGGAGCAGGGTGGAGGAAAGCGTGAGGGAACGCCCTTTTTGGGAACCCTCTCGAAGGAAGGTGGAGCCGAGAACGGGGCGGGCGAAGGGCGGAGCCCCGCGCGATAAAAGACGGACACGGGCGAGCCTCGTGGTCTTCAGCCGCTTCCACTTCCGCCTCTTCTTTTCGTCTCGGCTGGTGGTCTGGTTGGTCTTCGGGAGAGGTCCTGCGCCCGCGCCTGGCGAGCGGCCCTGTCACGAAGGCACGGACGGGAGACGCGGCAGCGCCCGTTGCGAGGTGGACCTGTGCGTCCGGACGGGGAGTGCCGGAGAGGGTTCGCCGGCCGCGAGAGAGGTCGGGGCCAGGCGCGACCACGCTGACGGTCACGGGAGAGGGACTCACCAGACACAAAAGGGAAGTCGCGACTTCTTTCTTTCTTTTCTTTGGGGTTTGGTGTGAATGTCCGTGGGTGGCGCCAGTCTGGCTCAAGTAGTATTGTTTTAAGTGTTGCCGTGTGTACGCGTGTTCGATTGTAGCTCTGCATCGTTTCTTTGTTACATTTGCTTTTTGTGCATAATTGTTTTAACTTTATATGTGCATTTTTGACTGTATGGCTGTATATACGTGCTTGTCTGTGTGTGTGTGAATAAAATGCTTGCTTGTTGAACTGTTCCCGCTCTGCTTCGTCTCTTTTCCTTTTTATTGACCCTCCATCTTGCTTCACGTAAAGGGTTCGTAGTGGGTGCAACATCCCGGTAATTAATCTGAACCGTCGAGGCCGACGATAACACCGCTCGGTTATCACTGTAGCACGGAACGGACCGCTTAAGCGGTTCGTGTCCGGAGTCGGCCTGTGGCGTGGTACGATCGCCGGTCGACCATCCGCGCAGGTACTTAGGTAGATCGAATTTGGCGAGCAACCCTATCCTGCGCGGGGTGGCAATTGCACGGTCGTGGTGGGGTTAAACCCCCACCCGTGACTAGCTCCCGGCGTTGTTCCGAGAGGGTCACGACTGAATTGTCCGTCCGGTGGGCGACGTGCCGCGATTCGAGTTACGTGGCCGTTCGCACGCCGGCGGGCGCGAATTCGCAACAATATTAATCAACGAGCGGTTCCCAAGTTACGGCCATTTATCTGTCGACCAATATCTGCGAGAGAGGGGGACGGAGAGGGGAGGATGAGAGTGGGGGCGAGAGAGAGAGAGAGGGGCGAGAGAGGAGGGGGAGAAAGGAAGGGCGAGACTAGGGGGAGCGAGGGGGCGAGAGAGAGGGGCAATTCTTCAACACAATTCTTCTTCGTTTGATATGACGTCACAATTGACGCTGGGGACCTGAGTATGTTTCCCAAGTTATGGCCATTTATGATACGGTTGGTCCAATCTAATTGAAATAATGCCCCAATCCAGTCGTCGTTTACGCACCTATGGGCCCGCCCCTACTAGTTTATAGCTAATTACATCAAGTATAACAGTATATAATATATATATATATATATATATATATATATATATATATATATATATATAGATATATATCGTGGAACTATTTTAGAATAAAACCCTAAAAGTTCACCTAACTATTCCTGAAACCTTTGCCTCGTAATCACAACAACATTGCAGTTTATAACAAGACAGAATATTTAACATTGCAGAGCCTCACAGGGTACTTCGGTGACAGTTTACTAATTCCTCACAACTAACCACCGAGTGCAATCCCCATATAAATGAAAAACATTTTAATAATTCCATGTATGTATTTGAAAAGCAAATTAGAACAAACTATACAATATTCCAGTAGATCTATGTGAACAAATATACCCTCAAGAACACGTGCACTAAATTTGACAATTTAGACTCGTAAAAAGCGTCCAAAACCATCCTTGACCATGTTGTGGAACGTCAGTCAAAGCTTTTAAATATGTTTTTCCCATGACCACTTGAACGATTGACACAAACTTTCAAAATCGGAGCACATACCCATGGAGAATTTTATTTTAAAAAACAAAGTTACGTGATGATTGGATGGAAAATGTGGCCGGCATTCCAAAAAGTCTGTTTTCTGTAGGCATGGGTTGCAGGTGTTTCACCTACTTTGAATAAACGATCACCTTATCGTTAACTTAGATAAATTTGTCAAACTGTCCCCTTGGCTGCCCGGCAACACTCGTCGAGCCTGCAGACCTTGCAGCACAGCTCAAACCACAGGTGGTTCTGACAAACACATCTTCAGTAATGAATGTGGCCAACTTTGACATAATCCACATTCAAGGTTAAAAAAATAATAATCAAGTTGTGTTTAAATTCAACCTTTAAAAAGCAACGGTTCAATTAAACGAATCTGTCACACTGTCAAGCTGATTATGTTAGATTTGAGAATAAATTATCTATATTGAAGTCAATCACCATGCGGACTCACACAGACTCACTAATAAACCGATTACAATAGCCTCTCCAGTCTGAGGGAACAGGCAAAGCTTCTCAAGGCTGCATTAGCTCACCTGTAATATCACATTCCTCAATGTTGCAATGTAAAGACTGATGTAGTCAGAGCGATAATGAGGTGCAAGGTGCAGAGGAATGTCAAACCAGTTTTTTGCCAGTGCAACCTCATTCTCATTGTTTGAGACCCACATCACAATGGAAGGATGAGAAGACAGCCTAAGAACCTGAAATTAGAGAAAGGGGAAAAAATTCAAATATACAATCAACTCCACCCAACTCATTAAGATGAACAGAATCATTCCATAGATTACAAGATGGACAGAAACATTTCATGATCCATTGGAAATTAAATATATATATATATATATATATTGTATATGTTGTTTGTTCTTCTTTCGGCTGCTCCCGTTAGGGGTCGCCACAGCGGATCATCCGTGATGATCCGCATACTGATTTGGCACAGGTTTTACCGGGATGCCCTTCCTGACGCAACCCTGTCCGCCTCTTACGACACAGGGATAAGGATTGGGTTTCGCCATGATTCCGGGCTGCCCTACACCCTCTCATAGCACGGCCCAGCGCGAGCTCCCTCCTCAAGCGATCCTCCAACCCAAGCCTCCGAGTAGCCGGATTACAGGCGCACGCCACTACGCCCGGTATAAATATATATATATAAAATATATATATATATATATATATATATATATATATATATATATATAGTATATATTGGCTTCACAGAGTTTTTATTTCTAATTGTCACAATTTATTTTAAAGTGGTGGTTCGGTGGTGTAATGATTCAGTGGATGGGTAGTGCATGTCTGTTTACGATTTGACATGAAGGAAATTGTCCATTATATCCAAATCTGCAAGGTTTTGTGAGGTGAGATGTATATTCTCAATGTTAAGTCGAGTAAAAAGGTCGCAAGTTTGTAATATTGTTGTTAGGCTTTAAAAAGGTGTGTTGAAAGATCATGAGAGTTTGAGAAATAATCGTGAGGGTAAACAACTTCATATATTAAACTATCTCAGATGAACTAGCAATTCTAGTGACATGTGGTTATAGAACCATTATAGTGATTCTGAGTATGTTGTAAAGGTTGGGATTCACAAAAGTTATGGGTCGGCGAGAGAGAGAGAGAGGGAGAGAGAAAGAGGGAGAGAGAGAGAGAGAGGAGGGAGAGAGAGAGAGAGAGAGGGAGAGAGAAGAGGGAGAGAGAGAGGAGGGAAGAGAGAGAGAGAGAGGAGAGAGAAAGAGGGAGAGAGAGAGAGGAGAGAAGAGAGAGGGAGAGGGAGAGAGAGGGGAGAGAGAGGGGGAGAGAGAAAGGAGAGGGGGAGAGAGAGGGAGAGGGGGAGAGAGAGAAGGAGAGGAGGAGAGAGAGGGGAGAGGGGGGGGGGGGGAGAGAAGAGAGGGGGAGCCAATCATAATTTGCTTTGCTCTGTAAAATGCTGTGAAAACATGCTACGTGCATCAGTTGTGCTTTGTTTTTTTTAAAATAAACACACATTTTGACATCAATCGATTAAAATATATTTGGGTTTTTTGAAAATAATCTAAAAACATTTATTCGCTGGAACCTGGATTTAAGAAAAGGAACCAGTTAGCAACGACCAGGATTGGATGTCAAGGAAGCTCTGTCACCCTTGCCTCCCCCCCTGCCCCTGTCTGACTTTTCCTGCTTTTCCCTCTGTGATTAGCATACTTTATCATTCCCCATTGTCCTTTCTCACCTCCACTCCACATTTTGTGTGGACATGGCTGTACCACGTGTGTGAATAATGCACAGAAAAGAGAAGGTACATTCAACTCTTATTTACCAATTAAAGGAAATAATTAGTAATCCACCAATTTACAAAATTATGACAAGTCTGAAATGCTGATTGAGTTTATCGAAGTAACCAGTTTCTCAACACGTGCAAAAACATATGGACCGAACGGATGTTAACCAAATATTTGGGAAAAAATTAGTGTTGCTAAAAACTGGAGCAAATAAGGCAAGTGTTTGATCGACTATCATGTGACTGGTGACAACTCACCTGTTGGGAAATCTCATTTCGAACCGATTCCAAGAATGTGGGTTCGGCTGGGTACAAGGCACATGCAAACATGAAGTCCTGAATTACCTGCAACACAAGAATCCATTCATGTTTTTCACATTGGCAGATCTGCTCACTCATGAATGACAAAAATGCAATATTTTGTTCCAAAAATTTAAATAAACCATAAAGCATGCTTTTTCAAATTTATAGGACAACAGAGGCACTGCTTATTCTTTCATACAACTACTGAAAGTGAGAGAGCTGTTATGAGGTGAACTGAGTAGTGTGCAGCTAGTTTCGGGACCTCAGGCTTAGATGTAGTCGTGCTTGTTCTCGGCAGTGCATTGGGAAGTCCTACACAAATGGTCTGCAGGCTGGATTCCGTTACAGTCACATAGAGGTGTTTCAGCCAAGCCCCGGAATCCACTGCCGAGATTGGCCTTAAAACGTCGCACTGCAATTGTGTTTTGACCGCATTTCATGATAATGCAAAGTCAACAGATTGTTAAAATTATAGCTTCTGAACCTGGAGTCACATTGCAAGGTTCACCTGGCTGCACATGGATGGGTTTGAGGGTAGAGGAGTAGCAGCCAGAATCCGAATCCTATCCAGGTTCCCCCTGATGGCGCCATCTTTGTCAATTTTGGTTCCTCATGAAACTCCAGTGTTGTATTTGGTCAGTTATTTGAATATGATGTACACACAGCAGACAAAGTGCAACATTCAGGTATGTCTGATTCAGCATGTTTCTTCCAACCATGTTTTCTCATTGGCGTTTGAAATGTGGTTCTGCTGCATTTTGTTGCCTGTTGCCCAGACCCATCTCTGCTCCTCAAGTTTGTGGTAGTCCATCGACAGAATCAGTTGCTCATTATTCCTTTCCCATTTGTTACCTTTTCCTTCCTCTACCTCTCTTAATGGCATTTAAATCGAATTTGCCTTCTTGACCTTGCACTGTTATATTTTCCCAAAAGAGAAAAATCCTCCCCATCAGTGTTTCAACTCTACAGGTGACATGTTTTGTACTAGCGACTATCATGACCTGGAGCACAGCCACTCTACGTGAGCATGTGGTTATGGTTCTCTCTTGAATAGATCTTTTTTTTTCCGCAACTACCCAAGCTATTGCTATTGCTTCTTCTCCTTGATCCTCTTGACTCACCCTCATAAATCCCTCATCTACGCTCGCCACTCTTCCTTCGCACATCACTGCTCCTCCTACTATCCCTTCCACTCATTGTGGTACTGCTACCCTCTCTGTTTTTTCCTCATAACCACTCGCCCTCATCTCCGCCTTACCTCCCACATACGAGTGTTTTTAACCATCTGCTTTTGCAATATCTAAGGCCTCCCCTCCATTCAATCAGTCTGACCTCTCCTGAAAGGTCACTGGATCATCTCCTGATGAAGTATGCCTTAAAAAGAAAATCATCCTTTACAATTATGGTGCAGACATCTCATCTCCCTTCCTGGATATAATCACTATCACCCTGACTTGTCTGCATCATGCACAGCGCCCTCCATGTCTTTCTCCGCCTCCCCAAAACAAACAAAGATTGAATGCATAGGCCTCTTTCAAGTGACCTTTTGTTAATTTTTTATATGTGAGCAGTGAGCCTGGATGATGGGAATTTCACCATTAAGTGGGTTACTGTCAGACAGTGCACATCCTACAGAAAGCTGGGGGGAGGGGGGGAGATTAAGCATGGAAAATGTAGAGGGTGCAAGACCAGAAAGGAGGTGATAGAAGACAGAGACCATTGACCTGTCTGCGATATGAAAGTGATAGGCTCAGAGACTTCCTTGCAAGAGATTCCAATGATTTTGAAGGCCTTAGTTTCTACAGCATCCACCAGCTGAGCAAGGGGTGAAGCAGGGGTGTCAGCCTTGAGGGGAGAGCAGTATTCCAAGCTGTGAATGAAGGCCTTGCAGGGAGATAAAAGTGAGGATGTGCCAAGGAAAGACTTTGCACAACGTAGGATTCCCCATCAGCGACTGGCTTTAGAGGCTAACTTAGATATGTGGTGAGGCCCAAAAGTCTGAGCGACGGAACTTTTTCGAGAGGATTCTTATGGATGTAGATGGGAGGGTTCACCTGACAGTCTTTTTGGAGACAGACAGTGTGAGATTTGTCAGGATTGAAAGACATATATATTTATATATACATATATATATATATATATTTTGTTCCATGGCATTTTGCCCCACCCCCCCCCACCCCACCCTGTCCTGTTTGAAAAATTTGGTGATCATCCCAGCCCTGTTTTTAATTTTTTTCAATGACTTTTCAGATTTATACACACATACACACAGATATTCCTTACTTCATATAGTAGGATTGCCTTATGGAGATTTCATTGCACCCTTCCCTCCAGGGCATCAATGCAAGTGGTGCATCACCATCTCACATCACATCCTGCCATCCCTTCCCACAATCTTTTCTACCCACATTAATCCCACGAAACCCAACCCTCTTACTTGCAGGTTTTTTTTTTTCTTCTGTCTGTCTGTCTGTCTGTCTGTTGTGTGTCTCTCTCTCTGTGTCTTTCTTTTCCAGTGTTGTTCTTTGCCCTGCTTATGGTGTCCAACTGTGGTCCTACTGCCCCACTGTCAGAGTGTTGCCATTTTACCTTCTGGCTCTTTGCTGTACCATGAACCTAGATTTTGTACAAATAAAAATATATGAACAAATAATGCAGCAATTAAGAAGTGGTGAAAAACCAAGTTTCTCAGGATAACAAATTTGACACCAACCAGTCCAGTGAAGGTTCGTTAGTGATATCATAACTCTGTAGTAGAAAAGGAAAACTATTGCAAATTCCAGCTCCAAAGTAAAAGTCCATTCAGCAATATGATAAATCAGTCTTTGCTCTGACTTAACCACAGGTTGTAGAAAGAAATCAAACAGAATATTGTCAGCCCTCACCCTTCATGGGGGATACGTTCATGAAAAATGCCGTGAATGTCGGGGCATTGTTTAGAATATTTTTTCATTTTATTTTTTTAAACATGGTCTAGGCCCATGGAAGAGCGATTACATAGAACAAATCAGGACACAGCATAACAAAGGGAACAGCAGGATGGAGGGAGAAAGTAGTCAGAGACAGACAAATAAGGGATGCAGGTAATGATGTTGGGTAAGGGAGAACGCACTGGTTGGACAATATGGATCCATAAGCAAAATTGTGTTTGACCATTTTGTGATTTGGTCAAGGTCTGAGGAGAGTGAAGAGGCTGCTGCCTGCTGAACAGAGGGATGAGAGATGTCACGACAGAGTGGCATCATCCTCAAAGAGATAAAGAGGATTTTCCAGAGAGTCAGTAAGATCATTGATGAAGATTAGGAATAAAATGGGGGCAAAGAACAATGCTTTGGGATACTCCAGCCTTGGACACGGAGAGGAGATGAAAGTTCTGTTGAGAGCCACACGTTGACGACAAGAGGGGAGCAAGTCAGTAATACAAGAGTGGGGATGGCCTTGGATTCCATAGGCAGACAGTTTGGAGAGCAAGGCAGGATGCCAGACTGTACCAAAACCTTGAGATATATCCAGAAAAATGTCCCTAATCTCATGTTTGACATTGATGGCCTCCACCATTGTTGGGAGAGTAGAAGCAGCATGTCCAAGGTCGAGTGACCAGGTCTGAATCTGAATTGATCTGAGATGAGGCTGTTGGAGAAAAGGAATGATTTTAATGTCAACTGTGATGATGGATTATATGACCTTGCTGATGATTGGAACTAAGCTAATTGGTCTGGAGTTAAGGAGATCTGTTTTTGCACCTTATTATATAATGCTGTGATATTGGCCAATTTCCAATTTCCCAGGTGGACCAAAGAGACCAGTCCTGAAGTGTGTAACAAAAAAACAACAAAAAAAAGATTTTAAAAAACCCAATACGCAAATGTCGAAGCAGGTCACACTTTATGACACGCAAATATACGGGGTCCACAAATAGCGGGGTCCGACACTATTAAACTATTTTCTTCGATGTATTTGGCTTTGTTTGCCTGTATGTTCTTCATTGGTAATAAATATGGGTTCAAAGAGAGTTCAACTACAGACAGAAGCAGGTTCACAGATTGACAGAGAATAATCTCAGGGGAACAGGAAGATGAGGACATTGCATAGGAGTGGATGAGTGGATGAGTGGGGGGAAAAGAAAAAAAATATTAAAGGGTGGGAGGTGAGTGGGGTTAGCAAGAGTGTAAGAGAACTGGGGTTGATATGGGAGACAACAATGCTCTTGAGAGACTGGAGGGAGGGGCACGACTCACAAGATAGACACAGGGAGTCTGTTCAACAGACAACTTTATTCAGCAAGAAAAAATGTAAACATACCATGATTCCCAGTTCATCGCAGAGTGAATAAAATATGCTTTGTTCATAGATTCCACCACCAAACACACGCAGGGCATTCATGTTTGCATCCACCACAGATTGCAACAAGTTCTGAAGCCTAAAGGATGGTGGGAGTTCAGGGAGGTGTCAAGATCAAGTACGAGACAAAAAGTAACCAAATAACAATGACATAACCCTTTCATCAAACCATTACACATCAATGAAAACAAGGTTTGAGAAGAGATTGCCCATATAGACGAGGCTCACACGACAAATTCTGAATAAAATCCCGACACATTTTGATATGAAGCAGAGAAACTTCATATTAGATTTAAAGGACAAAGGATTGAAGAATAATGCAATGAAAATTAATCAAGAGAAGAAGCAGAAGTGGGACACATACAAGACAAGCAAAAATAAATAAATAAATAAGCATCTCAGCTCTGGGGGTCGAAGTAACCTTGAAGTCAACCGAGATGTAAAAAAACCCAAAAAACAACAAGGAAATAAAAAAAAAACTGGAAAGAAGAACAGGATTGGAACTATATACAGATAAGAAGTGAAAAGCATCAAAAAGGGTGATGTAAGTGTGATGCTGGACAACATTGGATATGGTGAACACCTGCTTAAAAGCGGAGAGAGAAACGGACTGTACACTTTGGTTTCATGATGATAAAGACGCATCATCATCAAAGCTTTACCTTTACCTATACTGCATCCGAGGTGAAATGTGGGATGCAGAAGCACTGCCCCATAGTCGAGTGCAATACGTCGTTGAATTAAAGAAAGTCTGAGCTGGGAGTCATGTGTAAGCAGAATAATTAATGAAAAAATTGAGATATTTGTGCAGAGAGATATCTCACGAACTGCATCACTATCGTGATGATCATTCCATTGACGATGTAAATATGACATTATTGCATCATGCAGGATTAAAAGTTAGGTCGCCAGCAGGTGATATTTTATTGTGTCGTCCATTATTCATTTATACCAGAGTTTTACCCACAATGCCAAAAATAATTTTTTCAGTAGGAAAATATTTTCTTAAAATAAATGTTTTCAAGCCACAAGAAAAATTTTTTCTCATGGGTTTCTTCTTTCAAAATTATATTTTCTGACCAAGACAAGAGTTCATAGAACACCCCTTACCCCACGCAGTCCAAAGGACATAGGAAGGGTCTTTTAAACTCTTTCTTTGCGTTTTTGAACAAATATCTATATTTCCTATGAGCCGCCATTTTGGCTGAATCTCCATATTTCTTGATTGGTTGAAATGGCATAATATTTTGTCCAAGTACTGCAAACTGGAGGTTTTTGGAAGTGGCAAGAAGGTGATATGTGTTCTCGTGTTCAAGTATATAATTCAATTGAAATAAAATAAAAGTTTTATCGGTTGTAGGAAAAAAAAAAAAAACTTTTCGGAAGTTTACCACCATTGATGCACCCTCTTACATTAGTTATTCGTGCCTGTTTGTGTCTTTTATGACATCCCCAAAAACAGCACGTTTCCTGTTTGGAATGATTTTTTTTAATGTTGTTTGACTGTCAGACAGACTTTAAAAAAATTACCGTACCTTACTCCTCTGTGCACTCGAAATGAGACAGCACAATTTGCCAAACTCGAGACACGACTGCTAAAATGCAGGTTCATGTTGTTCATGTTCTACATTGTTCAAAATATAACATTCAAGTTAATGTTAAGTAGATTCCTCGATCATAGACCGACGTCTGCAGACAGAAAGAAAAAGTCAACCAATTTAATCACCGTGCTTTTCGCTTCGCCCGTGTGGGGTAACAACTGCTTTTGGCAGTGGACAATCTGCAATAACAATCAGCCGACAGGCAAGCCAAATATACATTTGCATGCTAATGAAACGGAAGACCAAGAAGGAACCTGAAGAAGTAAAAAGCAAAGATGGATTCGGGTTTCAACCGCTACTCCACTACCCTCAATACCCATCCAAGCGCAGCCAGGTGACCCTTGGAGAAAAAATTTCTGCAAGAATTAACTTCTCCTTCGAGAGATAGATAAAGAAAGAGAGGAATAGAGAATAAAAGATAAAAGAGAATAAAAAGCAAGAATTAGAATGAATAAAGAGAATTGTGCAAAAAAACAATAGAAAGAAATGTGAAAGGAACAAAGATGTCGGGAAGAACCCAACCAGATAGATTTCAGCAGTTACTCCCCAGGTTCAAACGCAGCAACATGTACAACTCATTATGGCTCTTTCAAACTGGCAAGTTGGTTCAAAAAAGGGACTGAGAGAGGAGCATAGTAAGAGAGAATTTAAGGGGATGCAACAATAACAGTTGGAAGATTTGTGCAGTGGAAGAGAGGGTTTAGTGGTTGGACAGTCACAACAGTACAAATGTGAATGTGGAATCTGAAGGACAGAAGTTGTATCCAGCTTTAAGTTAGTCCATGTGGCAGCCGTGAGGTACAGCAATTTTATGTTAGCCACTCTGGCCAAATTCCAAATTCCTACCCTAATCAGCCACAGTCAAACCTCAAGCCTGGCCAGCTGGTTTGTGAAAGGCTTCAGCCAATATATCTCCTAAGACCCCTTCTGCCAACCTCACAAGGTGGGATAAGTTAGGCCATTAAAACTGTAATAGTAGAGATTAAAAGGCCTCTATTTCACAGCCATTTTGTGTCATCACTTTGAAAGAATGGAGAAAGGAACAGGAATGGATCGTTTCCAAAGATGGCTAAAGAGGTAAAAATGAGAAGTGGAAGGATGAAAGGAAAGGACAAAGACGAGAAAATGAACGTGCAAGGTGTTGGTCGAGGAACATGTGTCGTGCTGCATTTTTGGTAAAACAGAAAACGGATGGAGCAGCTGGAGCCAGACTCTTGATGAGACAAAAGGTAGAAATGTAACGCATCAATCGGAGATGGCTTGGGAATGGAGCGTATATGGCCTCCCGGCAAGAGATCCCAACAACAGGCAAAGATCTGCTTCACAGAATCCACAAAGTCCAGGTACACCAAGAAGCCCGCAGTGGAGAGGCAACCAGTTCTTGAAGACGTACATTCATGATTCACATTGCCTTTCAAAAGAATATTTTTAAAAGTCATGGTATGACTCAGAAGCTCCTTGGACAACATTCTTGCAGATATTGGTTGTAAAAGAAGAAGAAACCAGGAGGTTGAGCAAAGTGGTCGTTCTGAGAAATCTCAAAAAGGATCACAGACCCTTATCCAAAAGGCACAGTGTGCAGAACACTAGTTCTGATAGCTGGCTGAAGACTCTTTTTTTATTTTTTTTTTTAAAGTAGAGTGAGGTATTTTCGCCAAGATTAGCCATGTTGACTTGGCCACTGCCGCATCTCTTTGTAAAAGATTTACACTGAGATATTTGTCTGAAACTTCATTCAATACTTTTTGCATGATGGTTGTTAAAGTAATTTTGATAATATTCGTCTTTGCTGCCTTTCCAGCTATAAATGTGCATTTGGCAAATTTGTCAAATCACAGTTCCATTTTGATATCGGAGTAACTAGTTTTAGCTCGTGTGCTATTTTGTTTTGCTCAGCATGAAAAGTTTGACGTCATCCATACACAGCATGAGGAGTGGCTTTGTTAATTTCTTTGTATGCCCTGTTGACAGTTTATTATACTCATGTCCTTGCTTATGGATAATTTTTAAAAGAGGGTCCAAAGCTTGGCAGAGAGGAATGGAGAGGGGAAAAGTCTTTTCTTTTTTCTCAACAAGAGTGAGGCTCTTGGATGAGCAAGGTTAAAATTACAGTGGGGTATGAGACCATCATTTCTGAGGAATGCGATCATGCTCGTGCTCGATCACACTCTTTATTTTGAGTTTGGGTGCATTATGGATCGCTCTCCTCGAAAAATAAATAAAATTGCATTCATAGTTGAGGCTTGTGGAAGAGCTAGTATTCGTACACTGAATGGATCAGGATGCAACAGGACAACAGGAACAGTTAAGAGAGGGGGGGTGGGGGAGGGGAAACACCAACAGCAGAGTTGGAGGCCAAGATAGAGACAGACTTGGACAAACAATGGGTGGATGGAGGAATGGGGGCAGAAGAGGATGATGCATGGTGTGGACAAGATGGATACAGAAGGAAACCTTCAGACAGGAATACTGGAAATAAAATAAAATAAAAAACAGAAGGAAACTCTCAGGAGGGGAAACTTGGTCATTGGCTGAATTCTGCCGAGATTTCCATGGCAAATTGCGCAAGCTTCACGGAATCTACCAAACATGAATCAACCGGTAAACATCACCATACGTGGCAAGTTGAATGTGACACAAAAAGCGGTTGTTAGGAATCGAAAGGGTTCTATAATTTTATTTATTTATTCGACAGGATCAGAAATTGGAAGTGAAGTGATACTGCGTGAGTTCCTTGGCTGAGATGGCAGAACCTGCCAGAAGAACAATCATCTCTGCAGCACTTCACAAATCTAGGCTTTATGGCAGAGTGGCCAGACAGAAATCACTCCTGAGAAAAAGGCACAGGACAGTTTGTAAAAAGTCACGTGAAAGATTCTGAGAGCATGAGGTAAAAGATTCTGTGGTCTGATGAGACGAAAATTGAACTCTTTGGGATGAATGCAAAGCACTACGTCTGGCGGAAACCAAGCACAGATCACCACCCATCTAACACCATCCCTACCGTGAAGCATGGTGGTGGCAGAATCATGTTTTGGGGATGTTTTTCAGTGGCAGGAACTGGGAGACTTGTGAGGATCGAGGGAACAATGAATGGAGCCAAATACAAGCAAATCTTTGAGGAGAACCTGCTTCAGAGTGCAAAAGACCTTTGACTGTGGCGAAGATATACATTGCAACAGGACAATGATGACCCCAGCATAGAGCCAAAGCAACACTGGAATGGCTTCAGAACAGTAACGTGAAAGTCCTTGAGTGGCCCAGCCAAAGCCCTGACTTGAATCCCATTGAGAATCTGTGGAAAGACTTGAAGATTGCTGTTCACCAAAGTGCCCCATCCAACTTGACAGAGCTTGAGCAAATCTGCAAGGAAGAAAGGGAGAAAATCCCAAAATCCAGATATGCAAAGCTGATAAAGACGAATCCAAGAAGACTCGAACGTGTAATCACTGCCAAAGGCACTTCTACAAAGTACTGACTCAGGGGGTTGAACTTGTTGACGCAAAACATTTCAGCTTTACATAATTAATTGCAAAAATTTCTAAAAATGTGTTTTCACTTTGACATTATGGGGCATCTTGTGGAGATCAGTGACAAAAATGTTTGCTTTAATCCATTTTAAATTCAGGCTGTAACACAAAATGTGACAGAAGTTGAGGGGTATGAATACTTTCTGAAGGCACTGTAGGTGACAAACATGTGTTGGACATGGCAGCTGCACTTGTTGTACACAAAAGAAGAATCCTTTGTGAATCTTTGTGGAACTGATTATGGTGTGAAGGTTGTTTATTACAGTGTACAGGTATTCTACATATGAATGAATGACAAGACAAGATCATGGTGTATTCAGTAATATATCCATGTTATCTGTGTACTATGTCTTTTCTTGACTGCCTCTTGATGTGCGTGCACGAGCGATCGATTGAGAGAATCACCATGTTGGGCTGCTTGAAGAAAACCAATCCGTCGCTGAAATCGAGCCCTGATCTACCAGCAAGGAAGCTTTGAAGGATGCGAACATCCATTGGAGACACGTGTCTGCACGCTGCACTGCTATGCGAAGTTAAAGACGTCATATTCACAATCCTCATGCCCTCCCTACAAGTTTTTCTTTCAATATAAAATGGCCAAAGCAACACTTAAAAGCACTTTCAGCTGACAGGCATCAAGATCGGCCTCAGCGATCGAGGCAGTGTTCTGTTGTTTATACATCATCCAAATAACTGTGACACTCTCAAGCAGCCTTTTTACTATGGAGGTTATGCATGTCCTTGCTGTTATTTTCGACGATTTTCTCTTAAAATTATGAGTTGGGCAGGCGACCGTGCCAGGTTTCTGTGAAGTCAGTGAGAGCATGATAGCGGAACGGACAGCATTAAATATTCTGCCGTTTCGACGTGTGGGAATTCCAGTTTGATTTTATGAGCATGAAGTGGGTGAGGAGGGGTTGGGGGGGGAGCAAAGATGGGTCAGATTTGGAAGGGGAGGTTGAGACTCTGGGGAAAAGAAGGAGGTTGAGGACTTGAGGTGGGGCAGAAGGTGATGACTTATGGTTGCAGGAGTAAAGATGGGACAGAGTTTGGAGGGAGAGCTTGAGGATTTTGGGCGGTGGACTGTGGAGGTGGGGTAGTTGAAAAGTTGACAGAATTGCAAATGCAAGTCTACTCACAGTAAAAATATCATTGGTCACAGGTGTGTGTGTGTGTGTATGTGTGTATGTGTGTACTGATCTGAAAAATAAAATAAAATAAACTAAGGGGAGGGGGTGACACAATCACCCTACAGTTAATGTAGTAGTTTTGTTTTAATGCCATATGTTCAACAAGTGAATGTTGATCTTGTCTGTGCATGACCTTGTGGGAGGGTGGAGGGTGTTGCAATAATTTACAGATATCTGAATGAGATCACGTCGAGGAAAAATAATGTACATGCTCAAGTCACATTAAAATACCAGTAAATTTCCCTTAATTTTAAAGATATTCAAAAAGCTCAATTTACTGAATGGAAATATAAAAAGTATCATCTGGTTTTTGAAGGGAAACCCAAATGCAATTTCTTTTTTTTCCTGAAAACCGTTGAGAATCATTAATCACAGTCAATTCAAAGGGAAAAAAAAAATTGAAATTATTTTATCAATCGCTAGCAGTAAAACCCGGCGTTGCTCGGGATTTCTTGCAAATTTCCTGAATAGCTGCTGAAAGCCACAATAAGCGTAGCTCCACACTAAACAGTTAAACGCTTACTACTCATAATTGACGGCCCTAAACCGCGTAAAGACTCTTTGATCCGGACCTGTATGGTACCGATGAAAACGTAGGGTGAAATGATTTTTTTTTTGTATTTTTTGTTTTTAATTTTTGGTATTGACAGGCGGATAAAAGGGGGAAGTAACACGCAAAAGATGAGTTAGGTTTTCAGAATGGCGGAATTGTTCTCTTGGCAAACTTGCAACCACAGAAGTGAGCAAAGTGGTGCAAAGTGAGCATGAGGCAGTCCTCTTTTCTGCCATTCGACAGTGTACATATCACACCTGACGGGCCCGAAAATCTGGCCCTTTTAAATTAAATAGCACAATTTTCCTAACTTAGTCGGAAAACTCTGCAATTAGATCTTTCTATGGCAGTACTTCTGACATGAAAGTAGCTCACGCGTAATCTCCACCCACTTTGGGTTACACGTAAATGTAATGAACAAATTGGGCCGACCATAGTGCCTGACATAAGTCATAGCATCCTGCGTACGTTCATGCATGTATCGCGGACCACCCTTAAAGGTTGACGGAAGGATGCAAACAGTGCCTAAGTTTCGAGGGTCAACATCGTTCCTTACACCATCACGCAAATGGACGTAGGAGTCCGAGCGCAACTGTTTTTGATTGAGTTTGATATAACACAAATCTCTCCGATTCCATTTGGCAGCCATATCAACTGCAAATTGATGAAAATAGATCGCGCGACCTGTGAAGAGGGTTGAAATCGGTAGCCTTGTCATGAAGCGGTAGGCGTAGTACGCCATGCATGACACATTTTTTGACGTCGAGACAGTTGGATCACTCGGTTCAACCTGAGGAATTCCGAAGCGATATCCGTCTGCACCGCAAGGGAAAGGAGCGGATATGTAGGGCGTCATATGACCGGTGCGTTTCATTGATTCGTTGAAGATGGCTATCGCGACTGTGCAAAACAATGTCCCGCTTATTACGCTGGTCCCCATGGAGGAGTATGGCGACCTCGTTATATGAAGGGGCATTGTATCGGCGGGCGTGCTCCCCCGCAGGCCTCTTATCCGCGTCAATGACAACGGAAAAAGTAGGGGATGGGGCTGACTCTAAGGCGCACTTAAAACTCCGAACGTAATTATTTTTCTCGTGCAGCATGCGTTGCAAGCTAAGCAGCACGTCCCTGTCTAAGGTGTCATGTTCTTCATCGTCCTCAGGTGGAGGGAAAATATCAATTCGTGCATCGGCCCGTTTGTTGTAGTCAGCAATGAAGTAAATCTGCAAAAACGAAGGTTTACAGTTTTGCGAAGGGAGCAACGAATCAGTAATGCTTTGTGGATATCGTGTGATTGCCTATATTACTGCTATCTCAATTATCTTCACTCATGCTTGGATTCAGCGTTCAGTTGAGTACCATAACTTGAGTTACTTGGAGGCAGTGAATTGTGGCGTTCCTATATTCCATTATCATTGTCATAATGTGGTGGTCGCTTGTCATTGCATTCTTATTCTACATTGAATTGCCTTATCTTTTACGTTTAGCTTTAACTTTAACTTGCTTAGTTAGTTAGTAATCGTATTTATTATAAATTGTGTAATTATTAATTCGAGTACATAGATATGAATGTAACAATTGTAGTACGTATGAGGCGTAATGATTAGAAACCGAATTGATGGAAAATTAAACCTTATTCTGATTGCACAAAACTATAATATATTGTAGTAAAGAAACCTTGACATATCTGCTGTCAGTGCTTACGTCAATTAAATTTCAGTTGTATCAACAAGAAAACGCAGCCTTGCGTTTCGGAGCCGGAGTCGCTCAGATGTTAGCAACTAATTCCACTCCACGATCCCCAGTGATGATATAAATACACTAATCCAACAAAAATATATTATTCAGCATAAATGGCATATGTACAATTATCGGTCTCTATCTAACTCCCAAATCCAATCAGATTGAAGAAGAGTTCAGTCAGAAGGTGATCTTATATATGACTATTTAGACGCTCTCTCAATGTCTTCTTACTATCAGCAGCAGTCTCTCAGAACGAACACATACACGAGGACAGTAGAAACCGTTCATGACGATGAATGAATAAGACCAAACACCGTTGTAAATCAATTTCAATTAAATTCAGTTCTCACGTTCAGTCAAATCAGTGATCCTTTCTTTAAATTGCACAGGCGAGCGCTCCATCTAACACATAAACTTGTATGGAGTTAAAATCAGTAATCAACAAATTCTTGATAATATTTATTCTATATATTAATATGTGCAGTTATGGTATACCATCAGCTATAGCACATGGTACACTTGTATCTGCTGTACACTTCAATCCATGAATTTAAGTATCTTAATAAGCGTAATCGTGTTTTAGTTTTTTTGTGCATCAAATATCTAACATCATATGCGTACACCGTTCCTTTGATGTTGTAATCTCAATTTTTAACACTCCTGGCTTCATCGTCCCTTCAGTTGTATAACTCTTTTCAACCACCTTTGGTGTTCACAGTTCTTGATGTGGTACTTCGTCAAACACACGAGGGTACACGAACTTGGTGGTTTATTCTTAATTTTTTTTTGGCTCATCTTTCTCGACAAAACGAAAAATCGTAACAAACTTTAATAGCCTAGAAAAAAAGAGGAGTTTACATTACTAAATCTGTCAGCTGAAGAAGAATCATATTTCTTTTTCGTATTCGATCTCTAGATTCAGGCAAAATCTACTTTTTTTATACATCAATTCCAATGAGATGGGGTTCCAATGAATGAAAAAGTATACATATTACAGATATATAGGGAGGTGATGAAACAAGAACCATTTCTATCCTCCGAAAATCCCCATCTTGTTGACTATTAACCAAAATTTGAATCATTAACGGTTTTCCATTTTACAAAAAATTTTTCAAGATCGCCGCCCCACAGGCATTTTAATTCCCGCCACGCGAAATCAGTACAGGTTTTCTTTATGTTATGTGTATAATTTCAATCTATTTCGGCGAAAAACATTTTTCAAGGCCGCCCCAGCTCATCTGGATCGGCCAAACAAAATCAATAGTTTCTCTTTAGTGGTATGTGACCGAATTGCAATCGTATGGCGAGTTATGATTATCGCACTCTCACACTTAATGTTGAGCCTGAGACGGACGGGACGGCGCGTACGGACCGGACGACCTGGTGAACAATTATCCCTTCCCCCCGCGGGTAAAAAGTAGACAAAAGTAACATTATGGAGGGAGTATTCCCTTTCTATTCCTGGAATCATCTTTGATTGGACTATCATATTACGTCTATGAAGAACTGTTCCAAATTACATGCACATGATCGCGGGTCGATGATCCAAATTCAGATAGTTTCATTGCTCCCATTCTGAACTTTGGGATTTTGTTTTTATCATCGATACTCGAACCGAATTGGAAGTTCAGGTAATGTACGGCTATCATTAATCTGAATCTAAGGATCAAATGACGTTGTGGTCACGAGAGAACGGTAAACAATATACTAAGCGAAACAGAGTCATATCATGTGAACGAGCAAAACGGTGAATGTCATCAACCAATGACGCCACGAGTCACGAGGACGAATAGTCGATTTCTGTTCGATAACATATCGTTCCTCGGGCTTCAATCACCGCCCGAGACCGCTCTTTCTACAGAGGTGTTGTTGATCGTTGTACAATCAATCTAAGAAGTAGCTGCCATCCGAGCGTTTGCTTGGATACGTCACTGAGACAATATTCCAACCATCGAGACTTTGACTCGTTAAAAAGATGTCCTGCCATTTCTACCCAGGCGAATTGGGACGACGTGAGGACGTTGCCCGATGCCGCTATGAGACATCAAATATTATGATTGGTCACGTTCACTCTGTCAATTTTATGTTTTGGCACGTCGGTGTTTTGTTGGAAACTCACAGCGTTTTTCGCGTATTTACACGCGTTTGTCTCATAACGATGGTGACATTCTTGTTCTTACTATATTTCCGAGCACATCGATACAAAGTCAGAAAACTGGTGAAAATCGTCTTTTCGTCTGTGAATTCGCGTAATATTTCGGAAATCGAAATGTAGCTTCTCTGACGGACTCTACGCGCAACGCAGCCGCACTCGCTGAGGGAGATTTTCACGCTTTCCAGAGCTTCGCTCTGTTGGTCTACAGGCGCTGTATTCAGAACCAATAAAGTTCATACAAGTATGAATATGACGTACTCGAAATATTTCGCATTTGGTATTTCAGCCACACCTTGGTGATCGAATCTGGACAAAATGCCGGTCAATTTTTATTAGTTATTACTCTATCCATAACCGATCTTACGTTCCCGTCGCGTTCGGTCAGGTCACTTAACAATTCCTGTTCACCTTCGCAGTGGAGTCATTCAAACTATGAGATAGAACATTTATGCTGTTTGCAAATAGTGGGATGCAAGATAGCAGAGTTGGTCCGCTTATACCTTCTAGAAGCCGCGCTACGTCTTACGTTGGGTTCTTCAGAACACTTTTTTTCGCCGCTATAGCACGGGTGTTGCTTAGCCACGAAACTCAAGGCCACTCCCACCTATGCACCTGTTCGCAAGTTTCAGATCGTTTGTTGTTTGTCTTGAGCCTCGCGTTCAACAAAACAACAACCACACAACACACCACAACAAAACAACACACACACACACAACACACGGAACCCACATCTCTATATCTATAAAACTGAGGTGTGTGTGTTTATGTCGTTATGCATTTCCACAACTAAACCTATCCATTCAAATCGGTACGATTTGTGTTTGGTCCAACTTAGTCATGGCTATAAAATTTTTCCATAACACTTCATATTCGAAAAAATCGATAAATCGATATCCCTTATGGATTTTCCATTCAATCCACTCAGTTTAGTTACGGCGCAAATTTCCACTTTGCCCGGGCCGCCGTTTACCTCCGCTACGCCACTGCCGAAAATCCCTGATTGCAGAACAATCGTAATTAATTTTCATTCTTGCAATTCCCAATCGATCCCAAATAAGCTTAACAACTTTCTTTTTAATTGCTCGCCCTCCCTCTTTCTGCTAACACCGCATTTGTGTATTGTGCTTTGTGTGATGCGAAAATTTAAGGTGTTAATTAACGTTAAGATGACGAAATCGATCCAGTGCATGCAGTTCCGCTGACATGCGTGCAAGTTTTTGTAGCTGATCCTCATTGCGCGTGTCTCTATGTGTTGCTCAAGGTCAATTGCCCTTAGCTTTACTTTTTGCACCGACCACTCACGTTGTGTTTGGGATGCAACATTTGTCATTGGGCGCTATGCCGAGGAAAAACGTGTACATTTTCCTGTTCCGCTATGTCGGTCGCATCTTTAGTGCTGTGGATTAGATTTCCTTTTTCCTGTGATTGTGCTTCTGCTGTTTCCCTTCTGACGTCGTTTCTTCGTCGAGGAACAGTACTCGGCTGATTTTCAACGCCGTGGTTCACTAACATTACACTTCCTATCCGTATTTATTACTTTTGCCGTTTTAACCACTCCCACTTTTTCATATTGTTTTTTCATATAACCCAACTTACAAATTACCCGTCGTCTAACTACCCTACAATTTTTTTTTGTTCCAAAACCTAGTTCTTTTCAATCTGTTTACCTTTTTCGATAAGTGCCCTAAAAAGAGGTTTGTCTTGGCGTCGGACAGGTGTCCACGACTCGAAGGTTTCTGGGCAACGAGTCGCTCGAGGAAACTACCCGACTTCACAGAATGCGCGAAATCAGGCTCGGAGGCCGTGACAGCGGTTCGTTTCAGACGCCTGCAACAGTGCTTCAGTTGAGAGGCATGACGGCTGTCGTTCGGCTTCTCAGGAACGCTGCTGCAAGCTGCTTCAGGGCTTAGAGGTATTGGAGCGTAATCAGTTCGGCGTTTCGGACGCTGCTCAGACAGCTCTTCGGGTTCGAGGGGAAAGCAGCGGTCTTCTTCGGACGCTTTTGGAACGCTTTTCTGTCACTGAGACTCCACAAGAGCGACGCGCCAAGGTTAGACGGTAATAGTCAACGGCGGGCAACATCCGTGCGTCGATGCCCACAACAGTTTTGGGTTCGAAAAGCTTTTCGTACGAGCCGAAGTTAACTATTCCATGCGTAGTGACATACAAATGGTGAGATGCGCTTTCACCTCCAATTTGTTGCCCTTAAGTGGGGTGGGAGTCGCCAGGGAGTGCTGCTCCAACGTAGGTCAGTCTACCTTCCACTTGAGGAACCCGCAGCTTTAAGGACCTGCTTGCAGAGTCTTCATTGACTTCAGATAGTTTCCTTAAGCTCATCAGAAATATACAGTGCCTTCCAAATGACCTCTTTCGGGGCGCATTTTTAGGGAAGGTTGGATGCTAACTTCAATTCAGGGTCGGTTTACTTTATCGGTCTTCT
>CM068954.1:188102432-188124888 GCA_035128595.1 Eptatretus atami | reverse complement strand
AAAAGAGAGAGATTGGCGGTTTGAATGTGGTCTGCTCATTTTGTTGCCTGTTGCCCAACATCTCTGCTCCCTCAAGTTTGTGGTAGTCCATGACAGAATCAGTTTGCTCATTATCGCTTTCCCATTTGTTAACTTTTTCTTCCTCTACTCTTTAATGGCATTTAAATCGATATTTGGCTTCTGACCTTGCACTGGTTATATTTCCTCAAAAAGAGAAAAATCCTCCCCATCAGTGTTCAACTCTATAACAGGTGACATGTTTTTTGTACTAGCGACTATCATGACTGGAGACAGCCACTCTACGTGAGCATGTGGTTATGGTTCTCTCTGAATAGATCTTTTTTTTTTTTTTTTTCCGCAAACTACCCAAGTATTGCTATTGCTTCTCCCTTGATCCTCTTGACTCACCCTCAAAAATCCCTCATCTACGCTCGCCAACTTCTTCCTTCGCACATCACTGCTCCTCCTACTATCCCTTCCACTCATTGTGGAACTGCTACCTCTCTGTTTTTTCTTCATACATGCCCTCATCTCCGCTTACCTCCCAATACGAGTGTTTTAACCATCTGCTTTTGCATATGCTAAGGCTCCCTCCAACCTCAATCATCTAACCTCTCCTGAAAGGTCCTGGATTCATCGTCCTGATGAAGTATGCTTAAAAAAGAAATCAATCCTTTATCAATTACGGTGCAGACATCTCATCTCCTTCCTGGATATAATGACTATCACCCCTGACTTGTCTCATCATGCACAGCGCCCTCCATGTCTTCTCCGATCCCCAAACAAACAAACATTGAAATGCATAGGCTCTTTCCAAGTGACCTTTTGTTAATTTTTTATATGTAGCAGTGAGCCTGGATGATGGGAATTTCACCATTAGTGGGGTTAACTGTCAGACAGTGGCATCATCTACGAAAGCTGGGGGGAGGGGGGAGATTAAGCATGAAATGTAAGAGGGTGCAAGACCAGAAAGGAGGTGGAATAGAAGACAGAGACGCATTGTACCTGTCCTGCGATTGAAAGTGAAGGCCCAGAGACTTTCCTTGCAGAGATTCCAAGTGTTTTTGAAGGCCTTAGTTTCTACACATACCACCCAGCTTGAGCAAGGGGTGAAGCAGGGTGTCAGCTTGGGGGAGAGCAGTATTCCAAGCTGTCCATGAAAGGCCTTGGCAAGGGAGATAAAAGTGAGGATGTGCCAGGCAAAGACTTTGCAACAACGTAGGATTCCCCATCAGCAACTTGCTTTAGAGGCTAACTTAGATATGTGGTGAGGCCCAAAAAGTCTGAGCGACGATTTTTCGAGAGAGGATTCTTTGGATTGTGAAGATGGGGGGTTCACCTGAACAGTCTTTTGGAGACAGACAGTGTGAGATTTGTCAGATTGAAAGACATATATATTTATATATCATATATGATATATATATATTTTTGTTCATGGCTAATATTCTCCCCCCACCCCCCACCCCCACCCTGTTGAAAAATTTGGAGATCATCCAGCCCTGTTTTTATTTTTTTCATGACTTTTCAGATGTATACACACATACACACAGATATGTCCTTACTTCATATAGTAGGATTGCCTTATTGGAGATTTCATTGCACCCATCCCTCCAGGGCATCAATGCAAAGTGGTGCACTCACCATCTCACATCAATCCTGCCAATCCTTCCAAAGATTTTTTCTACCCACATTGAATCCGCACGAAACCCAAACCCTCTTACTTTGCAGGTTGTTTTTTCTTTCTGTCGTCTGTCTGTCTGTCTGTCCTGTCTGTCTGTGTTTGTTCTTCTCTCTTGTGTCTTCTTTTCCTGTGTGTTCTTTGCCTGCTTATGGTGTCCAACTGTGGTCCCTACTGCCCCCACTGTCAGAGGTTGCCTTTACCTCTGGCTCTTTGCTGTACCATGAACCTAGATTTTGTACAAATAAAATATATGAATCAAAATAATGCCAGAATTAAAAGTGGTGAAAAACCAAGTTTCCCAGGATAGGCTAAATTTGACACACCAGTCTAGTGAAGGTTAGTTAGTGATATCATATACTCTGTAGTAAAGAAAAGGAAAACGATGCAAATTCCAGCACCAAATGTAAAAGTCCATTCAGCAATATGATAAACCGTCTTTGCTCGACTTTAACCAAGTTGTAGAAAGAATCAAACAGAAATATTGTCAGCCCCGCACCCTTGCATGGGGGATACGTTCATGAAAAATGCGCGTAGTCGGGGCAATTGGTTTTAGAATATTTTTTCATTTTTTATATTTTATTTTTTTTAGAACATGGGTCTAGGGCCATGGAAGAGCGATTTACATAGTAACAATCCAGGACACAGCATAACAAGGGAACAGCGGAGAAAGGGGAAACAAGAACAGCAGGATGGAGGGAGAAAGAGTCAGAGACAGGCTAAGATGCAGGTAATGATGTTGGGTAAGGTGAGAACGCACTGGTTGGACAATATGGATCCATAAGCAAAATTGTGTTTGACCATTTTGTGATTGGTCAAAGGTCTGAGGAGAGTGAAGAGCTGCTGCTGCCCCCCTGGAAACAGAGGGATGAGAGATGTCACACAGAGTGGATCATCCTCAAAGAAGATAAAGATGATTTTCCAGAGAGTCAGTAAGATCATTGATGAAGATTAGGATAAATGGGGGCAAAGACAATGTTTGGATACTCCAGCCTTGGACACGGAGAGGAAGAGAAGGTTCTGTTGAGAGCCACACGTTGACGACAAGAGGGGAGCAATCGTAATACAAGAGTGGGGATTGGCTTGGATTCGCATAGGCAGATACAGTTTGGAGAGCAAGGCAGGATGCCAGACTGTACCAAAACTGAAGATATATCCAGAAAAATGTTCCCTAATCTCATGTGACATTGGATGGCTCCACCATTGTTTTGGGAGAGTAGAAGCAGCATGTCCAGGTCGAGTGACAGGTCTGAATCTGAATTGATCTGATGAGGCTGTTGGAGAAAAGGAATGATTAATGTCATGTGCTGATGGGATTATACTGACCTTGCTGAGATTGGACTAGCTAATTGGTCTGAGAGTTAAGGAGATCTGTTTTTGCACTTATTATAATGCTGTGATATTGGGCCATTTCCAATTTCCAAGGTGGACCAAAGAGACCAGTCTGAAAGTGTGTAACAAAACAACAAAAAAGATTTTTTAAAAAAACCCAATACGCAAATGTCGAGCAGGTCACACTTATGACACGCAAATATACGGGGTCCACAAATAAGCGGGGTCCAACAGCTATAAACTATTTCTTCGATTATTTGGGCTTTGTTTCCTGTATGTTTCTTCATTGGTAATAAATATGGGTTAAAGAGAGTTATCAATCTACAGACAGAAGCAGGTTCACAGATGACAGGAATAATCCTCAGGGGAAAGGAAGATGAGGACATTGCTAGGAGGTGGATGAGTGGTGAGTGGGGGGGAAAAGAAAAAAAATATTAAAGGGTGGGAGGTGAGTGGGGTTAGCAGAGTGTAAGAGAACTGGGGTTGAATATGGGAGACAACAATGCTCTTGAGAGACTGAGGGAGGGCACGACTCACAGAGTAGACACAGGGGAAGTCTGTTCAACAGACAACTTTATCAGCAAGAAAAAATGTAAACTACCATGATCCCAGTTCATCGCAGATGAATAAAATATGCTGTCATAGATTCCACCACCAAACACACGCAGGGCAATTCATGTTGCTCCACCACAGATTGCAACAAGTTCTGAAGCCTAAAGGATGGTGGGAGTTCAGGGAGGTGTCCAAGATCAAGTACGAGACAAAAGTAACCAATAACAATGAATAACCCTTTCATCAAACCATTACACATCAATCGAAAACAAGGTTTGAGAAGAGATTTGCCGCATATAAGACGAGGCTCACACGACAGATTCGATAAACCGACACATTTTGATTGAAGAGAGAAACTTCATATTAGATTTAAAGGACAAAGGATTGAAGAATTATGCAATGAAAATTAATCAAAGAAGGAGCAGAAGTGGGCACGATAAAGACAAGCAAAATAAATAATAAATAAATAAGCATCCTCACTCCTGGCGGGTCGCACCAGCTAACCTTCGCACCAGTCACCGTAGCATCGCTTAACACCACAAACAACACAAAAACACACCAGGCATAAACACAAACAAAACTCCGAAGGAAGACACAGGATTGCGACACTATACTACACGCGATCACCCAGAAGTGAAAAGCGCATCACAAACGGGTGATGCACCCAGTGTATGTGACCACTCAACATCTGGACTAGGTGAACACCGCTTAAACCGCGCGGCGAGAGACGCAACCGCGCACCGTACCTCTTGGCGTTTCTTGACCCGACGACACCGACCCGCACTCATCATCACACACTTTACCTCCTACCTTCTACCTATAACTGCACCCCTCCGACGCGCCTCAAATTGGGATGCAGAGCAATTGCCCATAGTCGAGTGGCAATACGTCGTTAAATTAAAGAAAGTCTGAGCTGGGAGTCATGTGCAAGCAGAATAATTAATGAAAAAAAAATTGAGATATTTGTGCAGAGAGATATCACGACATGCATCACTATCGTGATGATCACCATTGACAGATGTAATATGAATTAATTGCAATCAATGCAGGATAAAAGTTAGGTCGCCAGCAGGTGTATTTTATTGTGTCGTCCCATGTATTCATTTATAACAGAGTTTTTACCCACAATGCCAAAAATATTTTTTTTTCAGTAGGCAAATATTTTCTAAAATAAATGTTTTTCAAGCCACAAGAAAATTTTTCTCATGGTTTCTTCTTTCAAATTATATTTTTCTGACCAAGACATAGAGTTCATAGAACACCCTAACCCCACGCAGTCCAAAGGACAATAGGAAGGGTCTTTAAACTCTTTCTTTGCCTTTTTGAACAAATATCTATATTTCTATGACGCCCGCCATTTTGTCTGAATCTCCAATATATTTCTTGATTGGGTTGAATGGCATATATTTTGTCCCAAGTTAACTGCTACTGGAAGGTTTTTGGAAGTGGCCAGAAGGTGATATTGTTCTCGTGTTCAGTATATATTCAATTGAAATAAAATAAAAGTTTTATCGGTTGTAGGAAACAAAAAAAAACTTTTCGGAAGTTTACCACCATTGATGCACCCTCTTTACATTAGTTATTCGTGCCTGTTGTGCTCTTTTATGACATCCCCAAAAACAGCACGCTTCCTGTTTGGAAATGATTTTTTTAATGTTGTTTGACTGCAGACAGACTTTAAATAATTACCGGTACCTACTCTCTGTGCATCGAAACGAGACAGCAAAAGTTTGCCAAAATCGAGACACGACTGCTAAATGCAAGGTTCATGTTGTTCATGTTCTTCATTGGTTCAAAATATAACATTCAAGTTAATGTTAGTAGATTCCTCGATCATAGACGACGTCTGCAGACAGAAAGAAAAGTCAAACCATTTAATCACCGTGCTTTTTCGGCTTCGCCCGTGTGGGGTACAGACTGCTTTTGGCAGTGGAGCATATCGCAATAAAAATCAGGCCGACAGCAAGCCCAAATATACATTTGCAGCTATGAACGGAAGACCAAGAAGAACTGAAGAAGTAAAAAGCAAAGATGGATTCGGGTTTCAACGCTACTCCACTACCCTCAATACCCATCCAAGCGCAGCCAGGTGACCTTGGAGAAACAATTTCTGCAAGAATTAACTTCTTCCTCGAGAGATAGATAAAGAAATGAGAGGAATAGAGAATAAAGATAAAAGAATAAAAGCAAGAATTAAATGATAAAAGAGAATGTGAAAAACAATAGAAAGAAAGTGAAAGGAACAAAGATGTCGGGAAAACCCAACCAGATAGATTTCAGAGTTACTCCCCAGGTTCAAACGCAGCAACATGTAACAACTCATTAATGGCTGCTTTCAACTGGCTAATGGTTCCAAAAAGGGACTGAGAGAGGAGCATAGTAGAGAGAAATTTGAAGGGGATGCAACAATCCGTTGGAAGATTTGTGCGTGGAAGAGAGGGTTTGTGGTGGACTAGTCAAACAGTACAATGTGAATGTGGAATCTGAGGCAGAAGTTGTATCCGCTTTAAAGTTAGTCCATGTGGCAGCGTGAAGAGTACCAGCAATTTTATGTTAGCCACCTCTGGCCAAATTCCAAATTCATACCCTAATAGCACAGTCAACCTCAAGCCTGGCCATGTGGTTTGTAAAGGCTTCAAGCCATATATCTCCTAAGACCCCTTCTGACCAACTCAACAAGGTGGGATAAGTTAGGCATTAAAATGCTGTACAAGAGAGATTAAAAGGCCTTATTTCACAGCCATTTTGGTTCATCACCTTGAAAGAAGGAGAAAGGAACAGGAATGGATCGTTTCCAAAGATGGCCTAAAGAGGTAAAAATGAGAAGGGAAGGATGAAGGAAAGACCAAACGACAAAAAGAACGTGCAAGGTGCTTCGATGAAAGACATGTTGTCGTGCTGATTTTTGGTAAAAAACAGAAACGGATGGAGCAGCTGGAGCCAGACTCTTGGATGAGACAAAAGGTAGAAATGTAACGCATTCAATCGGAGATGCTTGGGAATGGAGCGTATATGTGCTCTCCGGCAAGAAGATCCAACAACAGGCAAGATCTGCTTCACCGAATCCACAAAAGTCAGGTACACAAGAAGCCCGCAGTGGGAGAGCAACCGTTCTTGAAGACGATACATTCATGATCCATTGCCTTTCAAAAGAATATTTTTTAAAGTCATGGTATGATCAGAAGCCTCCTTGGACAAATTCTTGCAGATATTGGTTGTAAAAGAAGAAGAAACCAGGAGTTGAGCAAAGTGGTCGTTCTGAGAAATCTTCAAAAAGGATCCAAGACCCTTATCCAAAGCAGCGTGTGCGAACACTATTCGATAGTTGGCTGAAGACATCTTTTTTTTTTTTTTTTTTTAAAGTTAGAGTGAGGTATTTTCGCCAAGATTAGACCATGTTGACTTGGCCACTGGCCGCATCTCTGTTGTAAAAAGATTTTTTACACCTGAGATATTTGTCTGAAAATTATTCAATACTTTTTTGCATGATGGTTGTTAAAGTACATTTGATAATATTCGCTTTTGCTGCCTTTCCAGCTATAAATGTGCATTTGGCAAAATTGTTCAAATCCAGTTCCATTTATGAATATCAGGAGTAGACGTATAGTTTTTTAAGCTCGTGTGCTATTTTGTTTGTCAGCATGAAAAGTTTGACGTCATCCATACACGCATGAGGAGTGGCTTTGTTTATTCTTTGTATGCCCTGTTGACAGTTTATTATACTCATGTCCTTGCTTATGGATAATTTTAAAGAGGGTCCAAAGCTTGGCAGAGAGGAAATGGAGAGGGGAAAGTCTTTTCTTTTTCTCAACAAGAGTGAGGCTCTTGATGAGCAAGGTTAAATACAGTGGGTATGAGACCATCATTCTGAGGAATGCGATCATGCTCGTGCTCGATCACACTCTTTATTTTGAGTTTGGGTGCATTATGGATCGCTCTCCTCGAAAAATAAATAAATTGCATTCATAGTTGAGGCTTGTGGAAGAGCTAGTATTCGTACACTGAATGGATCAGGATGCACAGGACAACAGGAAGTTAAGAGAGGGGGGGGGGAGGGGACACCAAACAGCAGAGTTGGAGGCCAAGATAGAGACAGACTTGGACAAACAATGGGTGGAGGAGGAATGGAGCAGAAAGAGGATGATGCATGGTGTGGACAAGATGGATACAGAAGGAACTTCAGACAGGAATACTGGAAATAAAATAAAATAAATAAAAAACAGAAGGAAACTCTCAGGAGGGGAAACTTTGGTCATTGGCTGAATTCTGACCGATTTCCATGGCAATTCGCAGCTTCACGAATCCCAAACATATCAACGGTAACATCACCATACGTGGCAAGTTGAATGTGACAAAAAGCGGTTGTTAGGAATCGAAGGGGTTCTATAATTTATTTATTTATTCGACAGGATCAGATTGGAAGTGAGTGATACTGCGTGAGTTCCTTGGCTGAGATGGCAGAACCTGCCAGAAGAATCATCATCTCGCAGCACTTCAAACAATCTAGGCTTTATGGCGAGAGTGGCCAGACAGAAACACTCCTGAGAAAAAGCACAGGACAGTTGGTTAAAAAGTCACGTGAAAGATTCTGAGAGCATGAGGTAAAAGATTCTGTGGTCTGATGAGACGAAAATTGAACTCTTTGGTATGAATGAAAGCAACTACGTCTGGCGGAAACCAAGCACAGATCACCACCCATATAACCATCCCTACGTGAAGCACATGGTGGTGCAGAATCATGTTTGGGGATGTTTTTCAGTGGCAGGAACTGGGGACTTGTGAGGACGATGGGAACAATGAATGGAGCCAAATACAAGCAACCTTGAGGAAGAACCGCTTCAGAGTGCAAAAGACCTTTGACTGTGGCGAAGTATACATTGCACAGGACAATGATGACCCCAGCATAGAGCCAAAGCAACACTGGAATGGCTTCAGAACAGTAACGTGAAAAGTCCTTGAGTGGCCCAGCCAAAGCCCTGACTTGAATCCCATTGAGATCTGTGGAAAGACTTGAAGATTGCTGTTCACCAAAGTGCCCATCCAACTTGACAGAGCTTGAGCAATCTGCAGGAAGAAAGGGAGAAATCCCAAAATCCAGATATGCAAAGCTGATAAAGACGAATCCAAGAAGACTCGAACGTGTAATCACTGCCAAAGGCACTTCTACAAAGTACTGACTCAGGGGGTTGAACTTGTTGACGCAAAACATTTCGTTTACATAATTAATTGCAAAAATTTCTAAAATGTGTTTTCACTTTGACATTAGGGGCATCTGTGGAGATCAGTGACAAAATGTTTGCTTTAATCCATTTTAAATTCAGGCTGTTAACACAAAATGTGACAGAAGTTGAGGGGTAATGATACTTTCTGAAGGCACTGTAGGTGACAACATGTTGGACATGGCAGCTGCACTTGTTGTACCAAAAGAGAATCCTTTGTGAATCTTTGTGGAACTGATTATGGTGTGAAGGTTGTTTATTACAGTGTACAGGTATTCTAAATATGATGAATGACACAGACAAGATCATGGTGTATTCAGTAATATATCATGTTATCTGTGTACTATGTCTTTTCTTGACTGCCTCTTGATGTGCGTGCACGAGCGACGTTGAGAGAATCACCATGTTGGGCTGCTTGAAGAAACCAATCCGTCGCTGAAATCGAGCCCTGATCTCCAGCAAGGAAGCTTTGAAGGATGCGAACATCCATTGGAGACACGTGTCTGCACGTGCACTGCTATGCGAAGTTAAAGACGTCATATTCACAATCCTCATGCCCCCTACAAGTTTTTCTTTCAATATAAATGGCCAAAGCAACACTTAAAAGCACTTTCAGCTGACAGGCATCAAGATCGGCCTCAGCGATCGAGGCAGTGTTCTGTGTGTTATACATCATCCAATAACTGTGACACTCTCAAGCAGCCTTTTTACTATGGAGGTTATGCATGTCTTGCTGTTATTTTCGACGATTTTCTCTTAAATTATGAGTTGGGCAGGCGACCGTGCCAGGTTTCTGTGGAAGTCAGTGAGAGCATGATAGGCGAACGGACAGCATTAAATATTCTGCCGTTTCGACGTGTGGGAATTCCAGTTTGATTTTATGAGCATGAATGGGTGAGGAGGGGTTGGGGGGAGCAAAGATGGGTCAGATTTGGAAGGGGAGGTTGAGACTCTGGGGAAAAGAAGGAGGTTGAGGACTTGAGGTGGGGCAGAGGTGATGACTTATGGTTGCAGGAGTAAAGATGGGACAGAGTTTGGAGGGAGAGCTTGAGGATTTTGGGCGGTGGACTGTGGAGGTGGGTAGTTGAAAAGTTGACAGATTGCAAATGCAGTCTACTCACAGTAAAAATATCATTGGTCACAGGTGTGTGTGTGTGTGTATGTGTGTATGTGTGTACTGATCTGAAAAAATAAATAAATAACTAAGGGGAGGGGGTGACACAATCACCTACAGTTAATGTAGTAGTTTTGTTTTAATGCCAATGTTCAACAAGTGAATGTTATCTTGTCTGTGCATGACCTTGTGGGAGGGTGGAGGGTGTTGCATAATTTACAGATATCTGAATGAGATCACGTCGAGGAAAATAATGTACATGCTCAAGTCACATTAAAATACCAGTAATTCCCTTAATTTTAAAGATATTCAAAAAGCTTCAATTTACTGAATGGAAATATAAAAGTATCATCTGTGTTTTTGAAGGGAAACCCAAATGCAATTTCTTTTTTTCCTGAAAACCGTTGAGAATCATTAATCACAGTCAATTCAAAGGGAAAAAAAATTGAAATTATTTTATCAATCGCTAGCAGTAAAACCCGGCGTTGCTCGGGAATTTTCTGCAATTTCCTGAATAGCTGCTGAAGCCACATAAGCGTAGCTCCACCACTAAACAGTTAAACGCTTACACTCATAATTGACGGCCCTAAACCGCGTAAAGACTCTTTGATCCGGACCTGTATGGTACCGTAGAAACGTAGGGTGAAATGATGTATTGACAGGCGGATAAAGGGGAAGTAACACGCAAAAGATGAGTTAGGTTTTCAGAATGGCGGAATTGTTCTCTTGGCAAACTTGCAACACAGAAGTGAGCAAAGTGGTGCAAAGTGAGCATGAGGCAGTCCTCTTTCTGCCATTCGACAGTGTACATATCAACCTGACGGGCCCGAAAATCTGGCCCTTTTAATTAAATGCACAATTTTCCTAACTTTAGCGAAAACTCATGCAATTAGATCTTTCCTATGGCAGTACTTCTGACATGAAAGTAGCTCACGCGTAATCTCCACCACTTTGGGTTACACGTATAATGTAAAGAATGAAAAATTGGGCGACCATAGTGCCTGACATAAGTCATAGCATCCTGCGTACGTTCATGCATGTATGCGGACCACCCTTAAAGGTTGACGGAAGATGCAAACAGTGCCTAAGTTTCGAGGGTCAACATCGTTCCTTACACCATCACGCAAATGGACGTAGGAGTCCGAGCGCAACTGTTTTTGATTGAGTTTGATATAACACAATCTCTCCGATTCCATTTTGGCAGCCATATCAACTGCAAATTGATGAAATAGATCGCGCGACCTGTGAAGAGGGTTGAAATCGGTAGCCCTTTGTCATGAAGCGGTTAGGCGTAGTACGCCATGCATGACACATTTTTGACGTCGAGACAGTTGGATCACTCGGTTCAACCTGAGGAATTCCGAGCGATATCCGTCTGCACCGCAAGGAATAGGAGCGGTATATTGTAGGGCGTCATATGACCGGTGCGTTTCATTGATTCGTTGAAGATGGCTATCGCGACTGTGCAAAACAATGTCCCGCTTATTACGCTGGTCCCATGGAGGAGTATGGCGACCTCGTTATATGAAGGGCATTGTATCGGCGCGGCTGTCCCCGCAGGCCTCTTATCCGCGTCAATGACAACGGAAAAAGTAGGGATGGGGCTGACTCTAAGGCGCACTTAAAACTCCGAACGTAATTATTTTTCTGCTGTGCAGCATGCGTTGCAGCTAAGCAGCACGTCCTGTCTAAGTGTCATGTTCTTCATCCGTCCTCAGGTGGAGGAAAATATCAATTCGTGCATCGGCCGCTTTGTTGTAGTCAGCAATGAAGTAAATCTGCAAAACGAAGGTTTACAGTTTTGCGAAGGGAGCAACGACCCGATTAGATGGTAAACCTGACCCTGAACTTTGAACGTAGGCATCCAACCCCCTTCCCTAACAACATGCGCCCGAAAGAGGTCATTTGGAAGGCATGTTATATTTCGTGATGAGCTTAAGGAAACTATCTGAAGTCAATGAGACTCTGCAAGCAGGTCCTTAAAGCTGTGGCGGGTTCCTCAAGTGGAGGTAGACTGACCTTACCGTTGGAGCAGCACATCCCTGGCGACTCCCACCCCACTTAAGGGCACAACAAATTGGCAGGTGAAGCGCATCTCACCATTTGTATGTCACCACGCATGGAATAGTTAACTTCGGCTCGTACCGAAAAGCTTTCGAAACCAAAACTGTTTGTTTGGCACGTGACGCACGGATGTTGTCCCGCCGTTGACTATTACCGTCTAACCTTGCCGTCGCTCTTGTGGATCTCAGTAGACTATAAAGAGCTGTTCCAGAAGCGTTCCTGGAAGCGAACCGCCTGCTGTTCATCGCCCTCCGAAGCCCTGGAGCAGCTGTTGCAGCAGCGTTCCTGGAACGCCGAACCGATCACTGCTCAATACCTCTAGAGCCCTGGAAGCAGTGTTGCAGCAGCGTTCCTGGAAACCGAACCGCCCGCTGTTCATCGCCCTCCGAGCCCTGATTTCGCGCATTCTGTGAAAGTCGGGCGGTAGTTTCCTCGAGCGACTCGTTTGCCTAGAAACCTTCGAGTCGTGGCTAACGCTGTCCGACGCCAAGACAAACCCTCTTTTTAGGCGGCATTATCGAAAAGTAAACGAGATTGAAAAGAACTACGGTTTTTTGAACAAAAAAAATTGTAGGGTAGAGTACGACTTCGACGGGTAATTTGTAAGTTGGGGTTTATATCGAAAAAACAATATGCAAAAAAGTGGGAGTGGTTAAACGCAAGTAATAACTCACGGATAGGAAGTGTAATGTTAGTGTAACCACGGCGTTTGAAATCAGCCGAGCTCAGGATTGTTCCTCCGAACTTTAGAAACGACGTCAGAACGGGAAACAGCAGAAGCACAATCACAGTAAAAAAGGATAATTCGGTAGTCCACAGCACTAAAGATGCGACCGACATAGCGGAACAGGGAAAATGTGACACGTTTTTCCTCGGCATAGCCCGACCATGACAAATGAGTTGCATCCCAAACCACACGTGAGTGGTCGGTGCAAAAGTAAAGCTAAGGGCAATGACCTTGACAACTAATAGGACACGCGCAATGAGGTCATGCACAAAAAGCTTGCACGCCGTGCACAGCGTGAACTGCATGCACTGGATCGATTTCATCATCTTAACGTTAATTAACACCTTAAATTTCTCGCATGCACCACAAGCACAATACACAAATGCAGTGTATGTAGCAGAAAAGGTAGGGAGGGCGAGCAATTAAAAAGAAATTGCGTTTAAGCTTATTTGGGAGTCGAGTGGGAAGTGCAGAATGAAATTAATTATGATTTGTTCTGCAATCAGGGATTTTTCGGCAGTGGCGTAGCGGAGTAAACGGCGCCCGGGGCAAAGTGGAAATTTGCGTCCCCGTAGGCCTTAAACTGAGTGGATTGAATGGAAAATCCCATAAGGGATATCGATTTATCGATTTTTTCGAATATCGGAAGTGTATGGAAAAAATTTATAGCCCATGACCTAAGTTGGACAAAAGCCATAATCGTACCGATTTGAATGGAATCGGTTGGAGTTTGTGGAAATGCATAACGACCATAAACACACACACATCCTCAGTTTTATAGATATAGAGATAAAGTATCGACAAAAGCCCAAGAGCATCGATTTTCAATTTCGCCAGTGATGTCACATGTGGAATCCATATTTATCCGAACGCTGGTTTACATCGAGAAACAGTGCATGTCGAGCTCGGATTCCGATCCCGATTCCACCATCATTAGCAACACTGAAGGTTTTCATTCTGTTGAAACTGATCAGTGGGATTTTGAAGAAACTATTGGAGACAAAATTAGTGATGGAAACGCTTTCGAAGGAATTGTGGAGGCGAATCATTTCAAGCGATTCAGAGTAAGAAGGTGGAAGTGTTCGTGCAGATAAAAACGTCGGTCACATGATCACTTCAGCTTGGTTAGGTTTGATTTTCTGTGAAATTGATGGTTTATTAGGGAGGGATTTTGTATTTATTGATAAATCAGTTTATGCATTACTCGAGCAGGAATACTCGTCATTTCCTGACAGCACGGGCTCCGCCCAGCACACTCGGACATCACGGACAACAGTTTGTCCCACCAACACAGGCTGACCAGGTGTATTGCATGCTCTGGGATCATCCAGTTTCATACTTTTCCTGGATGCCATTTGTGTCCGTTCCGTGTCCCACCGTGATGTCCATGAGGTGTCGATGTACCTCCCCAGTGAAAGGGTATTTTGGAGGGGTGGGGGGGGGGGGGGGGGGGGGGGGGGGGAAGAAGGTGGAGGTGTGGGGTGATGATTGTGGGCAGGTGGTAATGGATATTGTGGGTGTGGGGGTGATTGTGGGGAGATTGTGGAGAGTGGGGGGTGATGGTGGGTATTGTGGTGTGATGATTGATGGAGGGATTGTGGAGGGGGTGGTGGGACCCTGAATGGTTTAGGACCTGGGTCAAATCATCTCGGCGGAGTAGATGATACATACATACACTGTAAATCCACTGTAAATAGATGGTGGTTCATTTGATTTGTAGACATTTGTGTTGATAATAGATACTTATTTTCAGGTGTTCTTGAAGTAACTGCCAGGTAATAGCAACAGGTGTTTGATTCACCGCTCAAATCGCCTGTGTCCATCTGCTGGTAGCTGGGTATAGATGGTGTTACAGTTTCAAGTGACGGTTGTTTCCTCCATTTAATCGTGGGGATGGCATCCTCTCTCAATCGTGGCGGATAACCACTAGACCTAACCATCTCTGTTGTTTCATAACAGTGCTCTGTAAAATGTTCTCAGCACAAAAGCAAACATTTTGTCGGCTCGATCCACACTTACATCGATCCACACATATTTTGGACAAACTTCGGGCGTTTCAACCATTGGTGGAGTGTGAAACTATCTTGGTTTACATTACTATACAAGCATGAAGGACGCATGGACTTGGCATATTTGTGGAAAAATCGAAAATTATTCACCGTTTGAGATAAATTATACCGCGATGTAACCTGGAGACAGCACAGATCTGGTGGTCTCCTTCCGTATGACGTCACGGCTAATCTGAAGAAGAACATTTCGACTCTTCATCAGAAATTTACCAACTCTGTAATTTGGAAATCTGAAAAAAAACACATCATATCTATTTTGTACAGTATCAAGGGATAGATGAGCACTGAGGTGGTCTGAGCATTTTGGTTCCCCTTGAAGCGGTTTTATAAGCTACATCATTTTCAAGATATGTGACTAACAAACTTTTAAAACAGGATCTTCAGATGGTCTTTTGGTTGCTCCCTTTACCTTCAATAAGTGCCCTGACATGAATCCACAAACAAACATACAAACTGTGCCCAAACCTCCTTACCGTTGTCTTGTGACCCGCTCAAGGAATGAATCGGCAGGAACCCAGTTGGCACCACGAAGGAAAACAGGTCGGCCATTAATCCGCAAGTAAAAACTTAGGCCGGGGGAGCCCTGCACAGTCTGCTGTACAAGCTCTACTGTTCTGAAATACACCTGAAATAAAGCCAAGAATTACACAGGTACGAGGTAATTTGTACAAAGCATTACAAACTGAAAAGCCACTACAAGAGTAACCTCCACTATTTTCTGAGGCAAGGGTGAAGCTTTGTGGATTGGTAATGGCAACATCTGGTGGCTCCTGATTAAATTGATGTCACAGCTGCACAAAGCATTATATTTATGAGCTGAAGGGCCCATCTGTGATGGCCACTGATGTTTTGTTCTTCTCAAACAGCTTCTGTGCAAGTTGCATTGTATAATGTTTCAAATTAAACCGTTTTGTGTGCACATACTGTATATCTCAACAATTGAATTCCAACTTCAGTTTCCCATTCACTTCTGGGCTAGCGCACAAAGGCACACACACACACACCACCAGGGGGTGCTGTACATACACACCCCCACACACACGATAGCTACGTTATGGTAAGATTTCCAACATGTTATCATTACAGCATTGTGTAATTGAGTTTCTGATGAATGAAAATGGCAAACCAGATACAGTATAGGAGAAGAGCTGTGAAGTTCATTGGCACACTTTCTCTCAAGCACAAAAATGCATTTGTTCAGATAAAAAAATATATATATATATATTTAAAGGCCATGAATCAGGGAATGAGGAACATGCTCAAATACAATTGAGTACTGTGCTGCAATTCCTGTAAATATTACTAATGTTAAACAGCTGACTTTAGGCAATCACCTCATTAATGTGGAAGTGCTTGACCATAGCACAAAAGAGTATCATTTGAAGTGTGTAAACCCCTTCAATCACAATTGCAATTCAAAAGGTAACAAGAACAGCACTCAGTGGAGCGCACACCTACACCAGGCTGAACAGTTTACGTGTTGTAGCCCACTGACATGCCGGATCTGCATCTGGACCTGAACCAAAATCGAATCAGCTTGTTCTTGTCACCTACCTAACTCATCCACCTAGTTTTATCAACCTGTTCACAACTTTTTGAAATATTATGTTATATATCATTTTGGCCTCTCATTTTGAAATATTATGTGATATATCTTATATATCATATCACTCTCAATGGTGAAGAATCACGTTGAAAAAAAATAACATAAAATAAATTAATATTATTGTATCTGGATCCAGATCTTCACCAAAATCGAAACAATTAGTCCTTATGACACACTCAACATGTCCACCAGGGTTCATCCAAATTAATTCATAACTTTTTGAGATATCATGTTATACACAGGGTGTTTCAAAAAAAGATCGATACAACTTTCACTTCCTGCCATTTCTTTGTTTTTTGACCTCTACCGTTTTCCTTTTCAGGGTTTGGTGGTGTTATCGTGGCATTCGTTTCCTGGGATTGTTCGCTCCGTAGTTCAACTATACCATTGACAGTGAAGCAAAAGACAAAAGTGGTAGCTCTGTGGTATGAGACTAAATCGTATGTCGACACCGGCCGGAGGTTTTGCCGGGAAGACGACCTCAGAACACGTGATGGACCCACAAATTGTGCCATTCAATGTATTGTGAAACATTTTGAGCACAAGGGTACAGTGCACAACCAGTGCAAGGGAAAAAGTAGCAGGCCAGCATCAGTAACCAAGAGTCAAGCCAACATCGACGCCGTGCAGGATTCTGCAGTGGACAGTCCCAAGAAGTCCCACCACCAGCGCTCCGGGGAGATAGGCATCAAACCAACATCAGTCTGGCGTATCCTCACAAAGGAACTGAAGCTTTTCCCATACATCATCTCGATCAGGCAATAAACTGAATCAAGATGACACGAGAAAGACACTTGATATATGCAATTGGCTCAGTGACAGGATGGTGCGGTATTCAAACTGGATCAACCTGATCTGATACAGTGATAAAGCCCATTTCCACTTGAACGATGCCATCAACAACCACAACAACATTTTCTGGCAGGTGTCTTCAAATGGTTTAGTCTCATACCACAGAACCACCACTTTTGTCTTCTGCTTCACTGTCAATGGCATCGTTGAGCTACGGAGCTGGAAATCCCAGGGAACTAACACCACGATAACACCACCAAACCCTGAAAAGGAAAACGGTAGAGGTCAAAAAACAAAGAAATGTCAGGAAGTCAAAGTTGTATCGATCTTTTTGAAACACCCTGTATTGTTTTTGGCCCAATCACTCAATGGTGAAGAATCACAATAAAAACTCTAGTATCCAGATCCAGATCTTCACAAAAATCAAAACAATTCATCCTTGTCACACACCCAATCTGTCAACCAAATTTCGCCCGAATCCGTTCATAGCTTTTTGAGACATCCTGCTCACAGATAGACAAACAAACAGACAAGGGTGAAAACACAACCTCCACCCACTTTCAGTGGCAGAGGAAATAACGGCGTGGGTTCATGAAATTAAGAAATGGATATATTCACCAAATATAGTCACCATCCATATATGTTGATGAATTAGACAATGTCACAACAAAGCAACAGTCAGACACCACAGTAACAAAGACTTTACCTTGACATTTCTCTGGATAATGCTGCCTTGATCCAGTTTGAATATCACTGTAACATCATAGCCTGGTCGGTCTCCCTCACCTTGAGGCCACCACAGCTTCACAGAGTCATTCTGCCATAAACAGGGATAGCATAGTAGTTTTTAACCACAAAAAGAGAGAGAGAGCACTCCCAATGCCAGGAGTGGAGTTCATGGTGCTGTTACCTGTGTGATAGGGATAACAAATTCAATCCGTGATACAGATTGTGTGAGGCTGAAATTGTGACGGCCAATTGTATCAAGTGCTGGCACCTCCAGCAACAGACTTCCTTCCAAGACCGGTGAAGCCACATCAAACACTGCAACCACAGCAACCTGCCAGCCCTCAGGATGACTCTCTGCAACAATCACCCATGTAGCAACAATGCAAGATCAGTGAATTAAAGAATGATGAATATTTCAGTGGTAATAATCATACTTCAGTAGCAGGGTTTGAGGTGGTTGTGGTTGTTGTTTGTGTGCTCCTTCTGTGTATTATATATTTGTCTAACAAAAGTATTACTAAATACAAGTGTGTGTTCCTTCCGTGTCCTTCATGCTTTATTCGACGAAAGGGTTCCTGTTGCCGTACCGTTGGAACCGGTACATTACAGCACCTGCTTCCTCCTCTTCCCTCCCCAAATGACAGGCTTGTAAAACAGGCACTTTTATGATTAAACAAACACAAATTTTTGTTCCAGGTAAATACTGCACTTTCAAAATGACGTAATCTGCCTCAGATTGTTCGACGTGCACGTGCAAAAGTCCCTCGTGACGAAGTTCTTCAGGGCAGCCCTGGACGTTTATCACGCCTGCCAGATAATGATCGAAGCACGGAATGACTGAAAAAAAAAAAACCTTTAAAGAAACCGAAATAACTTGCAAACAAACCTGTGAGAAATTAGTGTGCCTCTGCACAATGAAAGATTTGGAGAACTTCCTGATCACCTTGTCCAAAAAGTTAATATGTTACAGTCCGTATTGCAAAACCTCCCGACGATGAGGGCCGTGAAAGGCCGAAGGTTCGTCGATGTGCACGCGTTCTACCCAAACCTTCGTGCTTCTTTTCACACCGATGGGAAGGTCTCATCTCGGGATTGTCAATGCACAGGGTAAGTTTAAAATGATGATATTTACTATTTCTATCAATCATGTGTGGATGGAGGGGGAGTGGGGTTGGTGGGAGTGGAAGCTGTATGGGCTGTGAGGGATGTTGTAAATACCGGTATGGATTTTTTTGGTTCAGTTCCGGGGGTCACAAGATAAATCATACGACATTTTTGCATCTATAGGTGAAAGAAGTGTGTGTGTGTGTGTGTGTGTGTGTGTGTGTGTGTTGATAAATTTTCCATCATCTTATTTAGTCGAATGTGGATTTAGTGTTGTTACCGATTTGCTGCAAGCTAAGAGAAATCGACTGGAAATCACAAACGTGGTGATTTAAGGCTGAAACTGACAAAATTTGGTTCCTCGAATCAAACAAATCTGCAGCCAGCGTCAAGGCAGGGCTCCATTGAAGTGAGTAGCAATTGAATAAAATTTGCAATAAAGTTTTAATAAAGCCTTTTGAATACATATGTAGTATATACTGTAGTCTCTCCAATCATGGTGGGGCATACAATTTTTTTGAAAATCAAAGTGGGGCGTGGGACAAAAAAGGTTGAGAAACATTGGGTTAGACACTAGTGCGTAAATAGTGGATGGGAGTTTTGCCGCGTAGTTTCGCTACGGTCAGAGATTAACCGATGTCCCACTTATGGTTCAGCTCAGCTTTTCTTGATCGATAGGAGTGGAGCATCGAGAGCATGGTTTCCTATCTGGAGGGGGGGGGATTAATTTGCCAGTGTGTGTGTGTGTTTTTCTCATCAACCTTTATCCTTGATACATGCTTGAACAATATTTTCATCAGAGACTCATCTCGCATCTTCTTCTTTCTCCTGGGATGTCTTTTTTATTATTATTATTTTTTGAAGTACTATGATCAACCTCATGCTTTTCCTTAGATGGTGTAACTTAAAAAATCACTGTTAAACCATGAATTTTTAAATTTCTCTCCACCCCCCCCCCCCCTTCTTGTTTCTTTGTCTCTCTCGCTCAGACTCAAACCTCCTTTGGCTGGGACTGGGCACCAGCATTTGCAACACAAGTGTCAGGCTGGGTGTGCGATTGGAGACTTTTGCTGCTGCAGCTCTTGAACAACTCTCTATCACAACACACCTTGGTTGGACCTTGCACTTCTATTTTGTTTTGTAACTTTATTTCTGCCTCTGAGAAGAAGCAAAGCCTTAAGAACAATCCATTCCTTCTCTCCTTTCCTTGCCTTTTTTTTGTTGTTTACACTGTCGAGGCTCGTACGAGAGCTAACACACAGAATGTACAACAAGGGGAGCAGGAGACAAGAGGGGCAGGAGGGGAAGGAAAAAATCAGTGGGAACAGAGACATGAGAATCTGTGGAAGGGAGAGGGTGGGACGGGTACACAGGGTAAACAAGATGGTACTCCAGGGACTTTGAGGAAGGAAAGCAGGGAATTTGAAGGAGGTGAGTTTGGGGTGGTTTACGGAGGTAGAAAAGATTGTGGTTTTGGATGTAGGAAGATAAGAGATGGTGGTGAACAGTGTTTTGAAGACCTGGAGGAAGAATGGTATTGAGAAGAGTGTGAGAGTTTGTTCAAAGGTGGGATGAAAGAGTGAAGGTGAGCAGTGATTCTTGATTTTGGTAGTTGTACCAGAAGGGGGTTGCTGGCGGACCTTAAGCACCCTGCGGAAATATGGGGGGGACATGTCTCAGAGAGAGCGGTGGGGGGGGGGCGAGGCCTGGGAGAGGAGACTGCAGAAGACAGAAAGACCACCGACCTGCCTGTGGTGAGGGAGTGAGAGGCCCAAAGACTCAGCCTCATCACGGGAGATACAATGATCCTAAATGCCCTGGTTTCCACAGCGTGAAGCCGAGAAAGGTAAGAGGCGGGAGCACCAGCCCAGAGGGAGAGCAGTACTCCATCAGGTTGCAGTCAAAAGCTTTGTTTGTGGTCAGGAGCTCAGGTGTGCCAAGGAAGGACTTTGCACGACGGAGGATTACCAGTCGGCGACTGGATTTGGAGACCAGCTTGGAAATGTGGCTTTCTCAGGAAAGATCATGGCAGATAGTGAGACCCAGAAGCTTGAATGAAAGAACTTCTTCCAGAGGGATGGTTGAGAAAGTATATGGGGGGGGGGGTTCAAACGGTCCTTTCGGAAAGACATGGTGAGAGTGTGAGATTTGTCAGGATTGAAAGACATGTTCCACGTGTTGGACCAGTTTGTGATTATATCCATATCTGCAGAGAGTGAAGAGGCTGCTGCTTGCCGATCTGAGCGATGACAGATGGTACGGCAGAGGGTGGAGTCATCAGCAGAGAGATAAAGAGGATTTTCCAGAGTCAGAGAGATCATTGATGAAAACCAGAAAAAGAACAGACCCAAACACTGCCTTGAGGAACTCCAGCTTAGGCAGGAAGAGGGATGAGAGAACTCCATGAAGGGCCACACCGTTGGCTGCAACAGGAGAGGAAGTCAGCGAGCCATGAGGGGAGATGGCCTTGGATACCATAGGAAGAGAGTTTGGTGAGCAGGGCAGGGTGCCAGACCGTATCGAAGGCACGCGATATGTCGAGGAGATGCTCTGATTTCATGTCTGGCATTGAGGATCTCCATCCATTGTTTGGAGAGCAGAAGCAGCATATCCAGGGTTGTATCTCTTTTGCAGATGTTTCACCCATCTCTCCATACCTTGAAAGGGCTATATTCATCTTGATTAAATTTTGAGATTTCATGGAATCTTACAAAAGTTTTTAATAACTTTCTTCAATGATCATTGAGCTCCTACTTGGCCAAAATATTGAATTTGGAAATTATTCAATTGAACATAACTGAATATTTAATGTCATCTTGATGAAGATGTTGTCGCGTTTCTGAAAAAAAATACAAATTGTGGGAACAGCTGTAATTTGGAAGTGATCGCTCGTGATGTGGTTTTGTGGAGCTGAGACGCACGCACAGCTTTTGAAAATTTTTTTTTAAGTTGAAGGGTACCAGCACAGGGATAATAACGGAGAGATCCAGCACACGAAGACCGATGATTAATGGCGATTAAAATAAATAAATAAATCCTTATCTTCCATGACTTAATGGAGACTACGTGTGTGTGTGTGTGTGTGTGTGTGTGTGTTGTGTGTGTGTGTGGTGTGTGCGCGTGTGTTCTCACTTTATTATGTGGGGTTTCTGTTGCAGTAGAATAATATAATGATACTGTTGCGTACCTAATGATCAATACAGCACTTTCACAATGGTGTGTGTGTTCACATTTACTCAGTTCTGCTCAACGGGCACTTTTAACCTGTCGTTATGAGCTTAAAATCTGTGATTCAAATAGTCTTTTAAATGTAATTTTCAGCATTTAGATGAAAGTATGGCAATTTCAGGATGGTTAACAATAATTGTTGTGTTCCTGAATGAAAATCGGAATCACGGAAATATCCGTGGAAGAAAGGAGTCTGGTTCATACCATTACAATTGGCGAGTGGTGACAGTGGTTAAAACACA
>CM068954.1:188061547-188072850 GCA_035128595.1 Eptatretus atami | reverse complement strand
ATCAACGTCTCGAGGCCTGATGTGTTTTGGATACAGAGCGTCGGTGCTGCCGAGACAGTTTCTTCACACGGGTTATACTTGCACTGGGTGGTTTGCCATTGCCCCTCCCAACGTTGTTTGCTCGTGCTCCATTATTATGGCGAATTATAAAAACATTTATTTTCCATCGAGATAACTGTGGGGTCTCCTATGTGTTTATAGGGTGACACCAACCTGAATTTTTCCCGCCCGAAGTAAGGCGCCGTGTATCGAGCCAGGGACGTTGGCAGGAACGACAACACCGCTTCCTGCTCCCACAGCCATCCAGGATCCACCAAGGTCGTGAGTGCGGAAACAACCGTGGGATAAAGAGTCTGCCGCGGCGGCAGAGAGAACACTCATCACAGACAGCGAGAACACGACGGTCATCATGGGGACCGAGGCGGATATAAACTCCAGGACAAACTACAACCGTGAGATCACAGGTCGAGTCCCTCCTTTAAAACAGCTCGAGCTATCTTCTATCACCGTCTCTGCTGCCCACGAACACGCTCACCCTCACCCTCACCCTTGTTTCCATTCTAGTTCCTCGTTTCACCTTCCTCAAAATACCCACGTTTATTACAAGCACCGATTGTCTCCGCCCCTCAATCATAGCCCCGCCCCTCAATCATAGCCCCGCCCTATTGTCTCCGCCCTTCAATCATCGCTCCACCCCGATCTGTGCCTTCATCTTTGACGAATACCCCATTCTTGGGGAGGGGAAGAGAAGGAGAAGGGGAGGGAAGAGAGGAGGAAGGGAGGGGAAGAGAGGAGGAGGGGAGGGGAAGAGAGGAGGGAGGGGAGGAGAGGAGGGAGGGGAAGGAGGAGAGGAGGGAGGAGGGGAGGAGGGAGGAGGGGAGGAGGGAGGAGGGGAGGAGGGGAGGAGAGAGGAGGAAGGATGAGGAGGGGAGGGGAGAGGGAAGAAGGGAGTGGAGAGGGTTGTGTCCTTTTTGACTTGTGTCCTGATCCATTTAGTGTACGAGTTCTAGCTCTTCATGAGTCTCGACTACGTCCCTTCCCTTCCAATTAAAAAATGTTCTCCATCTAGATTCTAGAACGAGAAAAAAACAAGTCGAGGGACAAAGTACACCGTCCCCATGCCAAATAAATAAATAAATAACAAATCTTCCAGCACGCCACATTGTCAGGGGTCAGGGCGCCGTGCTGCACGTGGAGAGGGAATTTGGCTGGAGCGGTGTACTTCTGAGGTAAATATGTACAAATGTACTTCTGAGGTAAATATGTACAAATGTACTTCTGAGGTAAATATGTACAAATGATACTTAGTTTATATGTACAAATGTACTCTGGGTAAATATGTACAAATGTACTTCTGAGGTAAATATGTACAAAATGTACTTCTGAGGTAAATATGTACAATGTACTTCTGAGGTAAATATGTACAAATGATACTTCTGAGGTAAATATGTACAAATGATACTTAGTTTATATGTACAGAAATGTACTTCTGAGGTAAATATGTACAAATGATACTTAGTTTATATGTACAAATGTACTTCTGAGGTAAATATGTACAAATGATACTTAGTTTATATGTACAAATGTACTTCTGAGGTAAATATGTACAAATGTACTTTGAGGTAATATGTCAAATGATACTTAGTTTATATGTACAAATGTACTTCTGAGGTAAATATGTACAAATTTACTTGGGTAAATATGTACAAATAATACTTAGTTTATATGTACAAATGTACTTCTGAGGTAAATATGTACAAATGACTACTTACTTCGCCGTGCAGCACATGGAGACACATTTGGAGTGAACAGTGTGCAATAATTGATTGATTCAGTGATTAATTGCGAAATTAAAATAAATAATCGTAAAATAATTGATTTCTCAATCAATTGCCGAATAACATACCTAAACTACCACCGTTTCATCTGAATCTGTGAGTCGGAAAATTAATTCATCAAAAAATGAATAATTAATCGATTAATTGATTAGTCAATAAATCAAAAATACCCTTCATAACGAAATCACTTGTTCACCGTCGTGTCCAAATATCAGTATCCAAGCTCAAAGGGTGCCCGAGATATTGCCCACGTGAGAAAGAAAATAAATAAGGAATTCATAAGTCGATAATAATGAAATAATTAATCAATAAATTGATGGATCAAAAAAATAAAAAATAAGGTTTTTGCGAAAGCACATCTTCACTTTTGTCCCCATATTTTGGAATCCGAGCTCAAAGGTTGGCTGAGATATCGCCTGGACAAACAAACAAGCAAGAAAACAAACGGAGTGCAAACTGAGGACTCCCTTCCTTCAGCGGCCCGACGAGACGTCATACATCACCTGGGATATGGCATTGGGAAGGAGCGGTGCACAATAAATGATTCATTAATTGCAGAATTAAAATAAATAAATAATAATCTTAAAACAATTAATTCCTCAATCAATTGCCGAATAACATACCTGAACCACGACTGTTTAATCCGATGTGTAATTTTTCGAAAATGAAGTAATTAATGGAAAAATGAATAATTAATCGATAAATCAAAAATACTGTTGTAGATTTCCCGCCCGTTGGCGTGCGAACGACCGCGTCTAACCAATAGCGGTCGCTTCGCCCACCGAAGAAATCCTCTTTATCTCTTTGCTGCATGACCACCTTCTGCCTGCCATGTCATCCCTCAGATCGGCAGCAACCTTCTTCACTCCTGCAGATCGGTACAATCACAAACTGCGAACACATGGAACATGTCTTTCAATCCTCACAAATCTCCACTTTTCACTGTGTCTCTCTGAAAAGGTTGTCCTCTATAACCCCCCGCTCCCCCTCATCTACTATTTCTCAAACAATCTCTATTGAAGAATCCTTTCATTCAAGCTTCTTGAGGTCTCACTATCTGACCATGATCTTTCCTGGGAAGCCACATTTCTAGCTGCTTCCAAGGCCGTCACCGGACTGAGTATCCCCGTCGTGTCAAAGTCCATTCTCGGCCCACTGAGCTCTGATCACGTACAAAACTTTTCTTCGCCACTGATGGAGTACTACTCTCCTCTGGGCTAGTGCTCCGACTACAATGTGTTCTTGCTCATGCTGTGAACAAGAAATTTGGATCATTGATTATATCCTGTAATAGCTGATCTTTGGGCCTCTCACTCCCTCACCACAGGCAGGTCGGGTGTCTTTCTGTCTCTGCAGTCTCCTCTCCAGCTTGAAACCGCCCCCCCCCCCCCCTGCTCTGTCTCGATATGTACCCCCCCCCACATATTTCTTGCAGGAGTCTAGTCGTCGCAGCACCCCCTTCTGTAAAACCAACCAAGTCACGAAATTGACTGCTCACCTTCACTCTTCATTCCTCCTTTTTCCGCCCTTTGAAAAACTCCACACTCTCTTCAATCCCACTCTTCCCTCCGGTCTTCAAAACAGCTGTTCCCACCATCTCTTATCTTAGAGCCTGGCTCGGAGGCAGCTTTTTTGGAGAGCTCTCTTTGCTTTGATGGTTCGTGAGCTTTCGGCTCTGCTTGGCTCGAGGAGCTTTTTGCTTCAAGCTGCCCTGTTGGAGGAATAAGCTGGATCGCTCGGCTCAAGTGCGAGTGCGTGCTTCATCTCTTGGTTCGTGAGCTCTTTGTTTCTCCATTTTGGTTCCCGGCTTGTGCGACTCATCGACCTCATTCGTGAGGTGGTTCTCAGGAAGCGAGCGCATCGACGGGAAGTCGGCGGCCTCCGTCTCACCAGCACGTTGTGAGAGCGCGGGAAGGTGGTTCCCGTGGGAAGCGACCATCGACGGAAGATCGGCGCTCGTCTCACCAGCACGTGTTGAAAGCGTGGGAGATTACCGGGAGCTCGGCGAAGGATCGGGCTCGTCATGGATTACCAGCTCGCTTTCGCTGGACCCGGTCCCAACAATTGAAGACCACACGGATGGAGAGGTCGGAGTAGGCTCTGGGTTTCAGCTTCACCTCGTCTCGAGCTGGAAGTCGTTATTAAGCCTCTGCCAACCATTTCTTGGGATGTGTGTGTGTCAGCGTGTTCCGATGGGCGATCTAATAAGATCAGGAACTTGCGTTAAGGCAGTGACTGTACATAATAAAGTAGACGTGTTAGTTCTTTTTGTCGTGCTTCTGTTGCTTGTTAATTGCATAACGTGTTTTGCCTGTTTAATTGCATTACGTGCCTTTATTATAATAAATGTCCTTGTGTGAATGTAAACCTGTTCGATGCGTCCTTCCCTCATTGAACTGCCCCATCTGCACTCGGAATATAGTTGGTTTTAAATAACCGATAAAATAGAATTGGCCGCGAGGTTGGCGATAATACCCGCTCGGTTATCCCAGAACGGAAGGACCCGCTAAGCGGTTCGTGTCCAAGCAGGCCTTCGCCGAGGTCGTTCCTGTAGGTTACGCACAGGCGTACTAGTATATCGAATTCGGCGATTGACCCTATTTTCGCGCGGGGTAGAATAGGACTGGCTGGTGGATTTAAAAAAACCCACCGTGACTGGTTTCTGGCGTTGTTCCAGAAAGTCACGATGATTGTCCGTTCGGTTGGACGAAGCGAGCTATTGGTTAGACGGCGTTCGCACGCACGGGCGGGAAATCTACACACTGGTGTCAGGAGTGGGGATACAGATTCATCCCCTCCACACTAACCTTAACGACCAGGAATCAAGGTTATGCGAGGCGAACCCTCCGGTTCCATTAAATTGCGGGCATTAAATTTATTCGAAAGCAAGATGGCGTCAAGGCGAACGGGTGAGGGTGGCTTTAGGAATGTGTGTTGATGTAGGATCTATGCCCGGGACGGTCTTTTTTAACCCCACACCCCAATTATAAAAGTGGCGGAGCTCACCTCAACACTAGCACGACATTCACGCGCAAACGGCAGATCGCCAAAATGCGGCGCGATCGACACCTCAGCGCAGCAAGGCGGGCTGCCTATAATTAGCACACGCGAAACGGCACGACTACGAGGCAGGCTGCCAAACCAACGATGAAAACCACGTGATCATGGTAGGTGAGGCTGACGGACATTTGTGGCTTGGGCACAAAACAGAGGAAATATCTGGCGAAAACTGAAGAAAACAGAGAGAGAACGAATGAAGGAAGAGCAAGCATGCAAAAAGAAGTGCGGAGAGCGAACTGAAGATAAAAGAACAAGAGGAGCAAATTAGGTAAACTCCCGGATAGAAGGAACTAGAAAGCAAGAATTGAAAACGAAGCTGGAAAAAGGAAAAACAAACACGATGGAATTGCAACTATGAAGAAAGTTGTAGAATAGGCAATACAGAAAGAGAAAGCCTGGAAACAGGATAAAAAGAAAATTATTGGTCAAATAGCAAGGAATTCGGTGACGGGAATGGATGAAATGAAGAAAAAAAAGAATGTGAAAGAGGGTGAGATGAGCACGGAATTAGAAAAGAAAGAAAGCTCTGAGTACTCGATAACACCCAAAACGAAAGAAAGAAACCAGGTTATTACAAAACGAATTGAGGATGTTAAGATGAGGAAAGAAAGAGAACGCGAGAAGGAAACGTTAAGGAACCACACTGAAACAGCATTCAAACAGCTGAAGCCAAGCCAGATTGCAGAATAAGGAACAGAGAGACAGTGGAATTAAAAAGCAAAAAGAGTATGAATTCTGCAAACGAACAACAAAAGGAAAAAAAAACAAAGTTGGTTTAGTACGTGGATATGATCAGAACAAGGAATGAAACAGGAAAGAGAATTAACCAATTGAGGAAAGTTATGAGCATTGGAGAAGGAGGAAACGTCTGAAGACAGTGGGATAAAACAAAAAAAAGAACACATAGAAATTTAGGTTGACCAATTAAAGAAAAAGCAAAGGTTGGCAGTACGGGACATGACCAGAACAAGAATGAAACAGAAACAGGGAGATTCACAATGAGGAAACTTATGAATTGAGAGGAAAAGAACGGAGAGACAGTGCGGATAGAAAACAAAAAGAACATGAATTGGGAGGTTGACCAATTGAAAGAAAAAACGCAAGGTTGGAAGTATGAGGAGGATTAGTGACAGAACAAGAATGAACAGGAAGGAGATATAACCAATTGAGGGAAACTATGAGATTGAGAGAAGAGGACAAGAGAGACACGTGAATAAGGAACAAGACAGAAGAAACGAATAAACAGGAAGGGCGATCAACAAATGAAGGAAACCTACTGACATTGGAGATATGAAAGCAGAACTGAGAGAGACGGTGAGCAGGTAGGAAAACAAAAAGGAAACGAAGAGTTGACAAATTAACCAACTCAAGGAGAGCGGCAAAAATATTGGAAGTCTACGGAGATGGAAAAGCTCCGAAAAATAATGAACAACTAAAGGGCTCAGAGAGGCAAGAAGACTCAAATGGAAGACAAATGGAGCCAGGAAGAACGGAAAATAATAAACGAAGGTGACTGAATAAACAACGATGAGGAGAAACTCAGTAATTGAACGAGCCACACAGGTAGAGTAGTGGGAGGCAATGGGGGGAGCTCTGATGAATTGTGGTTGGTGGAGCCGATGCACAGCAGACCGGATAGACTTCCTTAAAATCGACACGAGAGGGGAGGGACATATTCCCCGTGAAGCTGTATAACGACCAGGAGTGGTCCGGTCGAGCTTTGCAGGGTAGACAGGGAGCGAACGTGCTATATTGAACGCGTGCAGCACGAAGCTTGGGGGTACGAAAGGCCCCGGGAACCCTTGTCAGTGGACAGCAAATCCCCCAGGCGTGCTCGGCCCGGTGTTGTGTGTCATCGAGTGAGCCGAAATCGGCCTATCAGCACGCCGTGTGATAAAGAAACACCGAGTGGGAAGGAAGCGTGCTGTGAGAAGACGCGTGTGTGAGAGCCTGTTGGAGGGAGAATGCATTGGCATGCCGAGGATGACCATCCTCAACCCTTGCACTGTCGAGTGGAGAGTGTCATGTAGCGAGTGTTGTGAGCACGTCGAGCACGTGGAAGTTTGTGCGCTAGAGGTCAGCAGCGAAGACAGGGCTGACGTGGACAAAGGCCGAGTAGACGCCTTAGCTTAGATTATTGGGGACTGTGCCGGATTGGCACACAAGCGAGCGCGGGTCCGTGCTGTAGCTACGCCGAGGCCGCAGTGGCTCTTGCCGAAGGTGAAAACCGCGTCCGAAACGCACGCGGTGGCTTAGCCGATCCGCGGACGGACAGAAGTAGGCTGTGATAATGGATTTGACCGAGAGTTCTCCAGAGCAGGGAATGTGTGTGAAGCTCCGACGCGCATAGCAATGTGTTCGCAGTGGGAACCCCCTCGAAAACGGCGAGCTTGTTTTTGATGCGCAGAGGTGAGCTGGCGCAGGGTTGGAATCCGGCAGGAAAGGAAATCCCTGCCGGATCAGAGTACCATCCGGAGACGACGATCATGCGGCGAGACAGCTGCATGACGTCACGCGGAAAGAGCGCAGTTGCGAGTTGCCGCGCTGGTGCATCGCATGAAAAAAAAAAAAGCAAGGCCTATCGCTTCGGGTGAACAGAATTCCTGGGCAAAGGTGTGAAAACCCCCCTGTCGGGGGCACAGGAAACTCACTAGTAGGAGGATGGGTAGCACGATAGTTAGACCGGCTTCATGGGGCCGGACAAGGCCTCATGGAGCCCGTGGAATGGATTAGTTAAAAGGAAGGGATTTCAGTTTAGATTTTAGGAAATGGAATTTTGGACTTTTTGCAGACAGTGACAGACGATAAGATGTGTAGTGAGACAGTAGTTACTACGGTAGTAGTAAATGGAACATGCCATTGATGCAAGCGGATGACGAGAGGAGCACGAGGTTAGTCAGGGGATTTAATAGGAAGGAGGCAGTAATAGGGGTTGTGTAGTTGTGAAATGGAAAGTGTGTGAGGAATGAGTATGGGACACAGCCCAAGTGTGTGAAGTGGAGCGAAATGTGGTATGCAAGTGTTGTGATGACTTGGATTGGGGGAGGATGATTCGACACCAAAGTGACCCGGGGTCAGTTTATGTTAGCTAGTGGTTATTCAAATTTACTAACAGGAGGTTCGTTTTTGTTTGGGGCGAGAGTGAAAGGCACGAAACCCGTTTGAGATGTGCAAGAGTTCATGACGCGCGGGACGTGGCTGTGAAAGTATGTTGTTGTTTAGTGGGCACTCCGAGCACCGAGACTAGTCAGCCAGAGTAGCCAAGGCCCAGGAAGAGGCGCGGAAGTGTAGTGCGGCACGGGCGACTCCGCGGAACGGACCCGATAGCGCAGAATGCCACGGGGGCAGTGTATGGGCCACGGGCGACCCCGGAAAGGGACCCCGGCAACAACACGCCACGTGGCTCGGAGGGGGAGCAATGCAGGAACGGGCAACCCCCGCGATCGTAGGGAGCGCTACGGCTCGGAGGAGCACTGCGGCCTGGGGGCCATGGTTAGAGTTAGCGCAGAGGGAGTTCCTGCCAATTGATTGAGCCACGCGCCCAGCCAGAGAAATTGTGCTCGAGGCACGTAATGAAAATCTCTGAGGGCCAAGGCCACAATTATATAATGCGACACCAAACAGGTGACGGGATCAATGGTTTTTAGAACGATAGTTTTAAAAGGAGCGTTTTTGGAAGCCCCGGGGGTAGTTTCAGGTTTATGGAATGTTAGGACGTAGATAGAGATGTACCCCTTCGACCATCCATCCTTTGCCTCGTTGTAGCCGCTGGACCTCACCTAGGTAGAGATCGCTGAACTCTAAGAGGCCATTCTGAGGCTTCAGTTGGCCTCGAGACAGGGACGCTAGTCTACTCACCTATTCCCCTCCAGAGAGGGAAATGCAGGGCTTGGGATTAGCTTAGGTTGACGAGATAAGGTCTCGGAAGGACAAAGACGATAAAGGGTTAGGGAGACAATTATAAAAGGGAAAATCGAAAATAATAAAAATAAGAGGGCGATAATTTTTGTTGTGTTGTGTGGCAAATTAAGGGACTGTGATGTATGCACAGAGACAGGCAAAGGCGATAGAGTGGGGGGAGACAGTACTCAGTCTCAGCCTTCGCCTTCAAAGAGGCGCGGCACCACCGCACTTCCCTCCAGCCTGATGGATACCACACAAGGCTCGGCCAGCTTCACTCCAGCCTGTTGTGCTGAGCCGCCTGTTCTGCATGGACTTGCCTTGCATGCCTCGTATTGCCTGCTCTGCCATGACCCATTCCTGCTAGCCATGTTTGCGTTTGCCCCTGTGTCCATCCATCACCATGTGCGCCAGGAACATCCAGTTTTGCAAGACTGCCCTGCAGGCAGCCGTGCATCCATCATGCTCATTGTGTTTTGCGACCATCTCCATCCATTCCCCTGCATCAATGAACTTTCGAAATGATACTTTACCTTCTCCCTTTCACAGATCACAAGTCCTGGGCCATGGTTAAGTAATGGATAAGTTGAGTGAAAATTGTAAATACGTGGAACCCCACCTGCAATGTTTGTTTTAGCGCCGGCAATTTTAGTTAAGTTGTCCGAATGAGTCTGAGAGTTTTGTTTAGTTAGTTACGCAGCGCAATTAGGTTATTTATTTTTGGACACAATAATAAAGAAATGTCGCACTCAGGATCCGAAGTAGAACGTACTAGGGGAAACTTACACATGCTGGTCACACGAAAATTTGACGCATTCGGACGAGTCTGTAAAAAGGGAGGGGGTAGTGTTACGAATTTGTGAATTCGAATTGCACACAACATACAGGTTCCTTTAGTCAGCTATGTCGATAAGTGCTTGTTCCCTAGATAGCTCACCTTTCATTGTTTATTGTTTCAGAAATCGATTAGATGCGCTGCGGATCGATTTAATAGTTAGGGACGAACAATAGGAGACATCCCTCCCCTCTTCTGCGACGAGGAAGAACCCTGCCGTCCCGTGACTCATGATGTCAACACTCCCTCCCACCCGTGGTTGAGCGGGGGATGGATCACAGGGCATGAGTCACGCCGGCGTGGAGGAGGGGCGCGGAGAAGAGATAAGAGGAGATCTTTTTCTTTTGTTCAGAGGGCAGAGTTGGAAGGGCAGAGTGGAGAAGAGAGTTGAGGGAGTCGTTCAGCAGACCGTCGGGTCCTGCTTGGCTTGCTTAGGTTGAGCCTCGGAAGCCTTTTTGCTTCGGCTGGCTCAGTGAGCTTCGGCTGAGGCCTGGCTCGGGAGGAGGCTTTTTGGAGGCTCTTTGCTTTGATGGTTCTGTGAGCTTCGGCTTCTGCTTGGCTCGGGAGAGCTTTTTGCTTCAAGCTGCCCTGCGCTGAAGAAGTTAAGCCGGTCGCTCGGCTCGAGCTGCGAGTGGTGGCTTCTTCTTCTTGGTTCGTGGAGCTCTTTGTTCTTCCATTTTGGTTCCGGCTTGGTGCGACTCATCGACCTCTTCGTGGAGGTGGTTCCCGGGGAAGCGACGTATCGACGGAAGGTTCGGCGCCTCGTCTCACCAGCACGTGTTGAGAAGCCGGGAGTGGTTCCTCGGAAGCGACGCATCGATGGAAGGATTGGCGCCTCGTCTCACCAGCACGTGTTGAGAAGTGCGGGAGGTGGTCCCTCAGGAAGCGACGCATCGACGGGAAGGATCGGCGCCTCGTCTCACCAGCACGTGTTGAGAAGCGCGGGAGCTCAGGGAAGGATCGCGGCTCGGCGATTGGATCCAGCTCGCTCTCGCTGAGCCCGCGGGTCCAAACAACTTGAAGACCCACACGAGGTGGAGAGGTTCGAGATAGGCTCTGGGTTTCAGCTCACCTGTCCTCCGAGCTGGAACTCGTTTTAAAGGCCTCTGCACCATTTTCTTGGGTGTGTTGTGTTGCGTACGTGTGTCGCCGTGACCGTCTAATAAGTCGGAACTGCTGTTAAGTGCAAGTGACTGTACATATATAAGTAGACGGTGTAGTCTTTTTCGTGCTTTTGTTGCTGTATAAGTGCATACGTGTTTTGCTGTTTAAATTGCATACGTGCTTATTATAAATAAATGTCCTTGTGTGAATGTAAACCTGTTCGATGCGTCCTTCCCTCATTGAAACTGCCCCATCTGCACTCGGATATAGTTGGTTTTAAATAGACCGATAAATAGAATCGGGTCCGGCGAGGTCTGGCGATAATACACCGCGCGGTTATCCAGAACGGAACGACCGCTTAAGCGGTTCGTGTCCAAGCAGAGCCTCGCGAGGTACTGTCCCTCGGTAGGTTACCGCACAGGTACTATAGGTAATATTCATAATATCGGCGATTGACCCTATTTCGCCGCGGTAGAATCGGACTTGCCGTCGTGGGATTAAGAAAACCACCCATCGGACTGTGTTTCTGGCGTCTGATCCAGAAATCACGAGGATTGTCCGTTCGG
>CM068954.1:188001797-188022978 GCA_035128595.1 Eptatretus atami | reverse complement strand
CCAAGGAAGGACATATACTGAAAAGATTGGGGGTGTCCGCTCCGGCCAGCTTGCACTTCACGTCCCGTGCCGTGATAGCGTTTCGTTTCCGCTGAGTAAAAAACTTAGGAACGGCTGAAGGAGATCCAGTCAAACTCTGGTACATGATTATAATAATGCAAAGATGAACTGCTTTAGATTATAAGGGTCAAGAGGTCAAAAGGTCCAGATGTCCCATGAGGTAAAAATCCTGTTACCCTTGCGGCCCTGCGGTGGCGCTAACTTGTTGAAACCATGTGATGGGTTCTGAACCAAACTTGGCTTCAAGTATATACTATGATGCAAAGACGACGATTAGTATTTCGGCAATCAAGAGCGGCACTTCACGCCAGGCAACTATTCGTCACCAAGCGGGCCCTGTTCCGGCCTCGCGGCTTGCCTTGTCTGCCTGCCTTTGCCTTGACCCCATGGCTGCTACCTGTTTGCATTGCCCCATTTCACCATCACATGTGTGCCAGGATCACCTACAGTGTGTTTTCAAGGATTGCCCTGCAGGCAGCCACATCAATGGGACTGCGTTGCGAGCCCGTGCATTTTGTGTTTGCATCCAGACCATCATCCATCCATTTCCTGCACCAATGACTTTGGTTGTGACTTTTGCCCTTTTTCCCCACAGAGTCCATCAGTCCTGGGCCATGTTTAGTGTAAAATTTATAAGTTAAGGTAAAATTGTACATGAGTTTTGCTCCCCTGCATGTTTGTCGTAGCGCCGGCAATTTTAGGTAAGTCGTCTGTACGAGTGAGTTTGTTTAGTTAGTTACGCAGCGCAGTAGGTTATTTATTTTTGGGACACATATACACAAAATGTCGCACTCAGGATCCGAAAGATAAATTGTACTAGGGAAACTTACACATGAAGGCACAGAAAATTTGACGACTCGGGACGAGTCTGTAAAAAGGGAAGGGGTATTGTTGCGGATTTGGAAATCTATCGCACTCACATTCAGGTTCCTATAGAGTAGTTATCTCGTAAGTACGTGTTTTATAGATAGCCCTTTCCCCTCGTCTAACGGGTATTTAAATGTTCCTGCGCTGCGGTTTTTTATAATGGATGGGTTTCCTTTTTGTTCGCGGGGTTGCACCACGCCAGGCCGGCGCCGACATGATCGCCGACTACACCGCATCGCCCTCGCCTGGATTCGCACCTCCGCCTGCCGGCGGCCGCGGGGTTTGCCACTCGATTTGGCGGGTGGGAGGGAGTGCGAGGACGATGCGCAGAAGGGCGTCAGTCTGTAAAGAGACAGAGCTCTGAAGAGTTTTGTTCGACGGTGCGCAAAAAGGAGTCCAGGAGTTCGTTCGTCTGTGCGCAAAAAGGAGTCCAGGAGTTCGTTCGTTCTACACCATGGGATCGGCGCGTTGAAAGTTCGTCCTGTTGAGTGATCAGCGCGGTCTGCGCGCGCGCTGAGGTTCATCTGCTGTGGCTGTTTGGCTGGTCTTGGTGGCCGCCAACTTGGTCGTCGTCTCTTTCCTCCGCGGATCGAGCGCTCGAAGGCCGCACGAGGCGGGCAGGTCCAAGACAGGCCCTGGCTTTCAGCTCGCCTGTCCCTCCGAGCTGAAAGTCCTATTAAGGCAACAGCCACCATTTCTTTTGGTGTGTGTGTGTGTGTGTGTGTGTGTGTGTGTGTGTGTCTGTGGCACCTTGTCCTTAAGTTGTGAATTGTGTAAGTGCGGCCTGTAAATGATTAGGAATCGGCTGTAGCTTCTTGCTCGTGTCCTGTCCCATCCCCCCCCCCCCACCCCCATTGACTGCTTACGTGCCGAGTGGAAATAAATGTCCCCATTGTTGAATGTCACCTGCTCGTTGCGTCCCTTCCTCACATTGACTGCCATGATGCGTTCGGGATATTAGCTGGCTTTTAAAGCCGATAAAATAATCTGGTCCGACGGGACTGGCGATATATAACCACTCGGAATTCGCATACGGAACGAGCCGCTTAAGCGGCTCGTTTTCGTGCAGGTCCGTCGAGGTATAAACTCCCAGTATCTCTGCTGCGCGAAAAATTAGGTACATCGACAATTCGGCGATCGACCCTGTAGCGCGTGGACAGAGGGATTGGCTGGTTTATGGTGTGTAAAAACCCGTACTGGGTTTCGGCGTTGATCCGGAAGCTACGACTAGATTGCGCGTTCGGTGGGCGCACGCGGCTGCAATTGGGCTAAGGCGGTCGTCCGCACGCCGAACGGGCGGAAATCTACAATATTGTTGGGGGTCGGTGGCGAGAATGGCCGCCAGGTGGAGCAGTGGAGCCGTCTCCCACCGAACACCCGAGATTTAGGTCGTGACTCTCGACAACTCCGAAGGTCACGGGTCACTTAAGGACCGTGATCGCCAATTCTCTGACGGCGTGGGGTAGGGTTATAGCCATTTCAATATACCTAAGTACCCACGTCGTCAAATTACCGGGGAAGTCACACCCTCAACGGACTCTGTCGAACCGGGTCGCTCTAACGACCTCGATCCGGTGTAACCGAGTGAATTACCAAAGTCCGTCGGACCCAATGACAACTTATGGCACCGACGGCCTCACTATTTCTCAAGCCCGCACCGTGCTGGGCCAATGGAAGAAAACACGGGCAATGAACTGGAACATTTAACAATTGGGGTTTATTTTATAATGGGGGCAATTATCGGAAGGGAGAACAGAGCAGAGTTACAACCGAATAAGCAATGCAAAATAATGTACAATTAAAAGAAAACACTTAAGCAATTCTACTTAAAGACAGGGCCCACTCAGACAAACACACACGCACCCCAAAATAAATGGACCTCAATGGTCTTTATTCGACCCCTCGGCTCGAGAGGGAAGGCAGCTGAGGGTCAAGGTGTGGTTGGTACCTGTCCGCCTCGTGCGGTCTTTGACCCGTGCTTGTGGAGCTCAGATTCCTGGAAGGAAACAGGATCCCAAGCTCGCTCGCTCTCCACCCAACCCGCCTCGGTGGTACTCAAACCCACGTCTCCAGAATCCAAGGAGCGACTTGGCCAGCCGCAAACGACGATCGGCGACCCGAGCACCACAAACACGAACACCAACCAGGACGACGCCAACTCCGACCAGCACGATCATTGACCAGGAGCCACGAACTCACCACCAGGAACCAACGAACTTCTCTTTTCGCACGAGCAGCCGCGACCTTTCTTATCCCTCCCCTCGCGGGGGTGGAGCATCTGCTCTGAGGTAACTCGCCTCTGGATTGGTCGGGCATCGCGCGATTCGCTGGCCGTCCCTCATGTGACAGGCCCACGGTAGGCGGGGCAACCCCCACCTTCTTGGGCGGAGTCGGAGCCGAGGCGATTGTAGCTCCGCCTACCTCTCACTAAGGCCACGTGCGTAATGGCGACGGTGGAGCGAGGCGACGGTCCGCTGTTGTAATAAAAACTAACTAAAAAATAAACCCGCAAAATAAAAAATTTTTTAAACCTAACTAAAAATAAAATGAAATTCCCTTTAGACACAGGGGATGGATTTCTAACTATACACATATATTAACGAAATAACTTAACTGTGGGGACTGCTGTCTGTGTGCAAATGGCTGTCAGATTCGTAACAATATCTAGTTCACCTTGTATAATACCGAAAAGTAGTCAGGAAAAATACTACTACTTTTATATAATATTTATTTAAATTGCAATAATTAATATATTCGGATGCATCTTTTGAAGTATTATTAAAAACAAATGGCATTAGAATATCAAATTAGAATAAATGAATATATTTTTTAACAAAAAATTGATGTGTATGCAATATGTATTTAACAGAAATAGTGTTCAATCTAGGATTACAACAGTCAATAGAATCGCAGCCACAGGCATTTGTACATTTCATATTGTTTTTGAAGCATCTACAGTGTTGCACTTCGTTTTGCAAGAGCAGGTCACAAGTTTGAGGCAGGACAATGGTACAGGAGGTAGCCCGGTCCATTGAGGTTTCAGCAACCTGACTCCTTCTTCCAGCATCTGGGGGCAATGTCACAACAATAGTTTCCATCTCTGCCTGAAGACAAAAATTGGCCTGGTAGTTGGCTCGTTGCACATAAGCTCCAAAGCATCACGTGTTGGAGGAAGCAGTTCCAGGCCTGTCTTGGCTTTACTGAACCTGAAAAGACTATTAAAGCAGACCGAAAATTGCTTCAACGTCTTTTGAATGCGGTGACTCTTGGTAGAACAGTGGAAATGACAAATATCCTGAAACACGAACTGTCACCAATCCCACTCTCTTGGCAAACACTGGAGGAGAGATGAATTCAAAAAATAAAGCAGAACTGATCAATGTTTTGATGAACAAAATTGAAACTGCTTCAGAACTTCCAGAATCTGACATGAAGACTTGTTTTCTCATTGATGGTCATGCACTCATCCAAGCTATAGGAAGCCTCATGGATGTCAGACATTTGGAGACTATGCTGCTGCTTTTATTCGTTCAGTGACACGTTATTTTGGAGTAACATGACACGAGTTGACATTGTGTTTGATTGCTATCTGGGTGGGATTCAATCAAATCTGGTACCAGAGCAAAACGAGTGAACAAGAAGAAGCCTATTTGAAAGCTGATAGATGGACCAGATGTTCCACTGCCTCAGGTTTGGAGCCAATTTGTTGCTATAGATGAAAACAAGGCAGACCTGGCACATTTCCTCTCTGAAATGATCATCCAGAAAACCAAAGATCTTCCAGAAGAATACGAGATGGTAATGGAGGTGGATTCATGGACCACACTGGGGCAAAATCAACCAGGAGATCCAAAGACGACCTCAAACTTAATGGGAATCATGAAGAAGCAGACACAAGGTTGATTCTTCATGCCTCTGAAGCAGTGGATTTGGCTATCAACGAATTATTGTGAAGTGCAGAGATACTGATGTCATGCTTCTCCTTTTGCACTTACCACCCTAAAGCAAGTGAAGTCTGGATGATTCTGGGACTGCAAAAGAAGCAGAAGTGCATTCCCATTCATCAAGTAGAAAAAAAGTTCCTGATGCAGTGAAGAATAACCTCTTGAGTTTACATGCACTCACAGGTTGCGATACACCTCTTCATTCAGTAGATATGGAAAAAAGACCTGCTGAATTTTTTTTTGAAAAACCACGACTGGTGGAAGGGATTGGCCGTGATGGTGAGCTTGGACCGGTTGAACAGTTTTGTTTGCAACCTCTATGGAAGTCGGGCTGCAAACAATTGATAGTGCAAGATTGAACATGTTCAGCAAGCCAAGACAGGCCTGGAACTGCTTCTCCACAACACGTGATGCTTTGGAGCTTCATGTGCAATGTGCCAACTACCAGGCCAAGATTGGCTTCAGGCAGAGATGGAACTATTGTTGTGACATTGCCCCCAGATGCTTGGAAGAAGGAGTCAGGTTGTCTGAAACCTCATGGACCAGGCTACCTCCTGTACCATTGTCCTGCCTCGAACTTGTGACCTGCTCTTGCAAAACAAAGTGCAACACTGCTAGATGCACCTGCTTCAAAAACAATATGAAATGTACAAATGCCTGTGGCTGCGATTCTATTGAATGACTGTTGTAATCCATCAGATTGAACACTATTTCTGTCAAATACATATTGCATACACATCAAATTTTTGCGAAAAAATATATTCATTGTTCTAATTTGATATTCTAATGCCATTTGTTTTTAATAATACTTCAAAAGATGCATCTGTATATATTAATTCTTGGTAATTTAAATAAATATTATATAAAAGTACGTATTTTTTCCTGACTACTTTTCGGTAGGGTGGACTATATATTATTATACGAGGGTGGACTTTGACCTACATGACCGACTTCTGAGATCAATATTCTGACCTAAAAATAGTACCAAACGGTTTGTCTCTTCCATACCTTTCTTTTGATATATTACATGACTATATTTGGATGACTTTGAAATTCGACCTTTTTTGGGGCACAAAATGACCTTGAAATGACCTTTAAGGTCAAAATTTTTATTGGCATCCACCCTAGTATTTCTGTCTGACCTATGACTAATTGATTTAGCATGGGTGCCGGCTATTAACATTCCATGCAGGTAAAAGTCACAATTTTGGTCCTTGGCTGGTCTACTATCATATAAAATAAAGAAATCCCTTTTCGTTCCTTCGCTTAGCTGAGTCCAGGCGATCTTTTAGGGCTTGACGATTGAACCACGTCGTCGCTGCATGGGTAACCGTGCTCCAAAAATAGCGCCAAGCTGCTCTCTCACAGCGGGAAATGTACATCAGGTAATTTGAGAGGTGATATTCGACGTCAGGGCTCACAAACCACGGTGTAGCTTATTCTCACGAGCGAATATGCTAACCGTTCCTCTCTTGCACCCGGTCTGTTCACAACGATGGCCCACACGACAATGCAATTTCTGAGACCCTATGATCAGGCCACGAGACACACTCTTCTTCCCTCATCAGAAACGCACATACTTCACGGCTCAGCCGAACAGCCAATGGCCTCCAGTGATATCAGCGGTGGTATAAAAATCTCCACAAAAATGATAATCTTTTTTTCTATTTCACACAAATCAGGCAGAATGTGGCACCGATCAGTGATTTGTTTTGATGTCATTTGCAGTGTAGTTCTGGTTTTAATCTACGGAAAGCCATTTCACCATGTATTTCTTTTGTGGTTGTTAATTTTGACAGACCATGTACGTCTGATGATCTGAAATACACTTTTCGTCAATGGGTGATGTGAACTGAAACCAATTTTATAGCTTAGCAAGATAATAATTATAACCCTTTACCGTCTGGTTATCCCCCATTATTTTTATACATAATGGACGATATTGTAATCGGCTTCGTCTGTCTGTCCGTCAATCACAATAACTCCTCCAAAACAGTTGGGCAGAAACTCACCAAACTTGGTAGTTATGATCAACATGTGGCCCGAAGGTGCAAGAGCGGAATCATTTTTGGCCCCACTCCTTGTGTTGGGATCAAAAACCCCAAAAATGTAATTGCGGGTACATTTTTAAATGAAACGTTGAATATGCAATCAACATTCGAGGAAGAATGAAATATGTAACAATTAAAAAAACAAAGCTTTGTCCCCCAGTCCATGCACCCAGGGTGGGGACTTGGTTACAGGGCTCAGAACGGTAAAAATAATTTAAACTAAAGTTGATAATGAGTCATTCCTGGTGGAACTTTTCGCAATCTTTCAACTTTGCTTGAGGTGGAAAGTATGGGGATTTGCGATGGAACGCCATGGACTTCGCTCACGTTTATTTTGTTTGTATAACGTTACATCATCAGAATGCTGTTGAAGATGCTTAATCAATAGATGCATGCCCTCAACTTCAGGCAAGATATCAGGGCATTGGACAGCTACTGCACGAGTATCTGGCCAGGCTTACCACCAATGGCATGCAGGCTCCTCTTGTAAACGAGCTCGACTTTAGATGCACACCATCAGTGAGGGCCCGAAAGGCATACACCCTCCTGCTCTCCCTTTGGAGGTTGCTATTCCCCAAGGTAGTGTTCTGGGAGCAATTGTCTTTCGTGCAAATCTTTCTCTTTGCAAGTGAAGTTTCACTTTGCACTTCTCTTCTGGTAGGTTGGGAAACAAGTACGCAGCAACTACTGTATTCCTGAAAAAGAACCAAATCACTAAACACCATTAATACTGTTACGAATCTGGAACCCATCGCACACAACAGCCAGCCCCCCTACCATCCCATTCTTCCCTCCCCCCTCAGCCATTCTTCCCCCCCTCGCCCCATTTTTTCTCCCCCTTCGCCCCAATTCTCCCCCCCCTCCCATTCTCCCCCCCTCCGCCATTCTCCCCCCCCCCCCCCCCCTCGGACCATTCTCCCCCCGCTCCGCCATTCTCCCCCCCTCGCCATTCTCTCCCCACTCGCCATTCTTCTCCCCCTCCGCCATTCTCTCCCCCTCGCCATTCTTCTTCCCCCCTCGCCATTTCTCCCCCCTCGCCATTCTCTCCCCTCGCCATTTCTCCCCCCTCGCCATTCTCCCCCCCCTCGCCATTCTCTCCCCCTCGCCATTCTCTCCCCCCTCGCCATTTCCCCCCCCTCGCCATTCTCCCCCCCATCGCCATTCTCCTCCACCTCGCCAGTCTCCTCCCCTCGCCATTCCCCCCCCCTCGCCACCCCCCCCCCTCGCCATTCCCCCCTCGCCATTCCCCCCCCCTCGCCATTCCCCCCCTCGCCATCCCCCCCCTCGCCATTCCCCCCCTCGCCATTCCCCCCCCCTCGCCATCCCCCCCCTCGCCATTCCCCCCTCGCCATTCTCCCCACCTCGCCATTCTCCCCCCCTCGTCATTCTCCCCCCTGTCATTCTCCCCCCCTCGCCATTCTCCCCCTCGCCATTCTCCCCCCCTCGCCATTCTCCCCCCATTCTTCCCCTCTTCATTCTCCCCCCTCTCCCTTCTCCCTTCAATTTTCCCCCCTCTCCCTTCTCCCTCCTCGCCCTCTCCTTCAATTCTCCCCCTTGCCATTCTCCCCCTTGCCCTTTCCCCTCAATTCTCCCCCCCCCCTTGGCCCTTCCACCTCAATTCTCCCCCCTCGCCTTCACCTCATTCTCCCCCCTCGCCTCTTCCACCTCAATTCTCCCCCCTCGCCCTTCCACCTTCAATTCTCCCTCCTCGCTCTTCCACCTCAATTCTCCCCCCTCGCCCTTTCCACTTCCAATTCTTCCCCCCTCGCCCTTCCCCTTAAATTCTCCCCCCTCGCCCTTTCCTCCTCAATTCTCCCCCCTCGCCCTTCCCCCTCAATTCTTCCCCTCGCCCTCCCCCTCAATTCTTCCCCTCGCCCTTCCCCCTCAATTCTTCCCCTCGCCCTTCCCCCTCCAATTCTTCCCCCTCGCCCTTCCCCCTCAATCTTCCCCCTCGCCCTTTCCCCCTCAATTCTTCCCAACTCGCCCTTCCCCCTTCAATTCTTCCCAACTCGCCCTTCCCCCTCAATTCTTCCCAACTCGCCCATTCCCCCTCAATTTTCTCCCCAACTCGCCCTTCCCCTCAAATTTCTTTCCCAACTCGCCCTTCCCCCTCAATTACTTACCCAACTCGCCCTTCCCCCTCAATATTCCCAACTCTCCCTTCCCCCTCAATTCTTCCCAACTCCCCTTCCCCCTCAATTCTTCCCAATTCGCCCTCCCCCTCAATCTTCCCAACTCGCCCTTTCCCTCAATTCTTCTTCAAACTCGCCCTCCCCCTCAATTCTTCCCCAACTCACCCTTCCCCTCAATTCTTCCCAACTCGCCCCTTCCCCCTCATTTCTCCCCCTTGACATTCCCCCCAATTCTTCCCCCCTTGCCATTCCCCCTCAAAGTCTCTCCCCCCTCGCTATTCCCTCAATTCTCCCCCTCACTATTCCTCAATTCTCCTTCCTGTCAACTTCCTGACCCGGATCTCAGCCACGGAACTCAGCTCTTCTGGATCTGATTTTTTCACACAATTTCCAGAAAATGTCTGTTGTTCTGCTCTTCTGCTCCAAATCAGTGTTCACGTGATCATATTGAGTCATCGAAAATTTCGACAAAAATAAGTGACCACATATTCGTTATTTCTTGTCTGTCTCTGTCCTGTTCTCTTGTCTCTGTCTCTGTCTCTGTCTCTGTCCTCTGTCTCGTCTCTGCTCTTTGTCTGTGTCTGTCCCGAGCATAGCTTCCGTGGGTTTTAATCGCATCCTGAAATTAGCGGTGGGAGGTTTTATATGATCATAGTTTGTTTTCCTGAGAATAGGCGTGGTGCGCCCATGTATGGGCGGAGCCACGCCAAAAAAAAACATGTGTTTTTAGGGGGTAGCTGATTTCAATTTGCATTCTTCTCCTTGGGGGTTTGTCGGAATCTGGACAAGCGGGTTTCGGTATTTGGTTAGCCCAGGCATCCTGCATAGCCCCACACCCAAAAAACGTGTTTTTTAGGGGGTTAGCCAGATTTCAATTTGCATCTTCTCCTAGGGGGTTTGTCGAATCTGACAGGGTTTCGGTATTGTTAAGCCCAATGGCACCTGCCATAGCCCCACTTGAGCTCGATTTTCATTTACGTCCAAGGTCAAGGTCACAAGGTCACGAACTTAGAAAAATTGCGAATTTTGAATAAAATTCCATCTTTCTCCGAGGGGGTTTGTCGAATCTGGCAGGGTTTTCGGTATTTGGTTAGCCCAATGGCACCTGCTTAGCCCCACAGAGCTCATTTTTCATTTTTCGTCCCAAGGTCAAACAAACTTAAGAAAATTGCGATTTTGACATAAAAATCCATCTTCTCCGGAGGGGTTTGTCGAATCTGGCAGGGGTTTCGGTATTTGGTTTAGGCCCAATGGCACCTGCAATAGCCCATGGAGGCTCGATTTTTATTTTCGTCCCAAGGTCAAGGTCACAATCACGAACTTAGAAAATTGCGATTTTGACATAAAAAATCCATCTTCTCCGAGGGGTTTGTCGAATCTGGCAGGGGGTTTCGTTATTTGGTTAGCCCAATGGCACCTGCATAGCCCCACGGAGCTAATTTTCATTTTCGTCCCAAGGTCACAAGGTCACGAACTTAGAAAAATTGCGAATTTTGAGATAAAAAATCATACGCACGCCCAAATTTTGAGACTCGGATGACAATATTTTTTATGCATAATCTTGAGGTCATTCCCCACCTCAGGTCTTGAAACCATTTTGCTCTATCTCGAACACCTTGCCCGTGTCGCCCCCTCCAACTTTGTTTTTTCGCTGATTTCATCAAAGTCTGGATAATCCGGGAGTGCGAAATGCCATATAGCCTATATGACGTTATATTGTTCCTATTGTTGCCTGAATGTTCCAGAGGAAGTTTTGTTCAAAGGTCATAATCCTTGACATTTGACTTTAACGTCACAAAGGTCAAGTTTTCAAAGTTGTGGGGAATCGAACTGGTTTTCGACCTTCTTCGACGAACAAACTCCAATAAGCTATAGCACGTATCCTGTCCTTATTTTAATGTCCACAACATTGTTTGGACCTTTAAAGGTTATGGCAAAGGTCAAATTTTGAAAGTTGTTGAACGAAACCTGCGGTTTTCGACATTTGCAGCTAATATAACTGTCACTCGTACCACATCATGTTGATCATTTTTATAACTTGATCAAACATTATCACATTGTTCATCCTTGACTTCTGAAACAATCTACATCGTCAAATACCGCTCGTGAACCATCGTCGTCTCAACATGTGCCTGTTAAAGTAGTCATCTCTGGCCGTGATTAGAGAACCACCTCAGCACCGTTGAGTGTGGCATTTCACTCAGGCCAACTGGAAGAGACTTCAAGCAGCTATCAAACTGCTCTGACTGGTCTCCCATTTCTACTTCCTCTGACATCAGCTCATTTCTGGGAATTCTTTCAAAGAAACTTACTCTCTCTTATGCACATATTTATCCCATCTCGTCTTCAGTTGTCCCACCCTATCTCCCACCATAGTACGCTGAAGCTTGTTGTGAGCCTGTTGTCTTGAAACAACTTGCCCCCCTCATGGAAGGCAAATTCTACTGAGGCAATCGCAGTTCCTTCACAAACCTCGAACAAAGTGTGTGTCTACCCCCAGGAGAGCCAGGAAACAACATCGTTCGAATCTCATGTTTGAACTCTCAATCCTGTCTCTCCTTCCAAATCCTGTGACATCTGTTAAGTCTGTTTCTGGTGGATGTTCCTGCTCCATCCCTTTCCTTCCCTCAAATGGCATGAATGACTAAACTCTGTTTGCTCTAAATCTTGTGTCACAAATCCATCACTTTCTATACCTTCCTTACCCAGTCCACCAGCTGTCCCCGGACTCTGTGTCCTTTTCTCCTGACAAGGTGGAGAGCTTGCTGTCAAACTCAACTCAGATTCTACAACCAGTCGAGACGGCATCAGCCCACGTGTCCTAAAACCTGCTCTGCTGCTTTTGCTCACCCTCTCTCTGTTCCATTCACCCTCTTTTTGCTCAAGGTCATCTGTCCATCTGCTTAGAAATCAGCAAACATTACGTTCCCTAAAAAAGGTGCAAAAACTGATCCCTGCAACGCAGACCAATCAGCCTTCTCCAATCATCAGCAAGGTCATAGAATCCATCAAATCTTTCCTCTTCTCCAATGGCCTGATTTCTACCATCAATCTGGATTAGACCAGGTCACTCTACCCTGGACATGCTGCTTCTGTTTTCCCAACAATGGATGGAGGTCCTAATCCAGATGTGAGATCAATAGCCATCTCCCAAGACATATCGAGAGCTTTTGATTCGATCTGGCATCCCACACTGCCTCAGATACCATAAGAAAAGAAAGTGTTTGGTGAGCAATCTCCACTTATGGCTCGTGGACTTCCTTTCTTGTCGCAGCCATTGCTTGGCTATTTTATGGCTTTCTCTCATCTCTTCTTGTCCAAGTTGGAGTTCCTCAAGGCAGTGTTCTTGGCCCTGTGCTTTTTCTGGTTTTCATCAATGATCAAGCTTGGTGTTGGGTAGTGGTTCGGTTGGTTGTCTTGGGATCTAAGAGTCCTGAGTTTGATCCCTGTTGGCTGCTGAATTAACACCAGGTGGGGTTGATTCATCCTGTTATCCTTCCCAGGTCGGCGAAATGAGTACCATTGTATTGCTATTGGGGCACAGCATCAGCGGCGTAGTCGCCATCCCAACAAAATGATAGCTACCTGGCAGCCAAGCTGTCATACACCAGAAGAAGAGAAGAAGAAGAAGATCAATGATATCTCCAAATATGAAAAGTCCTCTTTATCTCTTGATGACTCCACCCTCTGCCATATCATCTGTCATCCCTCTTGATCGTCAGTCAGCAGCCTCTTCACACTCTACAGACCAGGATAAAATTACAAGCTGGTCAAACACTTGCCACATGTCTTTCAATCCTGACAAATCTACACCCTCACTATGTGTCTCCGAAAGGACCGTCTGGATAACGCCCCATCTACTTTCTCAACAATCCCCCTGAATATGTCCTTTCATTCAAGCTATTGGGTTTCACTATCTGCCATGATCTTTCCTGGGAAAACCATGTCTCCAAGCTGGTGGCTTCCAAATCCAGTTGCCGATTGGGTATCCTACGTCGTGTGCAAAGTCCTTCCTTGGCGCACCTGAGCTCCTGATCACATACAAAGTGTGGTGTCTGTCTGCATTTGGCAATCTCCCATTTCCGACGGTCGCTTCCCACACTGCATTTGAAAAGCTCTGCTCACAGGGAAAGCTCAACATTCTACCAGAAGAAATGCATGATACCAAATGAAGTCCATTTTAAAACGTATAATACAACATTGAATTGCAGTTTTTTATTAACAGTGCGTTAAGATGTGACCTGTGCTGACAGGATGTTCATCGTACGCACGCTCACCTCCAAGCCGTCAAGCCTGGGTTTGAATCCCGACACAGCTGTATCAAGCTATGGTGCGTCGTTTGGAATGTCAAGATCTCTGACTTTGATTTCGCAGATGATGCAAGTCATCTTTACGGAGACTCCAGATATCCTTTGGGGACCCGCGAGGTGTTGAATGAGGAGTCGGAGCCGCTGGGATTAGGGTTTCCTGGGTCAAAACTAAGATCCAGGCTTTCACTAAATCTTTGATGCTGCTATCTTGTCTGTACCTGTTGTGTGTGAGATGTTGAGGTCACAGAGAGATTCACTTATCTGGCAGTGATATTCATGTCTCTGCTGGCTGAGAGCCACGAGGTCAATAGATTTCTGGGTCGGGCCTGGGGAGTCATGGATTCACTGGATCATGGAGTGTGGCGCTGCTGGTACCTATGTGGGAGGGCAAAAGGCCGAGTCTTCAGGGCCTTGGTGCTTCCAGTCTTGCTCTACAGATGTGAGACTTGGACTCTGACCAGGGATCTGAGCCGGCTTCTCAATTCCTGTACCAGGTCTCTTCGGAGAATCCTTCGCTAACGCTGGTCGGACTTTGTGTCCAACAGCGGTTGCTGGGAGAGACTCAAATGAGATTTGTTTCCTGCATAGTCGTGAGCGTCAGCTGCAGCTGTGTGGACACGTGGCTCGTTTGCTGACGCTGATTCTGCTCACCAGATTCACTCAGCGAGGGAGTCTCGTGAGTGGAGGTGGCCAATCGACCGACCACATGCTTCATTGCAGCAGCTTGATCAGCTTTCAAGGAGATGGGGATGGGCCAGGCATCTGTCTGGAGTACGGGCCAGACAGAGGCCTCTGGAGTTTCGGCGGAAAGTGGACGCAACGGCATGCTGTTCCGGTGCATGCTCCCATACCTGACCTGACAGCTATAAACTGTCATCCTGGTGTTTCACAGTGAGGGTGATTCTTCAATGTGTTTTGCCATCCCTCGGATGGACATTGAACCGGAATTTTCGTCTGCCGGCATTAGTTGGTGTCCTTTGTGACGAGTGGGCGAGCTGTCTCAGGCACATGAGCAAATTACAAATTCCTGCCCCGACCTTAGTCGACCATCAGGCTTGGCAAGCCGGTTTGTGAAAGACTTGGCCAAACTTTCCCCGCCAACCCCACAAGAACGTGGGAATCGTGACTGGTAAAGAAGAAGAAGAAGAAGATGGGCAGATTGAAAATTGACTGCTTCTAAAAATTAAGAATAATGTTATGGATTTGTTGTTTGAAAAAAAATCTGGTTTATAATGCGTTACTGAATGATTGGGAAATGAGTTTAACTTCAGAATCTGATTTCCAACGTTGCTGAGGATGAAAGAAAAGTTAACATGATCCCATCAAGGAAGCAAATTTTCTTTTTTTTGGCAAGCAAAGTTCGATCGACACCGTCAACCCAAACACTTTTTGGTGCAGTTAAAACGCTGAACAGTTTGAATTGTCTGCCCAATGCTGGTTGCGTTCGAAGTGGACCATGCGGATTTATATTTTTGGCTGAGTGATTAACGGCTCGTCCCCCGTTGGGTGATTTATATTTTCACAGTGGAGCATGCGGATTGGTATGTTCGTTGTTCGGTTCATTGTATGTCCGTGTCCCATCTCCACTCATCGCCCACATTTTTTCTGCCATTCCAGGTACAATCGAGTGGCCAGAGAGTGGACAGGTAAATATGCCATGTGAGAATGTCCAGGGTCTCATTCCCATTTTGCAACTGATGAGACAGAAGGAAGGTGAACATCTGTATCTGCATTGACAAAGAAAAAATCTGCACAGGAGGACAAAACGTGGCCACCCAAATCCAAGTCTGCTAACTGTGTTTGCATTTTTAGCAACAAATTATGTTTTGTACTTGCAGGGTGGCAAATTCTGCTTTGCTGACCAGTTTTCCAAGTCATACTTGTGCTTACATAGCATTTTGTTTCGACCAATGTTCAGAATTTATGGGGAAACCTTCCGTGCTCCATTTGCTGGTGCACCCCTGCTTTCGATGACTGCTGGATTTGGCCATCCTCTGCACTTTTCCCCGTCACTTATGTTTTTCCTTGCTCATGGCTTTGCTCTTCTGTCACTCACGTTGTTTTAAGGCATGTTATTTCGGGGATGGAAGGGGTGCGTTAAGAGGATCGGGTTGTTTTGCTTTGCAGTCAAAAAGCGTTTGGGTGTGTCTGAGAAAAATTCTTCCTCTGTTAGTTTGGAAGAAATACCCATTTTTTGATTGGCCGATCTCAGACGTACCAAAACACGGATTGCTAAGACCTATTTGAACGATTTTAACGATTATCGAGAAGAGTAAAGCGACAAAAATGTTGCACCAACATCGAAAACACCAAATTCTTCCTGACAGCGGTCTGCTTCACAGAATACGTTTGGAGTGCTGCCCTCTGTTTTTTTTTTTTCAAACAAGCCTCTCGACAGATTTGGCTTTGGGGAATATGTTGACGCCCGGCCGAATGCGTTCGGTCAGCTTTAACTACAAGTTGCATGGTTCCTTATTGATATTTAAGAAATGTATGTCATGTTTTACGTGTATACTCTGGAATGAAGCATTACGGTTTTCTTTCATTCAACCTGCTGATTGTTTTCACACACGATTCGGCTAAATTATTCTCGGATGATCTTCGTGGCAAAAAGGAGGCCGTAAGGTTACGTCGTATTGATGCGCAAGATGGAGACAGTTCCTATTGGCCATTTTATTTCTGTTTGGGATGTCGAACATTGAACTGAATGTGAACGAGGCTTTCGTCTTCTGGTGATTTATTTTTTATCAAAGTGCTATATAAAAACAAATTGAGGTTTTAATTGTTGTTTTGGTGGAATGGGTGATGCTTCGATGTTTGCAGAGGAGGTAAGGGGGTCATTTTACTTGTCGCCTCGACTGATACCACCAAAGGTTTCCTCCCTCTGTCACAGTCACCTTAAAGATGCTTTAGATTATAAATTTTTTTGCAGTATATTTTCATTTCTTGGAAAGCGCCAAAATCCTACTTGAAATGCTATGCCTTGTTACCATCTATCATAATATGATCTTGCTTACTGGCAGCAAACTATCTTAGTGATGATTAACAAGTGGTAAATTATTTGTAGGATTATAGTTCTGGTGTAGATCTGATACCATCCTTCTTGCCTTGTTCTGTTGTCATATGATCCAAGCACTGCCATCATTAAACCAGCTGAGAATGTGAACATTGTGGACTTTTGGTGTTTGGTTTCCTGATTTGGGATGGGGTCGGAGGTGAGGATGTGCTTTCCTGTCAATTAAACAGCTTTGCAATCTTTTGGTGATGGATTTGGTATATGTTTTTGCTGATTTGCATGCAAGGGTTCCAGGAAGTTTGAAATGGCAAGTGAAGGACCGAGGAATGGTTAAATTGGTGGATTGCAGAAATGATTGTGAGAATCGGACAAATGTTCTGGTTTGATTCTGACACGATGTTGCTAGAGTTGTACCTGCAGCTTGAGATGCTGTCAAAATTACCTGAAATAAACGTCTGTTTGCAACGTGCTGTTTTCCTTTCAGTTGCTTTTGTTAAATAAATATAATTAACAATATATAAATAATAAATATTGTTAATTTCATTTTTCAGTCTTTATTGGAACATGTACAGTTTTATGCCCTGGCGACCAAGATGCCGGAGGCATTATGTTTTGGGTTGTCCGTGCGTCCGTCCGTGATAGCGTTTCGTTTCCGCTATAACTTAAGAACGGCTGAAGAGATCCAAGTCAAACTCGACATGTATTATAATAATGCAAAGATGAACTGCTTAGATTATAGGGTCAAGAGGTCAAAAGGTTCAGATGTCCCATGAGGTAAAAATCCTGTTACCGCGCTAACTTGTGAACCATTGATGGGTTCTGACCAAACTTGGTTCAAGTATATACTATGATGCAAAGACGAATGATTAGATGTCGCATCAAGAGGTCAGAGGTCAATCTATTCGTCACCGACGATAACTTAAGAATGGCTGAAGGGATCAAAGTCAAACTTTGTACATGCATGTGCAGTATAATGATGTAAAGATAAACGCATTACATTTTGGGCTCAAGAGATCAAAGGTCAGAGGTTGTTACGTAAAATCCTGTTGCTGCACTAACTTGTGAACCAGTGATGGTAGTTTTGACCAAACTTGATATAGTATATGAACAAAGATGAACGATTTGATTTCATATCGACAATATCAAGGTCATGTAAGGTAAAAATGTTTTCGAGGTGGGATTTGAACTCAACGGTACATGTCGCACATGATACATTTGTACAGATTGACGTGAAGTCAATGGTCTTGAGGTTTCAGGTCAAAGTTAGAGAAAGCAAAGACTTGATGTGGCGGAGACTATCGGTTACTTCATGACTCATTATGTTAGTTTTTATTTTGATGCAGGGTTGAGGCTCAAAGGTGATATGGACATCCTGCAGGATTGAAGAGAGGTGGAGAAGGAATAAACGGCAAAATAGCAAAAGGAAGACTGAAGAGGGTGCAGGTAGGCATAATTGTGGTAGGTATGAAAATGTCCATGTGCTGTCCCATTGAAGATCATCAAATAATGGGCATGATTGTTGAAAGCTTGGATTTTGAGGGTAATGAAAAGGTTACTGGGTGAGCCCATGTGATCGTTGGGATTGAGTGAAGTTTAGGGTAGGAGCCATAATACCAGAGCTGTTGGTAAGGCTGTCTGCTTCAGCTTCCTGTGAAGAAATGCCAATCACTCTTGGGACATGAGATTTTGATGTTTGTGTGGAGTGATTATGAGGAGTATCGGAACAGCCTTCGATGCAGTCCTGCGTGGTGTTGTGTTGTGAACAAGTACTTTGTAACCTCATTCGTTATGTGGAAATTGTATATTGTAGGTAGTCGTCTGTACTGCCCAAAAATGGAAGAACACAGCACTGTTTGTCCAATTTCATGATTTTGAGATGCTGTGTTTTGTTTGTTCCATGCCCACCTCATGCAGAGTTGCTGTGTTATTGAGTCCACCTATCTAGAGAGCTATGCTTCTTTGAGAGCAATGACTTGTATGCATATAGGGTGTCCCAAAAAATATACAACTTTTAAAATGCATTGTTTGATCCTAAAAAAGCAGTAATTTGTCACTAATGCTTCATTTCTTGTTGCAGAGACCCTGAAGTTTATTTTGATACCAGCAAGCACCAGAAAAATGCAAGACTGACCGTACAACAAACGGACGAAAATTGTTGAACTTTGGCACCGGACGAAAAGTGTCATACAGGTGCAACGTCTTTACTCGAGACATTTCGGTATCCACTTGCGCCATGCACCAACTTTCGGACAATAAAGTGCACCATCGCAAAGTTTACCAATGTGGGAACCATCTGTGACCTTCACAAGGGTCACAGTGGTCAGAAGAGGACAGGTCGTAGTGAAGAAAATGTGGAAATGGTGAGACAGGCGGTCGTTCAGAGTCCAAAAAAATCGATTCGACGACTTTCTGCCGAAGACAAACATTCATAGAGCACCGTTCAGAGGATCCTTCGCCAAGACATTCATGCCTTTCCATACAAAATTCAAACGGAAACGGTGCTTACTGATCAACAGAAAGCAAACGACTAGACTTTGCAAATTGGTTCTCAGGAAAGTTGGAGGAAGATGCAGACTTCCTCAAAAAACTTCACATGATGGACGAATGCCATGCTCACTTGTCCGGGGAGGTAAACAAGCAAATCTTTCGGTACTGGGGAACTGAAAATCCTGGTAATGCATCAACTGAACTGGTGCCTCGATCTGTTCTCAAAGTCACCATGTGGGTGGCGGTTGGTTGGTATGGGATAATTGGTCCATACTTCTTGAAGATGACCAGGACGCACTTGCACGGTAAACCAGAGGAACTATCGCGAAATGATTCAGGAATTCTATCTGCCTGAGTTACGTACTCATGCCCGTAGGAGAAACAACCTGATCCAGATGAGAACCCAGTGGTTCCAGCAGGATGTGGCACGCCCCATACAAGCCAGGGAAACAAGGCTTTTCTCAACCAACGTTTTGAGGGCCGCTTTATCTCCCTCTACGAAGATGTTGAGTAGCCACCGTATTCCCCTGACCTTACTCCTCCAGACTTCTTGTGGGGTATCTCAAGGACAGGATCTATGAAACCCTAGGCCTCACTCTTGATCAGCTGAAGGAAAACATCCACCGAGAAATCCAGACATTCCTCAGGAAACGTTTCCCAAAGTGATGGAGAACATGACAACGCGTTTGCAGGCAGTGATCGGACAACGTGGAGCCTATGTCGAACATGTGGTCTAAAAGAAAACGACATTCTATACCAAATTTAAATTTTAGTGGCAATTTTGACATTGTACAATAAACTTCAACCTTTCAGCTTTCTATCCAGCCATATATTTTTTGTTTAAATATATGTTATGACCATCCTCTTTGCAGATGAAAAGTTGTATATTTTTTGGGACACCCTATATATAGAGGAGATAATGCAGGTTTGATTTCATGTAAAAGCTGAAATCTGACAAATGTATACACGGTACTGTTCTCCATTTTTGTGCAGTGAAGCATTCCAAAATTGGGAGCTTGGAGATTTTGGACTGTGGCAGATCCTGAGGCAGAAAGTTTGGAGATTACTTCAAACTGGGGATTGATCACAGAAGTAGATTTAGGATGACATAAATTTGTTGAGGCTGAGACTTAGCTTGATCAGTATGTTGTATTGTTGTGGGGCCGGGTATCGGTGGCGAGCACGACTGCTGGAGGAGCAGTGGAGTCGGCTCCACCAAACACACCGGAATTTAGGTCATGACCCTCGGATAAGTCCGAAAGGCACAGGTCCCTTACAGGACCATGAATCGCCAATAATTCAACCGCGTGGGGTAGGTTAATGCGCAAACTTCAATATACCTAATTACCCACGTGGCAAAGCTACCGGGGAATTCACACCCTCGACAGACCTCGAGCGGGACGAGCTGTTACCGTGCCCGAACCGTGTGTAACCCAAGCGGATGGTTACCAAGGCCCGTCGGTCCAAATGAACAATTTACAGCCTCGCCATTCCTCAACACGCACCGTGCTAAGCCAATAAAAGAAATGACAGGGAACGAGCTGGGACATTCAACAATAGGGAAATTTATTACAATAATAATCAGGGCAGGAAGCACGTAAGGGCAGAGTTATCCGAATATCAGGCAGGCAATATACAGTGAGTAAAAGCACTTGACAATTCTACTTAAGAGATGGGGCACACATACACACACACACACCACGAAACGGACCCCGTCGGGTCTTTATTGAAGGCTTCCAGCTCGAGAAAATTGAGCTGGAGGCCAGAGCCTGTGCTTGGACCTGTCTGCCTCATGCGGTCTTCGACGATCTGCTCAGTGGCGGGACTCAAACCCGCAGCTTTCACGTGGCGTCAAGGACGAAGGCACCAGGAGTGGAGCGGCAGACGCCAGCACGATCCAGACGGCAAAAACAAGCGAGCAGCGAAGCAAGTGATTCTCCTCAGGCTCCGACATACAACCAGGCTCCGACGCCAACACAAACATGAACCTTCCTCCAAAGGAAGCCTGGTCTTTTTATCCGCTGCCTGAGCGGGCGGAGCCTCGGTGTCGGACGCTCTGTGCGCGCTTGGTTGGAGAGGGATCAGGTGTGTGACGTGCTGTGAAAACTCCAACTGAACAGCAAGGGGAGCCTGGTAAAGCGCTAGTTCAGTGGCGTTGTGAATGGGAATGGCAGGTGGTTGTTTGTCGGATCTAAGGATTTAAAGACCTGACTATAAACAACTTCGCAGCGCACGTACACTTAATTACCCATTAAACAAGGGACGGAACCCGAACTAGAAACACATACTTTCCGATATAACTATCTATAAGGAC
>CM068954.1:187947601-187963413 GCA_035128595.1 Eptatretus atami | reverse complement strand
TCACCACCATCTCAGATCTTCCCCAATCTAAAACAAAGATCTTTTCTACCATTGTTAACCTAACCAAACCCTAACCCCCTCCTCCTTCCAAATTTCCAGATTTCCCTACTTGGAGTTTCCTTCTGTATCCACCTTATCCACCCCATGCGTCCTCTCCACACCCATTGTTTGTCCAAATCTCCCTACATATTGGCCTTCAACTCTTCTGTTGGGGTTTCCCCCTCTCTCTACTGCTCCTTTTGCGTGCAACTATTGTTCCCTTTGCGTCCCTGTTTTTGTCTGTTACATCCTGATCCATTCAGTGCACTCGCTCTTCCACAAGCCTCAACTACAGTGGCCTGCAAAAGTATTCACCACCTAAACAGTTAGATGAATTCCGAATTATGCAGAAACATCTTTTCCAAATTAACTTTTTTTATTCATAACTGAAGAGACAAAACTAAACACAGTTACAGTGAAAGGAGGTCACATGTCATGAAAACCTGCAAAAATATGTACAAATAAAAATTCACTGTTTGAAAAAGTATTCAGCCTCTGAGGGCATTACTTGGTGGAAGCACCTTTTGCAGCAATAACTGCTACGAGTCTTTTTGGGTAGGTCTCTCTGAGCTTTGCACAGAGAGATGGTGAAATCTTTGCCCATTCTTCACATGAAAATTGTGACAAGTTCTGCCAAGTTTGATAAGGATCATCATAGACTGAATATTCAAGTTCGCTAAAATGATCAATTGGATTCAAATTCAGGACTTTGGGCATTAGGAACATTATTAGCTCAGCCTGTTCGAAGAACAGAGAGCTATAGCGATACCCCGGCGTGAGCGTCAGCGTCAGCGTGAACGTGAAAATGTTAAAATTTTTGGTAAAGTTATTTCCTTTCTAATGTTTTTATCTACCACACTATTTTTACTGATTAAATATACAAATTACATATATTGCTTTAAAATTATTTGGATCAGACTTCATGCATTGCTTTATAAAAAATATTATTAGACTAGTCTTTAAAAACGATAAATGTATAAACAGGCGAGCATTGGGTGGCTTTGACAGCCCTTCTCTGGTTTTCTTCGTATTCAGGCCAATCCAATGTGACTTTAGCTTTGTGCTTCAGATCATTGTCTGGTGAAATGTGAATCTCCTACCAAGTTTCAGATTCATAGCCGACTCAAGTATGTTTTCATCAAGGATTCTCCCTGTACTTTGCACCGTCCATTGTCCTTCTACTGACAAGCTTGTCAGTCCCTGCTGAAGAAAAACAATCCAAACATGATGCTGCACACATGCTTTTACAGTAGGGATGGTGTTGATGGGTGGTGTGCAGTGTTAGGTTTTGCACCAATGTAATGCTTTGAATTTAGACAAAAAAGTTCACTGTTGCGTCTGCCAAAAGCTTTTCTCCAATGCTGCAGTATCATTAAGATGCTTTTTCCCAATCTCCGTACGAGCTTTAGATGTCTTTTTCAGTCATGCCTTCTTCTTGCCACATACCTAAAGAGACCAGCTTTGTGAAGTGAACAGGATATTGCCGATTGATGAACACAGAGCTTGCAGATTTTCAGTCATTGCTGGATTTACAGTGACATATCCGAATCAGTTTCCTGCTTGCCGCATAAATTAGGCAAAGAGTTTGAATACTTATGTAACTGAGCATCATCTGATTTTCTTCTGTTCATCCACACTCTATATATAGTTTGATTTGAAAGCATCATGAAATAAGGTCAGGTCAGGTCAGGTATGGGAGCATGCGCCACAGAGCAGCGTCGTCGCTGCGTCCACTTTCCGCCGGTACTCCAGGGGCCTCCGTCTGGCCAACCCCAGGCAGATGCCTGGCCCATCCCCATCTCCTTGAGATGCCGATCAACCTGCTGCAACCACGAGGCAGTGGTCGGCCCATTGGCCTACTCCACTCACGAGACTCCCTCGCTGAGAGAATCTGGTGAGCAGGATCAGTGTCAGGAAAACGAGCCACATTTCCATACAACGCAGCTGGTGTCTCACGGACTATGCAGGAACAAATCTCATTTGAGTCTCTCTCAGCACCGCTCGTTGGACACAAAGTCAGACCAGCGATAGCCAGGATTCTCCGAAGAGACCTGGTACGAAAGGAATTCAGTCTCAGTCTCAGATCCCTGGTCACAGTCCAAGTCTCACATCCATAGAGCAAGACTGGAAGCACCAAGGACCTGAAGACTCGGACTTTCGTCCTCCGCACAGGTACGACAGCGCTACACCCATGATCCAGTGAATCCATAACTCCCCAGGCCAACCAGACGTCTGTTGACCTCTGCTCCAGCCAGCAGAGACATGAATATCACTACCAAGGTAAGTGAATTTCTGTATGACCTCAACATCCTCACCACAAACGGGTACAGACAAGATAGCAGCACCCAAGATGTCATTGAAAGCCTGGATCTTAGTTTTGACCCAGAAACCCATAATCCCAGTGGTCTGACTCCTCATTCAGCATCTAGAGGGCCCCAAAAGTATATTCGACTCTAGAGTCTCCGAAAGATGACTGCATCATCTGCGAAATCAAGGCAGAGATCTTGAATCCCAAACGATGCACCGCAGCTTGATCTCTGGCATCCTCCCAGAATCCAGTTCATACAAGTGCTGAAAAGTGTGGGGGCCAGAACACACCCCTGACGAACTCTAGTAACAACTGGAAATAAGTCAGAGATTGTACCACCACATCTCACAGCACTCTCCGTACCAGAGTTTAATATTTCGACAGCAGATCGATCAGTTTTGGTGGCACCCCACGAAGACCAAGAATCCTCAAGAGGGCATCCCGATTCACTGAATCAAACGCTTTACAGATATCAACATTGGCTACAAGCAGCCCCTGCCGAAACTCTCATCTGCGTTGGTGAGGACCCGAAAAGCAAGGATAGGTCAATCGTTGACCTCTTTGGTATAAAGCCTGACTGCTCTGGGCGCTGGTGTCAAGCAGATGGTGGTGAACTCTGTCGAGAATTATCCCCCCCCCAAGGTTTCTGCAACCTCACACGTTCCACCACCAACCGCCTTCTGGTGAAATGACTGAAATCCAGGATCACTGCACACCTCCACTCATTTGTTCCTCCTTTTTCACACCTGCGGAACCAACTTTCACATCCTCTTCAATCTCATTTCTCCTCCAGGTCTTCAAGACAGCTGTTCACCACCATCTCAGATCTTCCCCAATCTAAAACAAAGATCTTTTCTACCATTGTTAACCTAACCAAACCCTACCCCCTCCTCCTTCCAAATTTCCAGATTTCCCTACTTGGAGTTTCCTTCTGTATCCACCTTATCCACCCATGCGTCCTCTCCACACCCATTTTTGTCCAAATCTCCTACATATTGGCTTCAACTCTTCTGTTGGGGTTTCCCCCTCTCTCTACTGCTCCTTTTGCGTGCAACTATTGTTCCCTTTGCGTCCTGTTTTGTCTGTTCATCCTGATCCATTCAGTGCACTCGCTCTTCCACGAGCCTCAACTACAGTGGCCTGCAAAAGTATTCACCACCTAAACAGTTAGATGAATTCCGAATTATGCAGAAACATCTTTTCCAAATTAACTTTTTTTTTTTATTCATAACTGAAGAGACAAAACTAAACACAGTTACAGTGAAAGGAGGTCACATGTCATGAAAACCTGCAAAATATGTAAAATAAAAATTCACTGTTTGAAAAAGTATTCAGCCTCTGAGGGCATTACTTGGTGGAAGCACCTTTTGCAGCAATAACTGCTACGAGTCTTTTTGGGTAGGTCTCTCTGAGCTTTGCACAGAGAGATGGTGAAATCTTTGCCCTTCTTCACATGAAAATTGTGACAAGTTCTGCCAAGTTTGATAAGGATCATCAATGACTGCAATATTCAAGTCTCGCTACAAAATGATCAATTGGATTCAAATCAGGACTTTGGGCCACTTAGGAACATTTATTAGCTCACCTGTTCGAAGAACAGAGAGCTATAGCGATACCCCGGCGTGAGCGTCAGCGTCAGCGTGAACGTGAAAATGTTAAAGTTTTTGGTACAGTTATTTCCTTTCTAATGTTTTTATCTACCACACTTTTTACTGATTACAATATACAATACTATAATTGCTTAAAATTATTTGGATCAGACTTCACTGCATTGCTTTATAAAAATATTATTAGACTAGTCTTTTAAAACGATAAATGTATAAACAGGCGAGCATTGGTGCTTTGACACCACCTCTTGGTTTTCTTCGTATTCAGCCAATCCAATGTGACTTTAGCTTTGTGCTTCAGATCATTGTCCTGGTGAAATGTGAATCTCCTACCAAGTTTCAGATTCATAGCCGACTCAAGTATGTTTTCATCAAAGGATTCTCCTGTACTTTGCACGTCATTGTCCCTTCTATCCTGACAAGCTTGTCAGTCCCTGCTGAAGAAAACAATCCATAACATATGCTGCCACCACCATGCTTTACAGTAGGGATGGTGTTGACTGGGTGGTGTGCAGTGTTAGGTTTGCACCAAATGTAATGCTTTGAATTAGACAAAAAAGTTCAACTGTTCGCGTCTGACCACAAACTTTTCTCCACATGCCTGCAGTATCATTAAGATGCTTTTTCCCAATCTCCGTACGAGCTTTAAGATGTCTTTTCAGTCATGCCTTTCCTTCTTGCCACATACCTAAAGAGACCAGCTTGTGAAGTGAACATGGATATTGCCGATTGATGACACAGAGCCTTGCAGATCTTCAGTCATTGCTGGATTACAGTGACATATCCGAATCAGTTTCCTGCTTGCCCAGCATAATTAGGCAAAGAGTTTGAATACTTATGTAACTGAGCATCATTTATTTTCCTGTTCATCCAACTCTATATATCAAGTTTGATTTGAAAGCATCATGAAATAAGGTCAGGTCAGGTCAGGTATGGGAGCATGTGCCAGAGCACAGCGCGTCGCTGCGTCACTTTCCGCCGGTACTCCAGGGGCCTCCGTCTGGCCAACCCCCAGGCAGATGCCTGGCCGCATCCCCATCTCCTTGAGATGCCGATCCCTGCGCAACACGAGGCACGTGGTCGGCCCATTGGCCTACTCCACTCACAGAGACTCCCTCGCTGAGAGAATCTGGTGAGCAGCATCAGTGTCAGGAAAACGAGCCACCATTTCCATACAACGCAGCTGGTGCTCACGGACTTGCAGGCAACAAATCTCATTTGAGTCTCTCTCAGCAACCGTCGTTGGACACAAAAGTCCAGACCAGCGATAGCCAAGGATTCTCCCGAAGAGACCTGGTACCAAAGAATTAAGTCTCCGTCTCAGATCCTTGGTCAGAGTCCAAGTCTCACATCCATAGAGCAAGACTGGAAGCACCAAGGACCTGAAGACTCGGACTTTCGTCCTCTCGCACAGGTATCGGCAGCACCAACACCCCATTATCCAGTGAATCCATGAACTCCCCAGGCCACCCAGACGTCTATTCATCTCTGGCTCTCAGCCAGCAGAGACAGTGAATATCATCCAAGGTAAGTGAATTCTCAGACCTCAACATACTCACCACTGGCGTGGCAAAGAAATGCGCCTTCACGGTAAAGATCACTTTCCCTCAGTCGGAGCATAACAGAGACCAGAGAAATGACACCTAAGGAGTGACGAATTCTTAGTCTCATAATACGCTCGTTGACCAGTTACTCAATTATCATTGGAGTCAGCTTATTGGACCAGCGACAGCAACTCCTGGGCATGGTAACCATCAGACGACCAGACATAGTACGGTGTAAGCCATGCCGCCATTGAACTCACCGCATATCCTGGACTCTCCGAACCTCGGGAAGTGCCAATACCGATGTCCAAAACGCTTGAGCCCAGTTACGATAACAGACAGCTGCATCATCCTCTCTATTGGGATAGACATTACAGCCCTCACCCAGAGGATCACCTCAGGTTAACCAAGGAGCGCTGTCTGGGTGGCACGACACCTCTCAGGCCACCACTTGACACAACGTTACGCGCAATCGACCCGGAATGTACCTCCGCTCGTGTTCTTCCCTCCTATCAAAGATTTAGGGGTTCGAGCTTTGCCCCAATCCTTCATCCGTGAGCTGCCCTGCGAAGGAAGTCACAGGAGGTACTCCCACAGAGTGGGTTTTTCAGATTTCTTCTGTGTTTTGCGAATGAATGTTTTACGCTGGCGCGAGTGCAAATCCTGCCCACCAACTTCTAATACGAAGTAACCCAACTGCAGGGTCGACGTCCGCAGACACAGTTGAGCACTAGTATGGATGGCCGTTGGCTCAACAAAGGAGCTCCTCCGCCCATTTGACGGTTTGTTTTTAATCCTGCTGATGTGTCACCATATCTAAACACTCCTCCTCACCAAAAACCTGTGGGGCGAGACGTTTAAGTCGCCGACAAACCCGACCATGGAATACAGTATTAAGTCAGGTTTACATGATACCTGTAGCAAATCACAGATGTAATCTGCGCTTGACCTGGACTATGCACATAGTCATCTCAAGGTGGCATCAAAATGGTTAAAAAAAAAACTTTGGAAGGGGGAGTAATACTTTGCAGTCACTGTATTAATATTATTATGATAATAATAATAAAATAATAATAAAAAGCAACATGAGGATAATTGTACACCTGCTAAGGGTGGATGGGTAGAAATATCACATGTGGGTTGGTAGATTACAACATCGTTGGCCGCCACACCTGGTTTGCAGCAACAAATTTCGAATATACTGTTTAACTCTGCGTTACAAAATAAACGCTTAGACAATACTGACAATGGATAAAATCCGCCAAACTCGAACATTAAAGTTTGTCACAGAAATCTAGAGCCATGATTCTAAACACATCAGTTCCACCAAACTAGCCTTTAAACTCGACTTGTCCAAAATAACAGAATGACTGGAACAACACAACAAATAATGCTCCGGTGAAATGTAATGTGTTCTATTTAGACTAATTGAGCGCTGATTTTGATATCTGAAATCAGAATTAACTTAACCCGTATAGATATTAGTTAAGAAATAAATAAAAAAAGATGTACGGTCTTCTTTCTACGCACTGTGTACACTTATTATTATTGTATGGAAATTTAAGTTACTATATTTCCAATTGATACGATCGTAGACCGAACATGTCGGAACATGAAGACTGCTTTTGTCTGATGAATGTGCAAGAGAAAACCTCTCCTAACCAACACGAAAACATAAACCGATCTCTCAACAGTCAATACATCTGCACTATTGAGTCGCACGGTGGGCAACCAAGGACAGGCACCACACAATGTTGCTACTGTTTGTACTCCGGAATGACAATTGTTAATGGACATGAACATCGAGCCAATCTTCTCATCCCAATGATGTGGAGGAGCCGAAAATCGTCTGAATGACTTTACTTCTGCTGCTGGTTAAAATGGCTGTTTCACAAAGAAAAACAAAAACAAGATACATTATCCACATGCATCATCAGGACTAAAACCTGCGCCACATGACAGGAGACAATCCCGTACCGTTCCACCCAGCTGCTGCTGACCTTGGAGTATGCGATTCATGATTGATCACTGATGAACTGTTGGCTTAAGAACCAGCAGATTTGGAGTCAGTGATAAACCCCTACCTGACTCAACTGAAGAGTTAAATGACCTTGTCAGGGATTGACTATCTATAGCATTCACCTTGGAACCTTTCTTCCAGCCAACTTGGTGCTGTGACGCGATGAGCCATGGTGAAAATTCCACCAACGATATCAGCACAATCGGAGATGTCTATCTAGGGCGTTTCAACCCGCCAACATGATGAGAGGACTACTGCTCCTCTTTCGAGACAACCACTGCTAATCACAAGTGTAAAGTCAAGGCTTAAAGCCATTTTATAAACCAGTTAATCGTATACTTTACTTACAATTGTTTGAATGTTCAATGTGCTTCAAGTTTTATGAATTACGTTCACTATATCATTTACGTGCTGTATATTGTGAAATGTGCCTGGATTAAAAACATAAAGATAAAATAAAACCTGAAAAATTCATTTTTATTGTTAAACTAAAAATCTTATCCTGGAACTTACTGTAGTACCATTTACTTGACTTCAGTTTTTGGTAATTGACATCTCAAAATTAATAGAAGACCACATTTCTTCGTAAGCAGACATGTTTTTTTTTGTTCTTGTCCTATTTTTTATTTTTGTCACTTATTTGTCTAACTCAGTCTTATATAGGACTAACCAGTGCAGGTAGTAGATACGAAATAGTCATGCATGAACAGTCGAATTGCATGAATTATGACAGAAAAAAACAACTAGTTTTGTAAATAATAAATAAAACAGACAAACACATCGACAAAACTGTCTATGGAACGTAATAATACCTCTTAAACATAATGTATGCAGTTAGAGCAATTTCGAAAACCTTCAAGCAATGAAAGCAACGCACAACAAGCAACTGTACCTTGGGCGGTTTTGAAAGGGTAGTCGTAGGGAAGTGAATTGGTGAGGAAAACTCGCACCTTGTATGGCTTCAGACTTGTTTTGGAACATTTAAAATCCAATAAGTTCGTCCATATACAGCATGAGGGTTGTAAAAATAAAAACTTAGAGACTCATATGAACATGATAACCCACACCATGTGCCAAATAGATACCATAGGTCAATTTTAAATCAAAAGAATGATTTTTAAAGATCGCTGATCGGTGCCACGGACTACTCAGTTTTCTCTAGGCAGTATTGTTGATCACATGCTTGCGGAAGGGGGGGGGGGGTGGAAAGAGAAGAGAAAGAAAGATGAACAGACATAGGAGTACCGAAGTAACCCTCAAAGTGAATATGAATATAACTTGTGAACAACCAAATTTAAATGCTCCTGAAATCAAGCGGTTTTAACCATGACCATATAGGTGTTTGGAAGAGAATATTCCACTCCTCTTCATAAGAAGGTTTTTCAATGCATATGAAGTGGCTAACTCAGCCAACTGGGTGATGTTCGAGTCTGATTTCCAGTCACTTGAATTGTTTGGCCTCCCGCCTTTCGAACACTTGCCACTGTGACTTTCAAGTCCAAACTGAACAAGGCGAGTGAAAGACCAGAAGTACACAGTGGAACCCTACTTTAGCAAACGTGAAAGCCAAGTCGAGGTGGAAAAACATCTTGAGTACCCACACACGAGTTTTGAACTATTGATGTTGTATCGGCATCAGCAATATGCATTGGTGGAGGGACTTAGCAGTCTCACTGTCATCATGCTATGCACATGAAGATCTTCTCTTGTTGGTCAACCAATTTTGGTCCTGGACAGAAAAAAGAAAGGGCGAAAAATTAATGAACCTGCTCGCCCCTCGCCAACTTAACATGAAGAAAATGGGCGAAGTCAAAGCTGGAACGTCACCTGACGTACCTCCACCAGGCCAGCTTGAGAAGTCCCAGTAGAAACGGTGGCAAATCAGACAGTGACTTTGATAAAATATCTAAGCGCAGCAGCGTGACTATTGTTGGCATCAGCCGTGATTTATGACAGTTGTTCTGGGAGTGAAGTGCTATGATAAATGAATGCACTACAAGTCAGATATGGAGGACAACGCCCAATGATGCTTTGACACGGAAGCGTTTTTTGAGGCTTCTTAGTTGCAGCTCTGAGAATGATGACATTATCATTGGCTTGTGTTTTTTCATGCAACCCCAGCGCTGGATGTGGTGACTTCAGCATTATGAATATTTTGGTATTTAGATATGCTAATATTTTTTCATAGGGACAATTTGTATGAAATTGAAAGGGCATTCAAGTTACTTTACCATGTTTTCCCTTAATTATTTATTTTTTGAGACATTATGTAATTAAAATACAATTTGTCTCAGTCAGTAAGCTGTTCTTTTTTACCTTCCGCAAACTTGTGCGTTGAAGGTATGTTTTGTATCGCTGTTGTATTTTATTCTATTTCTTACCCTTTTTATATTTGTGAATATATGTGTGTATTGCTTTTTTTTTTGTCATATCACATAACTCAAAAGTATTGAAGCCTGAATCCGCGCAAATCTTGGTTATCGACCTGATTCCCCGGTTAATTATCCCGAGGACATTGGATAGATTTTTTGGATCCGCGTGGGTCCAAAGCAAGGTTTGGGCATTGGAACGTAACGCGGGTCAAATCTTCTTTTTCACAATGCGCTCTGGTCATTTTCACCAAGTTTGCAGCAATAACGCCAATAATGTTACAGAATTCATGCCCCATCTGATTGATAGTGACAGACACACTGATCACTATAAATAACCCTTCATAGCGGTTGGGAGTCAAAGTCAGAGGTGGCGTCACGACATCGCCATAAATGTGCGGTTTTTAGTTCACTAAACGGTCACTTTATCCGAATTTTATCCGTGTCAATCGCAATCATAACACATATGAGATGGCAGACGATGTGGTATGGGATATAAATACCCTCACAATCTAACCGGTTCTCTTTCGGGTGGGGGGGGCAAATCGTACATGTTAGGCGAAGGTATGCGCTCTACTTGAGTTTCCCGCGTTCGTTATTCTCGCATACTTACACATGCAATCACTCAATTTTATAAACATCCTTTAAAGGAAACTGTTCCATCACGTGTCTCTGACTAACAGCCTGCAAATCCATTCTATTTCACTTACTCGAACATAGGTTGGCATCTCTGTCAAACTATAAGACAGACAGAGACAGAGTCATACAGCTTTATCTCACCAGTGTACCAAGCTTATACTCCCGCTTTTGCTACTGTGTGCACGGGATATTACTAGAGCGGATCCGTCGTCACACATCACACACACACACACACACACACACACACACACACAAAAAGTGCTTTCATAAATAATTTTACCAAATTACGGTCCATTTATTGTAAGCTTGCCATGTGATAACTACTACAAATACAACAAAGTGTTAGGTTAGCAACATAAAGCTTAAAGGGTGGGAATTGGTTGATTACAGGACAAAATAGCAATTGACTAGGCACTAGCTATTTCCTTTTTTTCTCTTTCAAATATAAGTTCCTATGAGAGAAAATAATAATAAAAATAAATATAATATATAAAACTTTATGGTGCAGCAGTCATTCGTTCGATCAAACATTGTACAATAGAAATTATACATAAGCAAAAATATGTCAAAAAAAAAAAGCGCTTTATGGAAAGACCAAAACAAAATTAACATCATTGGTAAATCAACAGTGCAAGAGATCATATCATACATGTGCTTGTTTTCTAATAGATGATTTGTGTTCTGAGGTTCTTTCATGTGGTTTCAGATTCACATTCTATAAATTCTCCTATGAGTAGTAAGCAATCAGGAAGAGGTCTCCACAACAAAGATGTAGAAGTTGAATGCATCACTAGTTTTGCTGCAGCGATGTGAAAACAAAAAAAAAAAGCAACCAATACACCAAAACTAAAGTTAAGTAAAATACAAGTTACCAAAAAGCAAATAATCTAAAAGAATAATAAAAAAAGAACCAGTAGAAATTATCCAAGTATTATAAAAAGTCATCGATTTAACCACAAAAAATTGGATTGCCACTGCAACACAGATTTAGCAATGATTACAAAGTCTATTTTTCCTTCTTCGAATAATTCCAGTATGTAAAACATAAACAAGAAAGACAATCAGTTGCAGATCCTCACCCAGGCCTTGTTTTGTGTGGTGGTTTTGTGGCAAATAAATAGAAAGGTGTAATTGGAGAATTAAAGATCAAATGGTCCAAGTCATAAATGCATAAAGGTAAAGGGTCTGAAAAGTCGAAAGGTCAGAGAAAGGTCAAAGGGTCGAAAGAGTGTAATTTAAAGTCTAAAAGGGACGGAATTATCTGAAAGGGGTCTAAAGGGGTCCTTAAAACGTCTAAAAACGGGACGGGTCTATGGTATTAAAATGTCTGAAAGATTGAAGGCTTAAAGGGTAGAAAGTCGTCTTAGGGAATTTGGGGTTCAAAGGGGTCTTCGAAGGTCCAAGGATTCTAAAGGGTGTAATAGGGTTCTTCGGGGTCCTTAAAGGTTGTGAAGGGTCTAAAGCAGTGTTTTCTCTCAAGGTGGGGCGCTGGCAATATTGGGTGGGGCATGAGGATCAGAATTAAATGAATCAATATATGAATCGCTTTCATAGCTTTGCACTTTCAATTTTTCAAAAGTTTGAAGCTGCTGCGACTTGATGCTCATGCGTCATAATTTTGAGTGAGTAGCAATTGACTACATTTGCAATAAAAGTTTTAATAAAGCTTTTGAATACATATGTAGTTATATACTGTGGTGTCCCTCAATCATGGTGGGGCGTACGATTTTTTTTGAAAATCAAAGTGGGCGTGGGACAAAAAAAGGTTGAAAAACACTGTAAAGTAATTAATACACATACATTCTGTGCAGACAAACAGACAAAACGACAAAACACACACAGAAACGATGTCGATTACTTGGCGAAATTTCGAAAAAAAACAAATTTGACCATAAAACATTGGTGGTTGAATTCAGTGACCTGACATGCAAAACTCTTCAAATTTTAAATCAATCGAATGAAATTGCGGATTTCAGAATTACCCCAAGTTGTTTGACCTTTGGCCGATGATGACCTCAAAATAATTGGAAGTTATTCCGACACTGATGTGGCAAATTCTCTTCAATTTCATCATCAACAAAAGTAGGTATCTGTAAATTTTAAGTGTTTTTCATTTTACTAGTTTTAGGCCAAAAAAGTCGATAAATTTTATGTTGGGTCCCTAACCGTATCTTTCCCATAAAGTCTTAAACTTTGCGCAATTGGTGGGTTTTGATAATGCGGGTTTTCAAAAAACATAAGTCCCGAAACAGGGAGGGGTTTGCTGCAAAGTAAACCCCTCCAATATCGGGCTGGGTTAGGTTCCTGGAAAAATGCAAGAAGTTAAAGCACGGTCGTGGTAATGAAGGGTCAATGGGAAAGGAGGGGTTTCAGTTAACTGAACTTTCGACAAAATAGAGGAATTGCGCCAACCAGAAAATAAAAAACACATTGCAATTCGAAAAATAAACATATCTTCCTTCTTCTTCTTCTTCCTTCTTCCTTCTTCTTTCTTTCGGCTGCTCCCGTAGGGGTCGCCACAGCGGAATCATCCGTTATGATCGCATCTGATTTGGCAACAGGTTTTACGCCGGATGCCCTTCCCTGCGAAAACCTTGGTCGCTCTTAACGACACAGGGATAAGTGACTTTGGGTTCGGGCCATGTTCCGGGTGCCCTACACCCTCTCAGAGCGGGCCCAGCGAAGAGGACTCCCGTCCTCAAGCGATCCTCAACCAAGCTCCCGAGTAGCCGGATTATAGGCGCACGCCACCACGCCCGTAATTGAAATAAACTATAAATACAATAAATACAAGCATAAAAACCAAAAAACACAGGAGTTTTAAACCTTTAAATTTTTCCAAAACAGCAAAGGTGGGTGAGGTAAATCATTACGTCCTCAATTCCGTTACTGCCTCTACCGTAAATGGAAACACAAGACAGCTCGGATGTAAAGCTTGCCATTGAGGGGAGGGGGAGGTTAGAAATACGTGGATGTAGAACTTGCGATGGCTGTCAGACCATCGGGAGCAAAATAACAAAGTTGGCCTGCTGCATTGCCACATAGGAGGAGGGTAAAACGATCCTTAGCCACCATGACCTGGAGAAAGATTTTCCTGTCAGAGACGGCAGGTACGAGATGGCATATCGCTTCCAAAATATCCCATCTCTGGCGTTAAAAACCTGCTCCAGCATAACTCCCTTCGCCTAGATTCAGTTCCCATGAGCCAATGAGGTTGGGAACCGGAGCCTTCGGCACCCGGGTTGTCTCATGAATGATTTCTCGCCGTACATCGGTCCACGGAAGCATTTTTTCCGTTTGGTCATTGATACAAACATTGAAAGGTGGAAAAGCAATTCAATAGAAAGGATCATAGGAATTTTAAATGAAGGTAATGGGAAGGTAATCGGCACACCCCGAATGCAAAACAATGACTCATCTCAGCTCAAAAAACAAATGACATTAGACCGAAATTAAATAACCGCTACGTATTGCAACAAGAGGTTGCCACAATATTTGAGGGTTTACTGGATGTCAATTTGTTTGTTTTCCCTGGCTAATTCACATCGAAGCAACAAATTACTCATTTGAATTTTAAAATGGTGTGGGATGCATCAAAAACTTATTTCAAGAAGACACTCAAATAATTTGTACAATTTATTATGCAAATTTTCCTCAAAAATGGGATCTTCTCAACTGCTCAAGAAGACAGCTTTCATGGATATTTTTCACAAACCAATTTATAATTACAAATAGTATATTCTATCATTCACCACTCGTCTTCCAAAAAAAACGATTTAATTTTCACTTGATTAAAAATAATAAATTATCTATAATTCCAGGGTGTGGTGTGTGTGTGTGTCGTGTACTGTTGTTGTGTGTGGTATGTGTTGTGTGTACGTGTGTGTGTATGTGTTATGTGTGGTATGTGTTGTTAAATGTGTGTGTATGTGTATGCGTGTGTGTGTGCGTGTGTGTATGTGTATGTGGTGTATGTATTGGTTTGTGTATTGTTGATTGTATATGTGGTGTGTATATTGTGGTGTTATAACGGTGTGTATACGTTGTATACGTGTGTGTGTAATATGTATATGTGTGTGTATATGCGTATGGTTGTGTATGTGTGTATATTGTGTGTGTATATGTTGTTGGTGTATATGTGTGTATGTATGTGGATGTGTGGGTGTGTGTGGTGTATGTGTGTATGTTAGATGTGTGTGTGTTATGTGTGTGTATGTATGTGGAGTGGTGTATGTTGTGGGTGGTGTATGTGTGGGTGTGTAATGTGTGGGTGTGTTATGTGGGGTGTGTAATGTGTGGGTGTGTATGTATGTGTGGGTTGTGTATGTGTGGGTGTGTAATGTGTGGGTGTGTATGTGTGTGTATGTGTGTGTATGTGTGTGTATGTGGTGGTGTATGTGTGTGTATGTGTGTGTATGTGTGTGTATGTTGTGTGTATAATGTTGGTGTATGTGTGTGTATGTTGTGTATGTGTGTGGTGGGGTATGTGTGTGTGTATGGTGTGGTGGTTATGTGTGAGTATGTGTAATGTGGCGTGGTGTAATGTGCGTGTGGTGTAATGGCGTGTGTGTATGTGCGTGTGTGTTATGTGCGTGTGTGTTATGTGCGTGTGTGTAATGTTCGTGTGTGTTGTTGTGTGTGTGTGTTGTGTGGATTGTGGTGTATGTGTGTGTGTGGGTGTGTGGTGTGTGTATGTGGAGTGTGTGGTGTATGTGTGTGTGTGTTGTGTGTATGGTGTGGTGTGCATGTGTGTGTGCATTGTGGGTGTGTGCATATATGTGTGTGTATATGTGTGTGGTGTATATATGTGTATGTGTATGTGTATGTGTATGTGTGTAATGTGTATGTGTGTAATGTGTGTGTGTATATGTGTGTGTGTGTATGTTGTGTGTATATGTGTGTGTGTATATGTGTGTGTGTATATGGTGTGTGTATGTGTATAGTATGTGGATGGTGTGGATGTGGGTGTGTGTAATGTGTGTATGTTGTGTTGTATATGGTGTGTGTATGTTATGTGGATGTGTGTAATGTGTGGGGTGTGTATGTGTGGTGTGTATGTGGGGTGTGGTAATGTGTTGGGTTGTGTATGTGTGGGTGGTGTATGGTGTGTGTAATGTGCATGTTTGTGTATGTGTGTGGCATGTGTGTGTATGGTGTGTGTAGTTGTATGTGTGTGTATGTGTGTGTATGTTTGTGTGTATGTGTGTGTATGTGTGTGTGTATGTGTGTGTGTATGTGTAATGTGTGTGTGTGTGCGTGTGTGGCGTGTGCGTATGTATTGTGCGT
>CM068954.1:187940209-187947576 GCA_035128595.1 Eptatretus atami | reverse complement strand
ATGCTCACCAGATTCTCTCAGCGAGGGAAGTCTCGTTTGAGTTTGGAGTAGGCCATGGCCGGGTACCACTCTGTTGCACTCGGGTGGTGTTGCCCTGCTAGTGTTGCAGGCCCTCTGGGGCACTAATCGCGCAGGCACCAAGGGCGGAGGGGCCTAGTGTGGGCCATCCCATGCTACCTGTGGAAGAATAGCGAGTCGTATCTTAGGTTGGGTGGGTAGGTAATTGCGGGACTCCGGGATGTGGGCCAGGCATCTGCCTTATTATTCAACTTGGCTGCAACCACGAGGCACGTGTGCGGCCCATTGGCCTACTCCACTCACGAGACTCCCCTCGCTGAGAGAATCTGGTGAGCAGCATCAGTGTCAGGAAACGAGCCACATTCCATACAACGCCCAGCTGGTGCTCACCGGACTATGCAGGCAACAAATCTCATTTGAGTCTCTTCAGCACACCGCTCGGTTGGACACAAAGTCAGACCAGCGATAGCAAGGATTCTCCCGAAGAGACCTGGTACGAAAGGAATTCAGTCTCAGTCTCAGATCCCTGGTCACAGTCCAAGTCTCACATCCATAGAGCAAGACTGGAAGCACCAAGGACCTGAAGACTCGGACTTTCGTCCTCTCGCACAGGTATCGGCAGCACCACACCCCATTATCCAGTGAATCCATGACTCCCAAGGCCCGACCCAGACGTCTATTCATCTCTGGCTCTCAGCCAGCAGAGACATGAATATCACTGCCAAGGTAAGTGAATCTCTCCACGACCTCAACATACTCACCACTGGCGTGGCAAAGAATGCGCCCTTCACGGTAAGATCACTTTCCTCAGTCGGAGCATAAACAGAGACCAGAGAAATGACACCTAAGGAGTGACGAATTCTTAGTCTCATAATACGCTCGTTGACCAGTTACCTCAATTATCATTGGAGTCAGCTTATTGGACACAGCGACAGCAACTCCTTGGGCATGGTAAAACCATCAGAGCGGACCAGGACCAATATAGGTGTAACCACCCCCATGAACTCACCGCAATCCGTTCTCCGAACCTCAGAGAGTGCTGCAATACCGATGTCCAAACGCTTGAGCCCAGACGAAACAGACAGCTGATCATCCTCTCTTTGGGATAGGACATTACAGGCACCCACCCGAAGGGACCCTCAGGTTAACCCAAGGAGACGCTGTCTGGTGACGACACCTCAGCACCACTCTGACACACCTTCCCGCAATCTGACCGGGAATGTTACCCCGTGGTTTCCTCCTATCATCAAAGATTAGGGGTCCCGAAGGCTTTGCCCCAATCCCTTCATCCGGTGAGCTGCCCTGCGAAGGGAAGCTGCACAGGAGGTACTCCCACAGAGTGGGTTTCAGATTTCTCTGTGTTTTGCGGAATGAATGGTTTTACGCTGGCCGGAGTGCAAATCCTGCCACCAACTCCTAATACGAAGTAACCAACTGCAGGTCGACGTCCGCAGACACAGTTGAGCATAGATATGGATGGCCGTTGGCTCACAAGGAGCTCCTCCGCCCTTTGACAGGTTTTGTTTTTAATCCTGCTGGGTGTCCATATCCAAACACCCTCCTCACCAAAAAACCTGGTGGGGAGACTGTTTAGTCGCCGACAACCCGACCATGGAACAGGTTAGTACAGGTTTACATGATACCTGTAGCAAGTCACAGATGTAATCTGGCCTGACCTGACATGCAAATAAGCTCAGGTGGCATCAAAATGTTAAAAAAAAAAAACTTTGGAGGGGGAGTGAATACTTTGCAGGTCACTGTATGTACATATTAATTATGATAATAATAAATAAATATAAATAAAAAAAGCAACATGAGGAATTGTAACCTGCAAGGGTGGATGGGGTGGAAAATTCACATAGTAGGGTTGGGAGATTACAAGATGTTGGCGCACCACCTGGTTTGCAGCAACAAATTTCAATACTGTTTAACTCGTTAAAAATAAAAGCTTTAGAAATACTGCAATGGATAAAATCCGACAAACTCGAACATTAAAGTTGTCACAGAATCTAGAGCATGATTTAAACAATCAGTTCCAAAATAGCCTTTAACTGACTTGTCCAAATAACAGAATGCTGGAAAACAACAAATTTGCTGCCGATGTAAATGTATGTGTTTTAGACTAATTTGAGCATGCTGATTTTGAATCTGAAATCAGAATTAACTTAACACGTATAGATTTATAGTTACAGAAATAAATAAAAAAAGATGTACGAGTCTTCTTTTTAGCACTGTGTACACTTTATTATTATTGTATGAAATGTTAATGTTACTATATTTCAGATTGATACGACGAGACGAACATGTCGGAACAGTGAAGACTGCTTTTGCGATGAATGTGGCAAGAAAACGCCTCCTAACCAACAGAAAAACATAACCGATCGTCTCAACGTCACATACATGCACTACTTCGGTTGCAAGGTGGGCAACCAAGACATGGGCACCACACATATGTTGCACTGTTTGTACCTCCGGAATGACAATTGTTTAATGGGAAATGAACATCGATGCCATTCGTCATCCCAATGGTGTGGAGGGAGCCGAAGAATCGTCTGAATGACTGTTACTTCTGCATGGTTAAAATGGCTGGTTTCACAAAGAAAAACAAAAACAAGATAACATATCCAGACAGGGTCAGGACTAAAACCTGCGCCACATGACGAGGACAATCCCGTACCTGTTCCACCAGCTGCTGCTGACATTGGAAGTGGCGATTGCAGTGATGATACTGATGACACTGGGCTTTAAGAACCAGCAGATTTGGAGTCAGTGAAACAACCTCACCTGACCAACCTGGAAGAGTTAAATGACCTTGTCAGGGAACTTGAGCTATCTAAGCATTCACACTTGGACTTCTTCCCAGCCAACCTTGGTGCTGTGAGCGATGAGCATGGTGAAGATTCCACCAAGATATCAGCACAATGGAGATGTGCTATCAGGGGCGTTTCAACCCCAACATGATGGAGGACTACTGCTGGCTTCTTCAGAGACAAACCACTGCTAATCACAAGTGTAAAAGCAAGTGCTTAAAGCATTTATAAACAGTTAATGTATACTTTATACAATTTGTTTGTTGTTCAATGTGCTTCAGTTTATGATTAACAGTCACTATACATTTTACGATGCGTTTATATTGTGAAATGTGCTGGATTAAAAATAAATAAATAAAAAGCCTGAAAAATGTCATTTTTATGTAACTAAAAATCCTGACGTGCTGAGACATTTCTGACTTCAGTTTTGGAATCGACATGCTCAAATTAATAAAGGACACCTACATTTACCTTCGTAGCAGACAGTTTTTTTTTTTTGTCCTTATATTTTTATTTTTGTCCTTATTTGTCCTAATCAGTCTTATACAGGACAACCAGTGAGGTAGATAACGAAAAGTATGATGAACAGTCGATTGCTGAATTGACAGAAAAAAACAACTATTTGTAAAAATAAAAATAAAACAAAAACATCGACAACTGCAGTGGAACGCTTAAAATGACTTTAAAACCATAATGTGAAGGTAGAGCAATTCGAAAACTTCAGCAAGAAAGCAACGCAACAAGCAACGTACCTTGGGGGGTTTGAAAGGGTAGTCTGTAGGGAAGTGAATTGTGAGGAAGAAAACTCCACCTTGGTATGGGCTTTCAGACTGTTTGGAACATTTAAAAATCGCAATAAGTTTCTCCAATACAGATGAGGGTTGTAAAATAAAAACTAGAGACCTCATAGAACATGATACCCACACATTGTCCAAATATATACCATAGGTCAATTTTAAAATAAAAGAATGATTTTAAAGATCGCTGACGCGTGCCATCGGACTCATCAGTTTTTCTCTAGGAGTATTGTTGATCACATGCTTGGAGGGGGGGGGGGGTGTGGAAGAGAAGAGAAAAGAAAGAAGCAGAATAGGGAGTACACGACAGTAACCTACAAAGGAATGATGATTGTAACTTGTGCAACAACCAAAGTTAAAGCTCTGAAATCAGACGTTTTACCATGACCAATAGTGTTTGGAAGAGAGATTCCACTCCTTTCATCAAGAGGTTTTCAAGCATATGAAGTGGCTTAACTCAACCAACTGGGGGTGATGTCGAGTCCGATTTCCAGTCACTTGAATTTTTGGCCTCCCGCTTTGACACTTGGCCACTGTGACTTCAAGTCCAAACTGAAAAGGGAGTGGAAAGACCAGAGGTACACAGTGAACCACTACTTTAGCAAAGTGAAAGCCAAGTCGAGGTGGAAAAACATCTTCGAGTACCGCAAACACGAGTTTTGAACTATTGATGTGTATCGGCATCAGCAATAGCATTGTGGAGGGGGACTTAGCAGTCTCACATGTCGTCATCATGTATGGCACCATGGAAGATCTTCTTCTTGTTGGTCAACAATTTGGTCTGGACAGAAAAAGAAGGGGAAGAATTGATGGAACCTGCTGCCCTCGCCAACTACATGAAGAAATGGCGGAAGGTCAAACTGGACGTCACCGACTACCCACCCGGCAGCCTTGGAGTCCCAGTAGAACGGTGCAAAATCAGACAGTGACTTTGAAAAATCAAGCAGCAGCAGTGACTATTGTTGGCATCAGCAGTGATGACAGTTGTTCTGGGGGTGGAAGTGGCTATGATCAGAATGATGCACACAAGTCAGATATGGAGGACAACGCCCAATGATGCTGACACGGAAGCGTTTTTGGAGGCTCTTGTTGGCAGCTCTGAGAATGATGACATTACATTGGTTGTGTTTTTGCATTGAACCCAGGCTGGTGTTGGATGACTTCACATTATGAATATTTTGTAGTTGTAGATATGCTAAATATTTGTATCAGGGACAATTTGTATGAAATTGAAAGTGCATTGCAAGTGTTCCAAGTGTTTTCCCAATTATTTTTTTTGAGACATTATCGTAATAAAATACAATGTGCAGTACTTGTTCTTTTTACCTTCGCAAACTTTGTTGCGAAGGTTATGTTTTGATCGCTGTGTATTTATTTATTTATTATTTGTGAATATGTGTGTTTGTTTGTTTGTTTGTTATTCACATAACTCCAAAAGTATTGAACTGAATCGCAGCAAATTTGGTGGATGATTGGTTATTTATCCGAGGACCATTTGATTAAATTTTGGGAGCGATCGGGTCAAAGGTCAAGGTCATGAAAAGGTCAAAATCGTCTTTTTACCATAGCGCGGTCAATTTGTATCCAATTGCATGCAACTAACGCCAAAATGTTCAGAATTCAATGCCCCATCTTGTGATTGTGACATGACACTGACATAATAACTTATTAGCGGTTGGGAGTCAAAGGTCAGGGGGGGTCACGACATTGCAAAATGTGCGGTTTTAGTCATAACACGGTCAATTCTTATCCGAATTCTTATCCGGTCAAGCCATCATAACACATATGAGATGGCAGATGTGGTATGGGATTAAATACCCTCACAATCAACGGTTTCTGGGGGGGGGGGCAAAATGTAGCGTAGGCGAAGGTATGCGCTCTAGAGTGCCGTTCTAGTTCTCGATGTACTTGAACAAATGCAATCACTCAATTTTATAACACGAGTCTCTGCGTTAAGCGGCAAACCTGTCTTCCTATTCACGTTCAACTACAACATTCAATTAATATGCGGTGCCTCTGTCAAACTGATAAGACAGACAGAGACAGTCAGACAGACGGACGTGAACAAATGCTTAACCGCTTTGACGTGTGTGCACGGGGATAACTAGAGCGGAGGGTCACAGCCACACACAACAGGAACACACACACACACACAAAAGTGCTTCAAAATAAATTTCTTACCGGTCCCATTATTGTAGCTTGCCAGTGAAATACTGAAAAACAAACAAAGTGTTAGTTAACCAACATAGGCTGAAAGAGGGGAGTGGGGAATTGGTTATTACAGGACAAAATAGCAATTACGAAGATAGCACTGCTATTTCTTTTTTTCTCTTCAAATAAAAGCTGATGAGAGAAAAATAAAATAAAATAAAATAAATAAATAAAACTTTAGGTGCAGCAGTCATTGTTCAACAAACTTGTACAATGAATTATACATAGCAAAAATGATGTCAAAAAAAAAAGGTTTATGGAAAGAAGCCAAAACAAAAATTAACATCAATTGGTGAAATCAACAGGCAAGAGGATCGATCATACATGTGCTTGTTCTGGAATAGATGATTTGTGTTACTGAAGTTCTTCATGTGGTTCAGATTCATATAGAGTAGTAAGCAATGGAAGAGAGTCTCCACAACAAAGATGTAGAAGTGGTGAATGCAACACTTAGTTTTGCTGCAGCGATGTGAAAAACAGCACGCACACCAAAACTAGTTAGGTAACATTATTCAGTTACCAAAATGGCATAAATCTAAAGCTTAAAAAGAACCGTGAAATTATCCAGTTATAAAAGTCTCGATTTAACCCAAAAAATTTGATTCCACTGCAACACAGATTTAAAGCAAATGATTACAAGTCTATTTTTCATTCTTCGAATAATTCCATGTATGTAAAAACATAAACAAGAAAGAACAATCAGATTGCAGATCCTCACCAGGACTTGTTTTGTGTGGTGTATTTTGTGGCAAATAAATAGAAAGGATGTATGAGATTAAAGATCACAATGGTCAAGTCATAAATGCATAAAGGTCAAAGGTCTGAAAAGTCGAAAGGTCAGAGAAGGTCAAAAGGGTCGAAAGAGTGTAATTTAAAGTCTAAAGGGTCGGAATTATCTGAGGGGTCTAAGGGGTCTTAAAACGTCTAAAAACGACGGTCTATGGGTATTAAAATGTCTGAAAGATGTGAAGGCTTAAAGGGTAGAAAGTCGTCTTAGGGAATTTGGGGTTCAAAGGGGTCTTCGAGGTCCAAGGATTCTAAAGGGTGTAATAGGGTTCTTCGGGGTCTTAAGGTTGTGAAGGGTCTAAAGCAGTGTTTCTCAAGGTGGGGCGCGCAATATTTTGGTGGGCATGAGGATTCAGAATTAATGAATCAATATATGATCGCTTTCGATAGCTTTGCACTTTCAAATTTTCAAAAGTTTGAAGCGCGACTGATGCCTCATAGCGTCATACTATTGAAGTGATGTAGCAATTGAATAAATTTGCAATAAGTTTTAATAAAGCCTTTGATACATATTAGTATATAAACCGGGGTGGTTGTCTCAATCATGGTGGGCTACGATTTTTTTTGAAAATCAAAGTGGGGCGTGGGACAAAAAAGGTTGAGAAACACTGGTCTAAAGTAATTAATACACATACATTCTGTGCAGACAAACAGACAAAACGAACAAAACACACAAGAAAGATGTCGATACTTGCGAAATTTCGAAAACAAAATTTGACCATAAAAACAATTGGTGGTTGAATTC
>CM068954.1:187927709-187935209 GCA_035128595.1 Eptatretus atami | reverse complement strand
CATTCTTGTGTCAAGTTTCAGAACAATCAGAACACTTGCATACTTTCCTGTCACATGAAATGAAGTAATTGTGGTATTTTGCAAGTGTGTGCGGTAGAAATGTGTGTTAGTATGCAAATTGGATGTGCCTCAAATGGTCATGGCGTTTCTCTTTGTGGGTTTCAAAGCAAAATGTTAACGTAATCGGACACTGTAAATGTTAACGCAATTGGACACTGTAAATGTTAACTGCATAGCCCTGGTAACCACAGACACAGCAAAGTGTAGATACTGTTTAAATTTGAGTAAATCGAAGTGAGTCACACTTCATGAGGATAAAATTGAACAAAATCTCAAAGCAGAATGTGGCGACAACTAATCTTATCTACACTTTCATGCTGTCGAGTAATCTGATCTGTGAGCAATCTGACAGTAATCTCTGAGAGCAATCTTTTCGCAATGAACTTCATCGTGACAGCTGACGGGTTTAATCAAAAGACAGTATATTGTACCACAAACATGTTGCAGGTCTATCTGTGAATGTCATTTAGCATACAAAATAAAGCAAAACACACGAAAAAAAAGGATATTTTTTACAAGTACAGGTACAGCACGTGGAGACGGAATTGGGAGGGAGCAGTGCACAATAATTGATTAATTGCAAAATTAAAATAAATAAATAATAATCGTAAAATAATTAATTTCAGAATCAATTGGCAAATAGCATACCAAAAACCACCACCGTTTCTTCCAAATCTGTTAACTTCTTGAAAATTAAGTAATTCATCGAAAAATAATTAATGGATTAATCAATAAATAAATAAAATTATTTTAAAAACTTTTAGAGCCCAATCACTTGTTCACCACCGTGTCCAAATGTCAGTTCCCTTGCTCAAAAGATGCCTGAGATATAGCCCAGACGAGAAAGAAAATAAATAAGTAACTAATAAATCGATAATAATTAGGTAATCAATCAATTAATCAAAAAGTAAGAAATACTGTTTTTGCCAAAGCGAATCTTCACTTTTGTCCCGAAATTTCAGCTTTCGAGCTCAAAGGATGGCTGAGATCACCCGGACAAACAAGAAAGAAAACAAACAAACAAACAAGCAGTCATAGACTGGTACTTACGAAATCGTCAACTTGACCTCTGACCGTTGTCTAATAAAAGCTGTCTCTAGAGAAGGTAGCGACGCAAACCAGAAGTTTCTACGATGATTCTGTACCAAACCATCAAAAATCGAATGTTGACCTCACCGTGACCTTGACCGTTGACCGATTTTGACCAAATCTAATCAGCACTAGCCATCACCCTCCTGAATCACGTGGTGTAATTTGACATTGGTAGCTTCTTCCGTTCTCGAGTTATCTGTACCAAACCATCAAAAATCGAATATTTGACCTCACTGTGACCTTGACCTTTGACCGATTTTGACCAAAATCTAATCAGCACTAGCCATCACCCTCCTGAATCACGTGATGTAATTTGACATTGGTAGCTTCTTCCGTTCTCGAGTTATCGTGCCTACAAACAAACAAACAAACAAACAAACAAACAAGCAGTCATAGACTGGTACTTACGAAATCGTCAACTTGACCTCTGCCCTTGCCTCAGAAAAGCTGTCTCTAGAGAAGGTAGCGACGCAAACCAGAAGTTTCTACGATGATTCTGTACCAAACCATCATAAATCGAATGTTTGACCTCACCGTGACCTTGACCGTGTGACCGATTTTGACCAAAATCTAATCAGCACTAGCAATCACCCTCCTGAATCACGTGGTGTAATTTGACATTAGTAGCTTTTTCCGTTCTCGAGTTATCTGTACCAAACTATCAAAAATCGAATATTTGACCTCACTGTGACCTTGACCTTTGACCGATTTTGACAAAATCTAATCAGCACTAGCCATCACCCTCCTGAATCACGTGATGTAATTTGACATTGGTAGCTTCTTCCGTTCTCGAGTTATCGTGCCTACAAACAAACAAACAAACAAGCAGTCATAGACTGGTACTTACGAAATCGTCAACTTGACCTCTGACTTGTCTAATAAAAGCATGAATCAGTCAGAAGCCCAAGGGGAGCTTGAATTCTGATTTCATTGTGGTCCACGATTTTACACTGTGGTTTGCAGATAATGAGTCCCAGACAAAACTAGATTTCTTATAAAAATTCCATTTTTTTTTTTTTTTAAAGTGATTCAGTACCAGCAGGATATTCCAGATAATAGGTGTATTACTTTTCAGAAGAATCTGATAAAGACTTATATTTATTATATATATCAGTTATTCATCACTGTTCCAGAATTTCGACAACCGAGTTTTAAGCGTCCTAAGCGATCGCAAAAACCGAAGACAAAATTAAAATCGAAGTTAAAACGAACTCGTAACGTGGAGCGAAGCAAAAAATCTCCATTTCTCCATGCAAAACCTTAATGTCACTCAACGACGCGTGTGCTCGAGCGCAATGCATCATGGGACGACCCGTGACGTCTGCTCGAGCGCAATGCATCATGGGACGACCCGTGACGTCTGCTCGAGCGCAAGCATCATGGGACGACCCTTGACGCTTCGAGTGAAATATTTTTTATTCAATCTTAAAACGTCTCCAAAACATCCGATTTTTACCAGAATTTCAACAACCGAGTTTTAAGCATCCGAAGCGATCGCAAAAACCGAAGACAAAATTAAAATCGAAGTTAAAACGAACTCGTAACGTCGAGCGAAGCAAAAATACACATTCTCCACGTTAATTTACGGAATTATGTTTGACCTCACTGTGACCTTGACCTTTGACCGATTTTGACCAAAATCTAATCAGCACTAGCCATCACCCTCCTGAATCACGTGGTGTAATTTGACATTGGTAGCTTCTTCCGTTCTCGAGTTATCGTGCCTACAAACAAACAAACAAACAAGCAGTCATGACTGGTACTTACGAAAATCGTCAACTTGACCTCTGACCTTGTCTAATAAAAGCTGTCTCTAGAGAAGGTAGCGACGCAAACCAGAAGTTTCTACGATGATTCTGTACCAAACCATCAAAAATCGAATGTTGACCTCACCGTGACCTTGACCGTTGACCGATTTTGACAAAAATCTAATCAGCACTAGCCATCACCCTCCTGAATCACGTGGTGTAATTTGACATTGGTAGGTTCTTCCGTTCTCGAGTTATCTGTACCAAACCATCAAAAATCGAATATTTGACCTCACTGTGACCTTGACCTTTGACTGATTTTGACAAAATCTAATCAGCACTAGCCATCACCTCCTGAATCACGTGGTGTAATTTGACATTGTACCTTCTTCCGTTCCCGAGTTATCTGTACCAAACCATCAAAAATCGAATGTTTGACCTCACCGTGACCTTGACCGTTGACCGATTTTGACCAAAATCTAATCAGCACTAGCCATCACCTCCTGAATCACGTGGTGTAATTGACATTGGTAGCTTCTTCCGTTCTCGAGTTATCTGTACCAAACCATCAAAAATCGAATGTTTGACTCACCGTGACCCTTGACCGTTGACCGATTTTGACCAAAATCTAATCAGCACTAGCCATCACCTCCTGAATCAGGTGGTGTAATTTGACATTGGTACCTTCTTCCGTTCTCGAGTTATCTGTACCAAACCATCAAAAATCGAATGTTTGACCTCACCGTGACCTTGACCGTTGACCGATTTTGACCAAAATCTATATCAGCACTAGCCATCACCCTCCTGAATCACGTGGTGTAATTTGACATTGGTACTTCTTCCGTTCTCGAGTTATCGTGCTACAAACAAACAAACAAACAAACAAACATACAAACAAACAGAAACGGAAGGCATCAATATACTTACAAAATCTTTAGATTTCGTAAGTAACAAGCAGTCATAGACTGGTACTTACGAAATCGTCAACTTGACCACTGACCTTGTCTAATAAAAGCTGTCTCTAGAGAAGGTAGCGACGCAAACCAGAAGTTTCTACGATGATTCTGTACCAAACCATCAAAAATCGATTGTTTGACCTCACCGTGACCTTGCCCTTGACCGATTTTGACCAAAATCTAATCAGCACTAGCCATCACCCTCCTGAATCACGTGGTGTAATTTGACATTGGTAGCTTCTTCCGTCCTCGAGTTATCTGTACCAAACCATCAACAATCGAATGTTTGACCTCACGGTGACCTTGACCGTTGACCGATTTTGACCAAAATCTAATCAGCACTAGCCATCACCCTCCTGAATCACGTGGTGTAATTTGACATTGGTAGCTTTCTTCCGTTCTCGAGTTATCGTGCCTACAAACAAACAAACAAACAAACAACAAAGAAACGGTAGTCATCAATATACTTACGAAATCTTTAGTTTCGTAAGTAAACAAACAAACAAACACAGAAACGGTAGTTATCATATACTTACGAAATCTTTAGATTTCGTAAGTAACAAACAGAAACGGAAGTCATCAATATACTTACGAAATCTTTAGATTTCCTAAGTAAAAAGCAGTCATAGACTGGTACTTACGAAATCGTCAACTTGCCCTCTGACCTTGTCTAATAAAAGCTGTCTCTAGAGAAGTAGCGACGCAAACCAAAGTTTCTACGATGATTCTGTACAACCATCAAAAATCGAATGTTTTGGAGTTTGACCTCACTGTGACCTTGACTTTTGACCGATTTTGACCAAATCTAATCAGCGCTAGCCATCACCTCCTGAATCACGTGGTGTAATTTGACATTGGTAGCTTCTTCGTTCTCGAGTTATCATTTTTTGGATGTTTGACCTCACTGTGACCTTGACCTTTGACCGATTTTGACCAAAATCTAATCAGCGCTAGCCATCACCCTCCTGAATCACGTGGTGCAATTTGACATTGGTAGCTCTTCCGTTCGAGTTATCTGTACCAAACCATCAAAAATTGAATATTTGACCTCACTGTGACCTTAACCTTTGACCGATTTTGACCAAATCTAATCAGCGCTAGCCATCACCCTCCTGAATCACGTGGTGTAATTTGACATTGGTAGCTTCTTCCTTTCGAGTTATCGTGCCTACAACACACAAACAAGCAGTCATAGACTGGTACTTACGAAATCGTAAACTTGACCTCTGACCTTGTCTAATAAGCTGTCTCTTGAGAAGGTAGCGAAGCAAACCAGAAGTTCTACGATGATTCTGTACCAAACCATCAAAAATCTAATGTTTGACCTCACTGTGACCTTGACCTTTGACCGATTTTGACCAAGATCTAATCAGCGCTAGCCATCACCCTCCTGAATCACGTGGTGTAATTTGACATTGGTAGCTGCTTCTGTTCTCGAGTTATGTGCCTACAAACAAACACACCACAACAAACCACACACACACAAACACACAAACACACAAACAGATGACGGAAGTCATCAATATACTTACGAAATCTTTAGATTGTTTGTTTATATTGTTTATATATATTGTTTATATTGTTTATATTTATATTGTATATTGTTTGTTTATATTAGATTGTATATATACTTACGAAATCTTTAGATTTCGTAAGTAACAAATAAATGGAGTAAAAACTGTACTCTCTGCCTTTGGTGCCCGGCGATGACATCATGCATCGCCTAGGCATGGAATTGGGAAGGAGCAGTGTACAATATACATGTAGTGGTGATTACCCCGTGTGAGCAAAGCAAAAGGTGGGGTTAAGCAAATCGGTCACATACGTACACATACATGAAAAACCGTTCAACGGAGGAAATTGAAACTTTACCACATGTAACATGACCATTTGAAACGGTGCATATGAATTGGGTGATGCCCACCCCCTCAGAACTTTCAAGGTGAATTAAACAAAGCCCAAGGCCCAGAGATAATGTCACTTCCTCACGTGAGAAATTAGTGTCATTGTAATTGCTTCAGCCATTATTGTGCTCGGCTGGTGAAAAAACAAGTGAAGAAGAAAAAGTACGATTTGGCGTTTTAACGATCTCCCAATTTAGACTTTAGGGATCTATTCTGGCATCTTTATCAGCCTTGGTAGTCATAAAAACACTCGAGAACGAGAATAAATGATACTTTCTAAAGGCCTATGAATGTACTCCGTGGCAGACTTTCCAAAGTATAATTTGTACACATTTACCTCAGAAGTGTAGATAGATGCAACTACAAATTTGACACATCAAAAAGGTGCCGCTCTGGGAGGCCAACCCCCCCCCCCCCCCCCCCAACACATCACTGAGAGGAAGCATCTTGTGTTTATAAGAGTGCATAGAACCCTGCCGCCCTCCCATCAGAAGCCCAGGCTGAGGAAGCAAAACACTGTGGGTTAAGTATTCCACGAAAACCATCTAGTTATGGCTGTGGTTGTTGTTGTTTGTGTGTTCCTTCTGTGTCCTGTTGATTATTTTTCTATTGCTTTGAAAAATATTACTAAATACTAGCAGAAACCATGGAAATTCTTGGTTAATAAAAGATGCAACTTCAAGTCCACAACCCCAACTCAAAAGACACGCTCCCACCCCTACCCCGACCTCACCATAAAGCTTCAATCTCCCTCTCCCAATTCTGTTCTTTACAATGGAGAGACAGATTCATCCTTTCATCAAACTGCCTCACCAAACTCCCCATCCCCCTTTCTTGCTGTTCTTAACAACATCAAAAGTAAATGACAGAACGTTTCATTCAGAATATCGCAAGATCACGTCAGCTCGCGATAAATAATATACAACTGGAACTCCTCAAACAAATAACTTTATAATATTGGTTTTATGGTCACTGACCAGGAAGTAGTTTGAGAACATAGTCAGAGAGATATAAATATACCATCAGAGATGGGGAATCCCCTGCCATTGAATGAAAAGGTCATACATATTCCAGATAATGAGTGAGGGAGGTGAATTGGAAACAAGACATCATTTGGTCATCATCTCAAAAAAGTTCCCCAGGGGTGAGGAACGTAGTGACCAAAAATAATTGAATCAGATAAGCGGTTTTCCATTTATTACAAAAAACATTTTTTTCAAGATTGCCGCCCCAGTCGCCATCTTGGATCCGGCCACGCCCAAAATCAATCGGGTTCTTCCTTTTCAGGTGGTACATGTGTGACCCAAATTTCAAATCGATATGGCGAACAGTTTATGAGTTATCGCACTCACAGCTATAAATGTTGACGCCCGGACGGACGGACGGACGGACGGACGACAGCCGGACGACCTGGGTGACAACAATATCCCCCTTCCACCACGTGCGGGGGATAAAAATATACCATCAGAGATGGGGAATCCCCCACCATTGAATGAAAAAGGTCATACATATTCCAGATAATGAGGGGTGAATTGGAAACAAGACACCATTTGGTCATCATCTCGAAAAAGTTCCCCAGGGGTGAGGAACGTAGTAACAAAAATAATTGAAATCAGATAACGGTTTTCCATTTATTACAAAAAATTTTTTTCAAGATGGCCACCCTAGTCGGCCATCTTGGATCCGGCCACGCCCAAAATCAATAGGGTTCTTCCTTTTCAGGTGGTACATGTGTGACCA
>CM068954.1:187895054-187912062 GCA_035128595.1 Eptatretus atami | reverse complement strand
AGTGCTGTCAGCGGAGCCATGACTGAGGAACTTGGGCATCTAGCCAGTGTTTGCAACCTTTCTTACAGGAAGCATTGGCAGGTTCTGGACAGCTAAGGCGCTGCGAATCGGAGGTTGGTTGATTGATCCACTACTCGACCGTGTGCATACATTTGGCTGATTGGTCCTGCAATGGCGCGAGTCGGGCGTGTGCGTGTCTGGACTGGGAGGTGGCTGCTGGCCCAGATTATCCCGGCTGATTAGGCCACACGCTGTTGCACTGTTCGTCTGGAGCGGTTGCTGTGTTTGGTGGAAGTCGCGTTGTCGCGCTTGCAGTTAAGCGGGACAAGAGGTCACGAGTACGATTGCTCTGTCACACCAGTGGCTGCGCGTGTGAGATCTGTATAGAGTGAGACCACGATCTCTCCGCTTGCAGGTGCAGAATCGAACGGAAATCATGTTGGTGTGTGGATGGAATGGATGAATGATTTTAGAGACTCCAGCGTTCAGTCTGCCATTGCAGTTTGTCTTCCTTTACCGGAGGCAGACACGACGTCACATCCATGTGAAGCATGGAAGTTATGCGGATCCCTCTAGCTCTTCTCAGGGCCCATTGCGAGAAGAAAACTACTCAATGACTGGATCCATCGCGCCTTAGGGTCTTGGGCCAAGGCATCAGATGTATCTAGAACTAGTTCCTGCAGATGGCCAGATTACAGTATTCGCGTATGGACTAGGTTACGTCGTGTTATAGCCTTAATGAATGGAACTCTACATCGTCGGTTGCTCCCTCAGCAGTACAAATTTCGAGTGGCAGTTCTTCATTGACACATGGAGAGCTCCAGTGCTCCTTGTGTTTGCTAATCGGATCTTTCTTCTTTTGTTGAACAATGGACTGTGCTTTCATCTGTGCTTCAACTCTTTCGCCAAGATGAAGCAGTCAGTCTGATGGTTGTGTCATCTCGAAGAAGTTCTCCAGTTACTTGGAGGTCTTACTGGTTCTGGTTCACTGCTTCTTCTGATTCTTCCCCTGTTTCGACTGGCTGGACTTCGACTTGCTTCTTGTACAAATCAACCTAGTCCGCAACCCTCTGAGAGGGACAATTTGGCACGCATAGGATTTCCCCTTTTGGATGATGTCTTCTTTAGCACAGTATCAAAATATTCTTTTGAAAGTGCGTGGAGAGAGGTAGGGCGAGATTGGAGTAAGTGCTGAGCCAGTCTGATGACGCATTTCGCCTTGGGTTTTCTGGGGATGTTCACTTGCGCTTAGCAGAATTTCGGCCAGCTGGTGACTTCTGACAATGTTGGAGCATGCCAGCTGTACCGTGTGAGATTGCAGGTGTGACTGATTCTCATGCTTGAGAGATTCTTTGCAGTCACACTGCTGTTTGGCATGAGAGATGAAGTCGTGAAGAAACAGCTGAAGTCGTCTTTCAGGCTTCTCCTTGAACTTCCCCAGCTTTGCTCTTGTTTGAAGCAAGAAACAATGTTTTTCTTGATTGGATGATAGGAAGGTCATTCACTGCATTCTGTAAGCCGCATACCATGAAATGAATGGAATGCATGCTTTGCCCGCATGGTGGTGGCGGCTACCATTTCGGGGCTAGAGTTGGGTGGGCTGTAAAAGGTGGATTCTATCATGTACTAGGTATAGGTAGGGGCTGATTCTTTCTGGATGGGTTGGCCCATCTCCTGCATTATGCAGAGAGTAGCTTTCAACGCTTTTCAAAGAAAGATGTTCTGGTCTGAGCGATCGCAGGCATGTCAAGAGCACTAGTGTCTCTGGATTTGGTGTCTGCTGTTGGTTGGTTGGCAGTCTTTTAGTACAGACATGCGGCCTAGTAGTCCAGGACTACGTCGACGACTACTTCGGAGTCGAGCAGCGATGGCACTACGGAAGCTGGCGCGAGCTTCGTGGGTACCCTTGTCTTCCATGCTCCTGCGTCTACTTTGATAGACTGCATATTTGCTCGTGGGCTTGGTCGATTGCCAGGGCAGAGATTCTCTTCTAGATTTGTGGGATACGAAGTTCCTTTGTTGAAACTCCCTGGCCACATCGTGTGGTGTTGTTGCTGCAAGCGACATCATAGTCTCGGGATTGAACTGGGATTCATCGCGCATAGTTGACATTGTTTTGCGCAAGAAGTAGGCACCAGTTCTGAAAGTGCTTCACGGGCCAGGTTGAAGTCTCTTCTCTGAATGAGCGGATCAGGGTGAATATGGTGGCTCCATGTCCGCACCAACTCCAGAACTGGAACTGTGGATCGTCTTGCCTCCGTTGTGCAACCAATCTTCAGGTGTGATCTGATCTGTTAGATCTTTCGAGGCGTGGTAGAATGGTATTGGCTTCTTGAAATGGCAATCTTGGTTTTTCAATGGAATCGGGCGATTTGAGCAGCAAAAGCCCTGAGAAAGAAATGCCAGTTTGATGCTCTGTTATCGTGTAATTGCATGATATTTTTCTACTACCAACCTAATTCAGTGACTCAGAGGAGAGTTGGGCTGAAGACACACAGGTGAGGGTGCTGATGATTGCGCACTGGAAGGAGGTAGGCAGGGGGCTGAAGCAGAAGAGGATCCTGAAGTGTTAGCTCACTGAATGAGATGCAGGAGAAGCAAGATAGGCAGGAGAGGGAAGGGGGGGAACTCCGTGATCAACGAGCTAGCCTGGTAGATTGGCATAGATTTTGATGTGCTCCTTGGTATGGGGCATCATGTCATCAGCCCCCTCGACTTTGTGAGTGGCTCCATGACGGAATCGGCGTCTAACCCTATCGGTAACTGAGCGATGTGCCCTAACAGTATCTCACCAGGAACTTGACACGGATTTGTGACCTCGAGCATCTCTTCTCATCACTGACCGTCCTCTCCTCGGAACCGGTAAGTTGGACTCCAATATCTCCTCAGTTTGCTCCTCGGCATGCAAGGCAGAGCAGTTCAACACTCAGGCCCATGTCGTCAAGAGCGTTCTCCTCCCACGTCCGTGCCAACCTGCCATTTTGGGTAAATCTTCTTTCAGCGTTGCCACGTTTTGGTGAAGTTATTACTTATGTAAGTGTACATACTACGTTGTTAGCAGTCGGTGGATTGGTGAAACATTCTAATTGTAAACTTCAGGGGAAAGGGGGGGGGGGGAATTGTTCAGCAGTCACAATACTGCCAGTACTGTAGATGTGTGAGGCACCATTCGCACAAATGGTGGAACAATTCGCAAGCTTGGTTTCAATGTGGCTGGTGGAAGATAGTTTTAGACTGTGATGTACACGGCTGCGTGAAGGATTGTTTTGCACACAGTACAGTACACTGTACTTGTATGTTAGAGCTCGTTTTGGCACTGTCATGGAAGATGTGTTTGAGACCGTTTTGTGTGTGGCGGTTGTGGAATTGTGTTCCATTTACACGCCAGCAGCATGACATCTTTCACCAACGAGAAAGGGAACTCTTCTCTGACCTGCAAACTTTGTCTATAACTGAAGTTGCAGGCTTCCAGATGCTGAGCGGAGCTGCAGACCTGAAATCTCTCATTGAGCGGTGTTATTTCGACAAGGCAGCTTCGAGTGAGTCAGATGTCAAAAGCAAGATTTACTAAGGCCTGGCACCACTGGTAGTGGAGCAGAGAGAGTAACCCTATCATCCTGAGTCTGTTTCCTTTTCTACGTATTATGCTGACAAGTCAGACAAGGCACGGCCACGCATCCTAAGTTCAATGCTTGCAGCTCATTTGGTTACGATTGTTAATGTCATACTCATTGGCGCAAAGCATCACCCAAAACATCATTTGCCATTTGCACAGTAACGTCTCTGACTGGGAATGTAGAGTCATACAGACACTCAACCGTTGGTCAGTGTATCCTACTCGAGATGGAAGTATTGACGGCCTGTGTCTGCAGATCTTAATGAACAAAGATTGTTACCCTTCAGCAACACCATCCTGGAGTCTTCACACCCTAGCTGGGATCAACATTGACTGTTGAGGACAGCAGTGAGGTGAGGGGACATCCAGTCAACAGAATTACTATCCAAGCCAGGCAGGTTGATGTGCAGCCAGTTTAACCGTTGCGTCCTGTTGCAAGGCAAATAAGAAAGACATCAGTGCACCACGTTGATGCTGCGCACATACATGTTAGCCAAGAGAGGGGATAGGCCAAGTGAAGGCGAAGACGTTGAGGTCTGCCAGTGTTCCTGCTGCGAGATGAAAGACCGGTCATTCTGGTTTGGCCAGCATTTCAGAGGGATGACCAATCAATCGCAGCTGGAATGCTTTAATATCCTTGATGACAGTGATCACAGGTCCTTTACAAGGACAAATTGGAACATCTACACCCATCGATACTCCTGCAGCAAGAAATGTTTGACTTGCTGTCACGCAAAGGGAGCTATCCTTCACGTCCTAAGACGCAATGTTAGGCTGTCCAAAGCGTACAGGCTTTGCCAGGCAGTGACAAAGTGACAGCATATATGGAAATTCTGGAGACTTTATGGGTTTGCAGAAATTTTAATAAATTTTCGGGGATTATGCAAGCAAGAATGATAGACGACGATACAGACGAGATTGGCACAGAAGGCACCCTTGCTGTTCATCTGGAGAACTCGGGGGTAGATGATGGAAGAGCGGACGGAGGAAGGACTTGGGATGGAAAGTGGCAACGAGATCGCTGTTGAAGGCCATCAGAACGTGGGTTTTGTACGATCAGAATAGAAAATGTAAAATAGAGACGTTTATTTTTTTCTTGTTACATTGGGGGGGAGGAGAGGAGGAGAACCGGGATATTTGAGGAGCAAGGGAGGGAGCGACGAGAAGAGGAGTTATTCTTCTCGGGTTTTGGATTAACTGTTGGTCTTGTCCCAATCATTCTCCTTGGGAATGGGTTGCCCATCTCCTGCATTACTGCAGAGAGTGCTTTCACCTTTTCAAAGAAAGATTTCTGGTCCTGAAAGCATTTCAAAGAAAGCACTCAGTGTCTGCTCATGGTGTCTGCTGTTGTTGGTTGCATCTTTCATACCAGACATGGCCTCGTATCCAGCTACTCGACGACTCACTTCGGGTCCAGCGCCATCCACCTACGAAGTGCTGCCGGTCTTCTGTCAACCCAATTGCTCCTCCGTCACCTTTGATGACTGCATTATTTGCTCGTGGGCTTGGTCGATTGCCAGGGCAGAGATTCTCTTCTAGACTTGTGGATAACGAAGTTCCTCTTTGGAACTCCCTGGCCACATCTGGATGTTGTTGCTCAAGCGACATCATATCTCGAAGGTGACTGGGATCCATCGCGCATAGTTGACATTGTTATTCGCAAAGAAGTAAGGCACCAGTTCTGAAAGTGCTTCACGGGACAGGTTGAAGTCTCCTTCTCTGAATGAGCGGATCAGGGTGAATATGGTGAGCTCCATGTCCAGCACCAGACTCCAGAACTGGAACTGTGGACTCTCTTGCCTCCGTTGTTACACCAATCTTCAAAGGTTAGATCTGATCTGTTAGACTCTTCAGAGCGGTAGTCATGGTATGCTTCCTTGAAAAATGGCCACCATCTTGGATTTTCACATGGCCAATCGGGCAGATTTGATCAGAAAGCCCTGCAGAACAGAAATGCCAAATTTGATGCTTGTATCGTAATTTGCATGATTTTTCTACTACCTACTACACTAAATTCAGTGAACTCAGAGGAGAGTTGGCTGAAGACCACACAGGTGAGGGTGCTGATGAATTGCGCACTGGAAGGAAGGTAGGCAAGGGCGCTGAAGCAGAAGAGGATCCTGAAGTGTTGCTCACTGAATGAGATGCAGGAGAAGCAAGATAGGCAGGAGAGGGAAGGAGGGGAACTCCGTGATCAAGAGCTGCCTGGTAGATTGGCATAGATTTTGATGTCGCTCCTTGTATGGGAGCATCATGTCATCCAACCCCCCCTCGACTTTGAGGTGACGCTCCATGACCGGATCGGCGTCTAACACCCTCTCGGTAACTGACCGAATGTCCTACAGTATCTCACCCAGGAACTTGACCGCGAGTTTGGACCTCGACACCTCTTCTTCATCACTGACCGTCTCCTCTTCCTCGGAAACCTTGGTAATGACTCCCAATTCCTCCTCAGTTTGCTCCTCGGCATGCAAGGCAATTAAGAGCATTCAACAACTCAGGCCCCATGTCGTCAAAGCCTTCTCCCTCCCACGTACCGTGCCAACCTGACAATTTTATGCCTCTCTTCTTCAGCAGCTTGCCACAGATTTGGTGAAGCATATTAATTACTTATGTAAGTGTACATACTAACAGTTGACTCAGCAGGTATCAGATGTGGTGAAACATTCTAATTGTACAACTTCAGGGGGAAAGGGGGGGGGGGAATCTTCAGCAGCTCACAATACTGATCAGTACTGTAGATGTAGTGAAGCACCATTACGCACAAATGGTGGAACAAATCGCACAGCTTGGTTACAATGTGGCTGGTGGAAGATATGTTTTAGAACTGTGATGTACACGGCTCGTGAAGGATATGTTTTTGCACACAGTACAGTACCACTGTACTGTATGTACATACAGCTCGCTTTTGGCACTGCTCATGGAAGATGTGTTTGAGAACCGTTTTGTGTGTGCGGTTCGTGGAATTGTGTTCCATTTAACCGCCAGACAGCATGACATCTTCACCAACGAGAAAGGGAAACATCTTCTCTACCCTGACAACTTGTCAATAACTGAAGTTGCCAAGGCCTTCCAGATGCTGAAAGCAGAGCTGCAGACCCTGAAATCTCTCATTGCAGAGGATGTTATCACAAAGGCAGCCCTTCAAGTGAGATCAGATGTCAAAAAGCAAGATTTCACTAAGGCCTGGCCACCACTGGTAGTGGAAGCAGAAGAGAGTGAACCCATCATCCCTGAGTCTGTTACCCTCTTTCTACGATATTTGCTGACAAGTACCAAGGACAACGGCCATGCATCCCAGAGTTCAATGGCTTGCAAGCTCATTTGGTTACGACTTGATAAATGCCATCACTCATGGCAAGACAAAGCCACCCAAACACATCATTCTGCCATTTGCAGTCAAGTCTCTGACTGGGAATGTAGAGCTCATACAGACACTCAACCGACTTGGTCAGTGTATCCTACTCCGAGATGGAAGATATTGACAGGCCTGTGTCTGCAGAAGCTCTTAATGACAAAAGATGATGTTACCCTTCCAGCAAACACCCATCCTGGAGTCTTCACCACCCTAGCCTGGGACAACATTGACTGAATTGAGGACACCAGCAGTGGTGAGGGGACATCCCAGTCAACAGAATTACTATCCAAGCCAAGGCAGGTGATGTGCAGCCAGTTAAAACCTTGCCTCCTGTTGACAAGGCAAATAAAAGAAGCATCAGTGCCACACCACTGATGCTGCGCACATACAATGTTAGGCCAAGAGAGGGGATAGGCCAAAATGAAGGCGAAGACGTTGACTCTGCCAGTGTCCTGCCTGCGAGATGAAAGAACCTCATCTGGGTTATGGCCAGCATTTCAAAGGAAGATGACCAATCAATCAGCAGCTGGAATGCTTTAATATCTTGACTTGAAGTGACATCACAGTCCTTTACAAGGACAACATTGGCAATCTACACACCATCGATACTCCTGCAGCACAAATGTTGACTTGACTGTCAGCAAAGTGCTGAATCATTCACTCACCATAACGCAATGTTTAGAGCTGTCCAAGACTGTACAGGTCTTTGACCAGGCATTGCACACAAAGGCTACAGAGATAATATGGAAACATTCTGAGGACATATTTACTGACGTTCAGAAACTTTTGATACATTTCGATTTACTCACACAACATGAAAGACACAAACTCAACAAATAATGCCAACAGAAGGGACACCCAACTTAATGTCCATCTGAGGGTCGGTGCAACCTGTGATGCAACACCCTCCCTGTGAAGCACCAATCAAACGGTTTATAGTCGGACACGTACACACCTTATCTCATGTACATGAGATATTGAGAAAGAAAAGACAGATTCGGTGTTTCTTGGATTACTGTGAGAATCTCGTTCCAAATCCCTCTTACCTTATCTTGAACACCTTTCATAACTTGAAGTCAAACCTCCATATCAAAATCTTAATATTGTTGCTTGTAAGCAGTCCATGTGCAGTTTCGCTTTGTTTTCTTCTTTTCCAAAATGGTGGATCGCAAATGTGGTGACGTCACATGCACACGCTCTATTGAAGGGGGATTTATAAAATATCAAAACATCTTGTTTGTTATTTAGATCCAAATCTTTAATTATTGGGATTCTCGCTAACCTGCCCAGCGAGGATTCAGAATGTCGATCAAGGTTGGGAACCACACCAAAGTCCTTAAAGAGCCGCACGTTGCCAGCCCCCAGTTTAGGTAAAAGTCTTTCAAACAGCAGCTGACCAATCCTGATGTTTGTTTGACTGGTTAAGAAATTTGAATTCAGCCAGAGTGCAGCGAAAACTCTCATAATTTTTTTTACAAACGACATTGGGGGATCTTTAACATCCATCGGCTTAAGCTAACAGCTGGGATACCCAGCTTAACAGCGCTTGAGGGACAAAACACATTTGCTGCATTAGCGTCTGCAAAGCACCAATGCAACCGTTAAGTGGCTGAGTAGGAGAAGGGGGGTGGGCGGACAAAATACGCTACCTCTGCAGCATCATTTCATGATCCAATTTAAATAAAACAGTAACAGGCAGGATATTTTAGATGGAAATGAATTTTGGATAAATTGTATCAAATTATTTAGGGGAGAAAAAGGGAGGAGGGGGTGAGGGAGGAAGGGAGAAGGTTTTGCATATGCATTAAAATTTATTTTTAATGATATTCTGAAACAGTCAGGAAGAACCTTCAGTTAGTCCTGCACAGCAAGTTTTCCAACCACCTTTTTATGACTAAGTCTCACCAAACACCATTCCACTCTTTCCCATTACAGCCACACTGGAAGGATGAGGATTTTAATACAGACTATCAGGCTGCAAGAATGTGTACAAACACCTGGCCATGCGCATGAACACTTGGAAGTTGCAGTCTCAGGAGACAAAGTTAGGGAGGGGGCAGGGAAACCAGGAGTAGAATCAGGCCCAATTAACCTAACCAGGCCCAAGCCCAGGAAAGGGATTTGATCCATAGCTGGCTGAGCATGCATGCAAAAAGAGAACTTCCAATGCAACAATCACAGCAGAGTGCCGATAGAAAAAGTCCACACCCCGTTTCAAAATATTCACCATTTATTGCCTTCTACTCCAGAATTACATCACTTTTTCCACCTTTACATAACTCACAACTTCCAAATGAAAAACAAATTCTACAAATTTCAGAAAATTAATTAAAAATACAAAACTAGAATATCTTGGTTGGATAAGTGTCCACCCCTCCTGAGTTAATACTTGGTGGAAGCACCTTTGACAGCAATTTCAGCTGTGAGTCTGTTGGGATAGGTATCTACCAACTCTGCACACCTTGGTTGGGCAATATTTGCCCATTCTTCTGTGCAAAACTGTTCAAGCTCAATCAAGCTGCATGGAGAGCATTGATGGACAGCAATCTTCAAGTCATGCCACAGATTTTCGATTGGGGCTCTGACTGGGCCACGAATGGACAATTTCTTTTTGTTCCTCAGCCCCTTCAATGCAGCTTTGCTGTGTGCTTCAGGTCGTTTTCATGCTGAAAGGTGAACTTCCGTCCCAATTTCAGCTTTCTTACTGAGGGAATCACGTTTTCCTCCATCCATTTTCCCTTCTATCCTGACAAGTGCCCCAGTCCCTGCTGAAGAGAGACATCCCTGTAACATGATGCTGCCACCACCAAGCTTCACAGTAGGGATGGTGCTCTTTGGGTGCTGTGCTCTGTTGGGTTTGTGCCAAATGGAACATTTTGCATGTTTGCCAAACAGTTCCATCTTGGTTTTGTCAGACCACAATACATTTTGCCACATGGCTTCATAATCTCCGGATTGGTTTTTTTATAAACCTCAAACGGGACTCAAGGTGGCTTTTTAGCAGCGTCTCGCGAAGCGAACGCTGCTCTAAGAAGCTCCTTCTTGTTCTTCTTCTTCTGGTGAAGACAAAACCTTTAGGACTCGGCTCTTTTATACACAAGATCCGGATCTCCTTAAATACTAAACACCTCTACACATCCTCGCATTGAGGGTGCCTTTTGAGAGCGTCTATCATGAACTTTTAAATATATTCGGACATTTGCTTTCATGCTGTAATGAATGTCCATGGACGTTCAGCTGGGTGTCCTGTCTGATGGCATTAGTTGGTGGATGATAAATATCCCACGGTGTCCTTCGCGAAGAGTAGGCGAGCTACCGCTGGTACCCTGACCCTGAACGTATTACAAATATCTAGCCTAACTTTAATCAAATGTCAGGCCTGGCCAGCCAGTTCATGAAAGAATTGGGCCAAGCAATGATGCAAACCAGCAGCCACACAACCGAATGAATGAGTACTCTAGTCCAAGGTTCAGCCAGGGAAGGTTTGGGAGATCAACACAAACTCCAATCCCTTTGTTCATGGCACAAGTACAAGTTTCCTTCATTGAAAACTGGCTAACATACAACCATGGATTCAAATCACATACCATGATGGGGGAAGGGGAAAAAAAAAAAAAAAAAAAACAACCAACAAAACTAATGTAACATCTGCCGTAGACAGTCATAATAATAATAACAAGCTGGTAGGCGAAATGGCTGCTCGCTCTAGATGGAAAGCTGGCCGACGCGACTAGCCGATATTCATGTACATGCTATCAATCAATTTAGAACAATAAATATGATTATCACAGCCCTCTTAGTTTGCGCCCAGAAACCCACCTTGTGAAAATTTCAGGCATGTTTCCAAAGAGACTCTAACAAATGGCAGCTCTGGTAATTCCATTTATCTACTCACTAAAGATTTTATTTTTTATATGATGCTGTAAGACATTCGCCTTGGGCACAAAAAAAAACAGATCCCTCGGAGGTCCAGTTTCGGAGGTATTGATTTTTTTGTACCAGGTCCACAATAAGTGTACGATGTACGATAAAGTATTTTAGCTGTTGCTAAGCAATGGAGGTGTGCATAGCAAACCATTCATTTTTGTGTACATGCTAGCCACATTGTAACAATTTCACCCAAGTTTCATCAAAATCAGACTCTCTCTTAGAGTATTCGCAATTAACCGTTTCTGAAATGTTCGACATGTACTCGCCCAAAACCTATCTCCTCCTACAAATATTTTTGTTAGGGCTGCAAATGGCATGAAGGAGCTAGATAGATCGCGCACAGAACTCTAAGCTTTGATTTTTCGATTTTTAACCTCCGCCTCGAAGATGGATGGAGGTTACTGTTTCACCCCTTTCTGTTGTTTGTTTATTTGTTTGTGTGAACAGTATTACGGAAAAACTCCTCGAAGGATTTCGACGAAACTTGGTGGGGGGGGGTTAGGTCTGTCCAAGGATCATGCCATTAGATTTTGGACTTGGTCCAAAATCCAATATGGCCGCTATGGCGCGCCAATTTGAAAAAAATTTGAATTTTTTTTTTTTTTTGCATTCTACATGTTTTAAGTATTTCCAACCCCCCCCCCCCCCTCCCAAAAAAAAATTGTTAGAGAAAAAATTTTTGCAACTTTTTTTTTCAACAAAATTTCGATTCTTTTTTTTTGCATTTCTACATGTTTTAAGTGATTTCCAACCCCCCCCCCCCCAAAAAAATTGTTAGAGAAAAAAAATGTTGCAAATTTTTTTCAACAAAATTTCGATTTTTTTTTTGCATTTCTACATGTTATAAGTGATTTCCAACAAAACAACATGCCAAAATTATAATTGTGGCTGATTTTGGAACTTCAGGTGGATATACCCACGTAAAATCAATTTCCGTCTCAAGGAATCTAGTTATGACGAATGAATTGAGTATGTAAAAGTTAAAGTAAAAGGGAAAGTTGCAAACTATAACTCTGTGAGCACTGTTGACGTCAATTGAATGAATAGGATATCAGGTTCACATTGAGTGACCTAGCAGTATTGGCGGCGGAGGTTTTGCACTCTACAGAGTGCTCCCCCTCTAGTTTTTTATTTTCGATTTTTTTGACCACTTTAAAGGGCCGTTGCTATGCCGTTGCTAGGGCCCGGGGTCCCATATTCGAAAGCACACGATTCCCAGAAATATTGGTCCTACCTACCAAATTTCATTGGAATCGGTTGAGTGGTTTAGCCCCTAGGCTCTACCAAAGTTTCACGGACAGACAGACAGATGGAAATGTCCAGAATAAGGGTGCTCTAAGAGCAGCCAATAAAATAAAAACATCCACACAACTCATTAAAGTAAAAGGCAATCGAAACAGAAAAGCAGAGAATTTTTCGACAAATTGGGTAGAGGGTGGAGGAAGGGATGCAGAGCCAAGGATGGCCACAATTCTGATGTACCATACTCTGTAACAGGGTGTCGGTGCTGCCGCAGCAGTTTCTTGGCTCGGGTTATCCTGGATGGTTTTTCATTGCCTTCCCAGCAGTAGTTGGGCAAGAATTTGGAATTTGTTCAGGAAGCTCGCTTACTCTTTGCGAAAGACACCACGGGATCTTTAACGTCTAATGCCGGTAGATGGAACGGCCAGTTCAACATGGCCTTCTTACGAGCCTTGACAATATAATAATAATAGATCCATCTGAAGGATGGCAAACACAGAGATGAATCACCCTGCTTATGAAACACCAGGAATCTGATAGTCTACAGTTGGATCACAATTTAAACCTAGGCTGGACAGTTTAGAGGTGAGTGTGCGTACATTCTGATATACAACACTACGGCCAATCCTCCTGAACCTTCTGTGATACAAAATTTGTGAGTCCCAACTCCCAACCCACATTTCAGATCAGAAACAATGTCAAAACATACAACCATTTCATCCCAGTTAAAGTAGTACAGTGTCGGGAAAAAAAAAATAAAGAAAATTAGATTACACAGAACAAGGGTGAGTGCCATCGAAAAGCATGTCTTGATAGCTCATGAGGTACAGTAATTATACTTAGTTGGTTCTTGTAACAACAATGACATGACAAAAATGATGAATCATCATATTCCACATGCCTTCGATGTCAAATTTGCAGAGCAAAAGGTAATTTAAATCTCGAGCTCGGTATGTAAATACAAAGTTTTGCATAAAGAATGAGGAAATAATACATCCATTACCAACATGATCCAGGAACACGAATGACAGCTTTAATGCCACACAAACAAACCCTTTAACAATGCAGAGCCTCACTCCCGAACAGAGATATACAAGTTGGGTCACATGATCAAGATCGGGTCATTTAGACTTAAGTAAAACATCAAGACGATTGATGTTTAAAACTGTAGTAACTAGAGTTTATAGAACACCTTACCCCACACAATTTTGAGAAAAAAACAAATATTAAAATAATAATAATAGTAAAAACAAGTCTGAAGACAACGATAGTTCACGAGCGGTATTTGACGATGTAGATTGTTTCAGAAGTCAAGGATGAGACAATGTGATAATGTTTGACCAAGTTATAAAAATGATCAACATGATGTGGTACGAGTGACAGGTTATTAGCTGCAAAATGTCGAAAACCCAGTTTCGTTCAACAACTTTCAAAATTTGACCTTTGCATAACCTTTAAAGGTCACAAAACAATGTTGTGGACATTAAAATAAGGAAACAGGATACGTGCTATAGCTTATTGGAGTTAGTTCGTCGAAGGTCGAAAACCCGGTTCGATTCCCACAACTTTGAAAACTTTAAAGGTCAAAGGTCAAGGATTATGACCTTTGGTACAAAACTTCCTCTGGAACATTCCAGGAACAATATAACGTCATATAGGCTATACAGTATGGCATTTCGCACTCCTCGGATTATCCATACTTTGATGAAATCAGCGTAAAAACAAACTTGAAGGGGGCGCCACGGGCAAGGTGTTCGAGATAGAGCAAAATGGTTTCAAGACTTTAGGTGGGGAATAACCTCAAGATTATGCATAAAAAATATTGTCATCTAGCTCTCAAAGTTTGGGCGGTCGCATGATTATGTCAAAATTCGAAATTTTCTAAGTTCGTGACCTTGTGACCTTGTGACCTTGACCTTGGGACAAAATGAAAATCAAGCTCCGTGGGGTTATGCAGGTGCCATTGGGCTAACCAAACACCGAAACCCCTGCCAGATTCGACAAACCACTCGGAGAATGGATTTTATGTCAAAATCGAATTTTCTAAGTTCGTGACCTTGTGAGTTCCTTGGGACGAAAATGAAAAATTGAGCTCCGTGGGGCTATGCAGGTGCCATTGGGCTAACCAAATACCGAAACCCCTGCCAGATTCGACAAACCCCTCGGAGAAGATGGATTTTATGTCAAAATTCGCAATTTTCTAGTTCGTGACCTTGACACGAAAATGAAAAATCTAGCTCCATGGGGCGATGCAGGTGCCATTGGGCTAACCAAATACCGAAACCCCTGCCAGATTCGACAAACCCCTCGGAGAAGATGGATTTTTAGGTCAAAATTCGCAATTTTAAGTTCGTGACCTTGTGACCTTGACCTTGGGACGAAAATGAAAAATCGAGCTCCGTGGGGCTATGCAGGTGCCATTGGGCTAACCAAATACCGAAACCCTGCCAGATTCAAAAACCCCTAGGAGAAGATGCAAATTGAAATTGGCTAACCCCTAAAACACATGTTTTTTGGGCGTGGCTCCGCCATAATGGGCGCACCACGCCCATTTTCAGGAAAACACACTAGATCATGATATAAACTCCCACCAAAATTTTCAGGATCGGATCAAAACCCACTGAGCTATGCTCGGAGAACACGCAGACAGAGACAGACAACAATAACGAATATAGTGGTCACTAATTTTTTTCGTGAAAATATTTTTTCGTGAACCAATTACCCCCGTGTGGGGGTGACGGTCATCTCTATAATTTTTTTTACTATCATAATCGATGAACCGTTGCCAGATATCTCCTAAAATGACAGGTTTTGAAAATGGCGACTTTCACAACTTTCGTGACCTTGACCCTGACCTCGAATCCGGGAAAAAAAATATGGCGTTGGGTATCACTCATCGACCTCTACCCACATACCAAATTTCATCAAGATCGGAAGTAAAAAGTTTTTTGTACCGGGAGGTGTTTTTGACCATCTTCCAGGTTACGTGGCGGCCAAACGGGACGGAATTCAAAAATCTGTCCAGTTAGATACAAGATAATATTTTTTTACTATCATAATCAATAAACAGTTGCCGAATATCTTGTAGAATGGCAGACTAGATAGGTTTTGAAAATGGCGATTTTTATAACTTACGTGACCTTGACCCTGACCTTGAACCCGGACAAAAGTTATATCGTTGTGCAACACTCATCGACCTCTACCCACATACTAAGTTTCATCAAGATCGGAAAGAAAAATTGACGGACGGACATTCGGTCCGGCTTTATTAGGTCATCTCGGTAGAGATGACCTAATAAAAGGACAGCAGCAAATTTGATTGGTTAAAAAAATTAATAAATAAATAAATAATTGAAGTAAATGCTGTAATATTTTGTCCAAGTACTGATAAACAGAAGGTTTTGAAAGTGCCAAGGCAGAGATTTGTGTTCAACTATATAATTCAATTGAAATAAAGGATTTCTAAGGCTAGAGAAAAATTTTTTCGGAAGTTTACGGTCGTTGATGCAGAGTTTACACATCGCGTTAGTTATTCATATCCTTCATGACCTCCTTAAAAAATAGTACATTTCCTATTTGGATCGATTTTCAATTTTGTATGACTGCCAGAAAGGAAGACCAAAGAGAGGATATAGTGTTACGGTTGTGGAAATTCACAGAACACCATTCAGGTTCCCCAGAGGTCAGTTATTTCGGTAAGTGCGTGTTCCAGGTTAGATTTCCCCACCAATGTATTTATAATGGGAATTATTCGTGTGCCGGGCTGTGCATCTCTGAGTTAGCCGTTATTCTGTTCTATCTTTTATTTCAAATAAAGAACAACTCAACAACCTCATCAATCTCCACAACACAGCGACCCTCCTCTACAAACAAAAACACCACTCCCAGAAAGCCACCCGAAGAAGGAAACAGAAATGACGGTTGGGGCGGGTCCCTCAGAACGGCGTAAACACGGATGACGGTTATTACAACAACCAAAGAGCCAAGCCGATGACTCCAGGGATTTTCCCCCGCGTGCCGGGAAGGGAGGGGCGAACGGCCCGGATGCGATAAAAAGCCGCGTTCGTTGGCCGAAAAGGCAGTTGGTGTGGGGAGCTCGGAGTCAGTGGGAGTTGGGAGTGGAGAGACGCCCCGTTGGGAGCTGGAGAGTTCGGAGGTTGGGCAGTTGGTTCGCTGGGGGTTTGCCGGCGCGACCAGGAGGCCTGAGTCGAGACCCATTCATTCCTCCAGCGCATCGTCGGCTAGACCAGGCCACAGTGGAGGCCAGCCAACCAAGGAAGCCAGTCGGAGCTCGGGGGTCCGGGCAAAGACATCAAGGGTCACCGAACCAGGATCCAGCGAGTCACCACGAGGGTGGCCAGGTAGCCCGCTCGGTCTCTCGGCCCTCCGGTCATCCCGGCTCTGAGCAATTATAAAGGCTTACGAGCCCGGTTCTTTCTTTCTGGGGTTTTGGATGAAAGTCTGTGGCGCCTTGTCCCTAAGTAGAACTGATTAAGTGCATGATTATGTACATAACAAATAGACATCGGCTGTAGGTTTTTGCTCGTGTCTTGTCCCCATCCCCCATTCATTGCATATGTGCATTGAAAATAAATGTCCCCATTTTTTAATGTTAACCTGCTCGTTGCGTCACTTTCTGCCATTGACTGCCATGATGCGTTTCGGAATGTTAGCTGGCTGATTATAATAAGCCGATAAAACGTACATCTGGTCCGACGGGGCTTGGCAATATAAAACGCCGCATCGCATACGGAACGAGCTGCTTAAGTGGCTCGTTTTCGTGCAGGCTCCGTCGAGGTATAAACTCCCGGCATTGCTGTCCATGCGAATAATTAGGTACATCGACAATTCGGCGATCGACC
>CM068954.1:187877704-187889204 GCA_035128595.1 Eptatretus atami | reverse complement strand
TTAAAAAAAAATACAATTATGAACAAATATAATCATTTATAACAATTATTCCAAGAAAATCCCACGATACAAAACCTCCGCCCCATCGTGTATATACAGTATACATATACAAATTATACATATACATATTATGGACGAATTATTCGCGGGTTTCTTGGAAGTAACCACTTGCTGTACACACACAAGGTACTCGCCAACGGCCGTGTCGAGTCGGAGGAAGAGGTAAGGGGTGAAGGAGGTAAGGGGTGAAGAGGGTAAGGGGGTAAGGAGGTAAGGGGTAAGGAGGTGGGGGAGTGGGGAAGGAGGTGGGGAGGGGGAAGGAGGTGGGGGGAGGGGAAGGAGGTTGGGGGGAGGGGGAAGAGGTAAGGGGGTAAGGGGGGAAGGAGTAAGGGGTAAGGGGGTAAGGAGTAAGGAGAAGACTCTAAAGATGAGGAAGAAGCTCTGAAAGCGGGCAGCAGCAGCATAAACGATAGAACACAACGTTTACAGTGTAACTGTGTCGCGGCCCAATGGAAGGAAGATAAGAAGTGGACCAGCTCAGTGATGAGTGAAAGTACATCTTACCTCTGAATTCTCTTAAACGCCATCGAACCAGTGGAACAGAACCGAAGGTTCACAGAATCAGAGAGATCCGATACTCCAGACGGAAATATAGACGTGGTTAAAGGAATGTTGGCCGAAGGCCGCGGTTGCCTCAAAATAAATATAAATAATTAAATTAAAAAAATACACGACACTTGAAATCGCGGGTACGCAATGGACGAACGGAACAAAAAGCAAATACAAGTCGTCAATCGAGGAAACATCGCAGCAATGATCCGATTAAGAACTTCCTGAACGAGGAAAAAAAGAATAATTGGGGGTTGGGGAGGGTATCCTGTGAGACTAAAGAGGTACAGCCCTCCCTGAACTAGGCCCAAGTAGCACAAAGAGGCTGAGGCGGCACACGCTTCCTGTTAGCAATGCAGCTTAGGGAAGTAGTGCAAAAATCACTCCGCGTGATTTGGCTCAGGACAATTTATCTTGAATGATCCTTCAACTTCCTGTTTCCGATCAATTAAGAAAGTTCTTCTCACACGGATTTGTGATGAACACTGCTTGGGGGTTTTTTTTGTTACGTGTGTGATATTTAGTCTTGCCTCGCTAATTTTATCGTGCTGCCGTCGCCTGTCGTTTGTCTTGTTCCTGTGAGCCGTTTTTATAATCTCGCTATTTGCGGCACATTTATATTGTTTCGCCCCCCCCCCCCCAAAAAGTGTTGTTATTGTAAAATTAATCGAAAGTGTAGCGAACACCGGAACTGTGAAGCAAAATTCACTTGTTTAAACATTTTCCGAGCTTTGTATCAATTTCGCTGCTTTTATTTCCTCGTTCGCCTCCAAAATGAGCAGGGATCTATTTTTTTTTTTTTTTTCGTGAGGCGACACGGACGCCGCGACTGTGTGGTAAACAGTCTTAAATCTCGCGAGAGCCGGAAAATGGGGCGCGCTGTGCGAGACGTCACCGATGGAGGTCGCGGAAGTGACTCGCACGAACCTTTTTACAACCAAACACACCGACGATCGCTGTGGTCAAGACGACGCCTGCAAACCTCATTTCCGATCGAATTGGTTTTGGAGCCAACTGCGCCATCTATTTATTACATACGCAAATGGGTGGGGTTCCTCGTGGAAATGGTTTTGAAGCTATGTCCTCAATCTACAGTAAACTGTGCAATGAGTTGCTGGAGAAATATCTTGTAGTTTTTTTTCAAATACCTGTAGTATCTCCAATTGTAAATAGTATTTCGGAAAATGCTCTCTCTCCCTCTCTCCCTCTCTCCCTCTCTCCCTCTCTCCCTCTCTCCCTCTCTCCCTCTCTCCCTCTCTCCCTCTCTCCCTCTCTCCCTCTCCTCCCTCTCTCTGTCTCTGTCTCTCTCTCGTCCAGCAAATAAATACAGGCAGATGAAATATCCGTTTAACGTCCATGCGGGACGGCACACACATTGATGAAACCCTTGCTGATGAAACACGGCTGAATGCCTAAACTCTTGGGTTTGCTTCTAAATCTTGTGTCCCAAACCCATCGCTTTCTGTACCCACCTAACGTAAGGTCCTTACACAGTCACACCCAGCTGTCCTGGACTCTGTGTCCTTTCGTCCTGACAAGGTGGAGAGCTTGCTGTCAAACCTCGACTAAGATTCTGCAACCGGTCCAGACGGCATCAGCCCACGTGTGTCCTAAAAACATGCTCTGCTGCTCTTGCTCACGCTCTCTCTGTTCTATTCACCCTCTCATTTGCTCAAGCGTCTCTGCATCTGCTTAGAAATCACAAACATTACCACTGCATAAATAAGGTGCAAAAACAGATCCCTGCAACTACAACCAATATAGCTTTCTCCCAATCATCAGCAAGGTTGTGGAATCCATCATCGCTTCAGACATTAAATCCTTGTCTTCTCCAATGGCCTGATTTCCAGTCATCAATTTGGATTCAGAGCAGGTCACTCTACCCTGGATAGCTACTTCTGCTTTCCCAACCATGGATGGAGATCCTCCGTGCAAACGTGGAGATCAGAACCATCTCCCTAAACATATCGTGAGATTTGACATGTCTGGCACCCTGCCCTGCTCACCAAACTCTCTTCCTATGGTATCCAAGGACATCTCCACTCATGGCTCACGGACTTCCTCTCATGTCGCAGCCATCGCATGGCTATGAATGGAAGTCTCTTATCTCCTCTTCCTGCTCAGGCTGGAGTTTCTCAAGGCAGTGTTCTGGGCCCTGTGCTTTTTCTGGTTTCCATCAATGATCTCCGGCTCTCTGGAAAATCCTCTTTATCTCTTTGCTAAAAACTCCACCCTCTGCCGTACCATCTGTCATCCCTCTGATTGCAGGCAGCAGCTTCTTCACTCTCTGCAGACCTGGATAAAATCACAAGCTGGTCAAACACTTGCAACATGTCTTCCAAGCCTGACAAATCTCACACTCTCACTATGTCTCTCCGAAGGTCAGGTCAGGTATGGGAACATGCGTCGGAGCAACACGTCGCTGCATCCCCTTTCCACCGGTATTCCAGGGCCTCTGTCTGGCCATCACCCAAAAAGATGCCTGGCCCATCCCTATCTCCTTGAGATGCTGATCAATCTGCTGCTGTAACCACGAGGCACATTGTCGGCCCATTGGCCTCCTCCACTCACGAGGCTCCTTCGCCGCTGAGAGAATCTGGTGAGCAGGATCAGCGTCAGGAAAACGAGCCACATGTCCATACAGCCCCAGCTGACACTCACGGATATGCAGGTAACAAATCCATTGATTCTCACTCAGCAACCGCTCGTGGACACCAAAGTCCGACCAGCGATAGCCAAGGATTCTCGAAGAGACTAGGTACTAAGGGAATGAAGTCTCTGACTCCGATCCCTGGTCAGAGTCCAAGTCTCACATCCGGAGAGCAAGATGGAAGCACCAAGGACTTGAAGACTCGGACTTTCATCCTGCGCAGGTACAAGCAGCACCAACCCCATGATCCAGTGAATCCATAACTCCCAGGCCAGATCCAGACGTCTCTTGACCTCTGGCTCACAAACCAGTAGGGACATGAATGTCACTGCCAAGGGAAGTGAATCTCTCTGTGACCTCAACAATCCTCGCCACGAACAGGAACAGACAGGATAGCAGCATCCAAGATGTCATTGAAAGCCTGATCTTAATTTTGACCCAGGAACCCGTAATCCCAGCAGCTCAGACTGCCCATCAGCACCTCGAGGGCACCCCAAAAGGATATCCAGAGTTTCTGCAAAGATGACTGCATAATCTGCAAAATCAAGGTCGGAGATCTTGACATTCACAAACAATGCACCACAGCTTGATCTCTCCGACATCCTCCCCAGAATCCGTCCATAACAAGCGCTGAAAAGTGTGGGGCCAGTGCACACCCCTTATGAACTCCAGTAACAACTGGAAAATAGTCAGAGAACCAAAATGATTAATCTGATGCCTCGAAAAGAACCATCTGGAACCCCCCCCCATATACTTTCTCAACAATCCCCTTGAAGAAGTCCTTTCATTCAAGTTTTGGGACTCACTATCTGCCACGATCTCTCCTGGGAAAGTCACATTTGCAAGCTGGCCTGCTAAGCTAGTCGCAGGACTGGGCATCCCATGTCGTGCAAAGTCCTTCTTTGGCACACCTGAGCTTCGAACCACTTATCAAACTTTCATCCGCAGTATGATGGAGTACTGCTCTTCCCTCTTGGGTAGTGCTCTGCCTCACACCTAGCTCGGCTTCACGCTGTGCACACAAGGCTTTTCGGATCATTGGCATCTCCCGCGATGAAGCTGAGTCTTTGAGTCTGTCACTCTCTCACCGCAGGCTGGTTGTGGTCTTTCTGTCTTCTACTGTCTCTTCTCGGCCTTGCCCCCCTGCTCTGTCTGTGATCTGTCCCCCTATATTTCCGCAGGGTGCTCAAGGACCACAAAAGCCCGCTTCTGGTAAACTGCCAAAATCAAGAATCACTGCTCACCTTGACTCTTTCATTCCTCCTTTTTGCTTCCTCTGGAACAAATCCCACACTCTCTTCAATCGCACTCCCCCTCCAAGTCTTCAAAACAGCTGTTTACCACCATCTTTTATCTTTCCCCATCCAAAATCTTGATCTTTTTCTACCCCAATTAATCCACCCCAAACCCACCTCCTAATTCTCTGCTTTCCTTCCTGTAAGTCCTGTGTTGTCCATCTTGTTTACCCCCATGTACCTCGCCCCACCCCTCTCCCTTCCACAGATCTCCTAGTGTCTTTGTTCCCCACTATTTTGTGCCTCCCTCTCCATCCTCTTGTCTCATGCCTTGTTAAATGTTCTACGTGTTAGTTTTTACACGAGCCTCAACAATGTATTCAAAAATAACCAACATCCGGGATGACAGTTTATAGCTGCACCGAGATTCAAACCCGGGCGAGTGTGCGTACCTCTAACTGGGCCATCTTCCCAGCCTGCCTTCTTGCTTGATGCTGAGAATTAAAATGTAGAATCTGAACAAACAGCCATAAGTTGGCAATAACAATGGCATAGCTTTGATGGGCCCACTGCTTTACATTTGCAATTTTCTTTACATTTGCTAATCGTGAAATTGGGTTGTGATAAGAAAGCAAATGTGTGAACATTATTAGCCAATCAGTGGAGTCCCTTTAGAGAGCCAATCGGCATGGCTCATTAACCTGTCACGTCCAGGAAACTATGTTCATACACCTCGCCATCCATCCTAGCTTCCATCTTCCATTCAAGGTCCTGGCATCACATACAGCACCTTCAACCTTTCCCTTCCATTAACCACCTCTGCTGCCCAAACCCTCCAACCATATTCTCAGTTTCTCGTCTTGGTGAACGATCAATGACAGTAGATAATGGTTGAGGCAGACATGTAGGTGGTCTTCATCTCGTTGACGTACCCACTCCTATCATCAGAGCTGATTCCTTAGGCAGTCCCGTCTGCCAGCATTCGTTGGTGGACGTTAAAGATCCCATTGTGTCCTTCGTGAAGAGTGGGCGAGCTTTCGCCGGCACCATGGCCAAATTCCAAATTTCTGCCCTAACCAGCAGAGGGCATTGCATCAGTGCACAGCTGCAGCCTCAGTCAATGATGCTACCCTGCAGCCTTGTGCTGCATACGAACAAAGAAGAAGACCAACAGCGAACCACAGTCAAATATACAACCAGAGAGAACCTAGAGCACATAATCAGAGACTGTTGTTTGTATGTTTTTGGCTAATGACCTTAAAACCGAGGAGCATCTCATAATGACGAACCTTCGACTCATCTTCAACTCATCTCCGACTCATTCATCACTATGTACACTTCTCTCAGCTTTGTCACCAATCCCCAACCCGCAACCATTCAACAGTCATATTGCACCGAAGGTGTATCGTTCCTGCTTACATAAACAAGAGAATATGTACATCACACAGGAACAGGCAGGATGGAACCGCAGTAGGACATCTCCAAAGTTGACAACTACTACAACAAACTCAAGAGGGCAGTGTTCAAGCTAGCATTTAAATTTTCAGTCTTAGACTTGTTTCTAGTCAAACAGGATGGTGCAGAGGGTCCAGTAGTCTGTGTTCCATTACAAATTCCTGCCCAAATCATTTCAACTGAACGTCAGGCCTGGCCAGCCGGTTCGTGAGGGGCTTTCCCAGGCTAAATCACGCAATAAGGTGGGAGTAACGAGGTCGTTAGAGAATAATTAAGATAGTATCTTAAATTTGCTTGTCAACCAAGAAATTTTTAACTTGAAAGCCAAAAAATGTCAAAAATCATTCTGACAAATCTGAACATATGCGCTTTCGCTCGAAGAACAAAGTAGGCCAATATGTACATTGTCCTGCCAAGTTTGTCAAAAACAGCATGCTAAACAAACTTGACTTTAACTTTTAAAAAGTAGCTTGACTTTAACTTATATCATACAAAAAAAAAAAAAAAACACATCACCTGACCTTCAGGCAAAAATGCATGCTTAAACAAGCTTATTAGTACAAAATATAGCTGTTTACAATATTGCTTGTAGATGTTATAGACTTTGGAATGTGGTTTGTTCGGTGTGAATGTGTTCCTGAGGAATGCTGGTGTGGATGTCTAAGCTATAAACAAACATACAGGCTGTCTGTGTAATTTCAGAGGCCACCCTGCTCGGCCTGGGTCGATAAACGCCTGAATGAACTTCTTCATTACTTCATTCCAACAACAGCAGAGTCATGCTATAATAATAGGTCCTCGTGTCAACACTACGTATCCAGTGGCAAGTGACATCATAAGAAATGCACATGGCCATAAATTGAGTACCAAAGGTTCCAATAGTTGGCAGAAACAAGGGGGGGGGGCCGAAAGTAACATCACAGTTTGACATCATAATTTCAAATTTCTCTGGAAAATACACAACTTCAAAATGATGTAATCCGCCCCAGAATGCTCGGTCGCGCATGTGGAGCAATTCTAGAAACGGCGGTCGGTGTACCATAAAACATGTCGTGCATACGAGAGAAGGATTGTTACCTAAAATGACTCCCGAAGATTCAAAAAGAAGCTGAAAATACTTGGAAAAAGTACCTGAGAGAAAGAGCTGTGCCTCTTTCACAACGAAAGAATTTGAGAAACTTTCTCAGCTCACCGAACGGGCAGTTGTCCATCCTGAAAACTATCGACCATGTATGGCGGTGCAAGGTCAGAGTGGACGGGCGTGTGCTACCCAAACCCCTTACGAATCACCACCAGTGAATGGACTTTGAACCTTGTTGGAGTGCCCCTTGAATGTGATTTATTTAATGGACGTCTGCAATTGGAAAGACATGCCGTTGAGTCATTACCAAGTAATGGTGACCAACTCTTCGGCAAAGGACATCTTCGCGATGTGAAAATACACAAAGCTTGTGCACCTATATTTATATGGAAGCTGGATGTGTCAGGAAGGCTTCACTGGGGAAGACACTGTATCTGGTTTGGGTGTTTCTCAACACCGATGGAAAGGACATATCTGAGGCTTGTAAATGTACAGTGTAAGTTTAAAATGATTATAATTAACTATTAATCACGTTGCGAGGGAGGGGTATCAGCTATGGGAGTTGTGAGGGCTGTTATAACTAAAAAGGCACTCGGTAGAGCGCATACCTCTGCCAGGCTCAACCGTTTACGTTTTGTATCCGACTGATAGGCCAGATCTGAATCCGTACCTGAACCAAAACCTAATCAGCTTGTTCTTGTCACCGACCCAATTCATCCACCAAGTTGTGTCATAATCCATCCACAACTTTTGAAATATCGTGTTATGTATCTTTTTTTGGCCCAATCTCTCAAATGTGAAGAATTACTTTTTTTTTAATGTTTTAATTATTGCAGTCAGATCTTCACTAAATTCGAATTAATAGTCCTTGTCACACACCCAACCTGTCTGTCAAATTTTGTCCGAATCCGTCCATAACCTTTTGAGATATCCCGCCACACACAAACAGTCAGACAGGGGTGAAAACAGAACCTCCGTCCACCTTCAGTGATGGAGGTAAACATAACGTCTGCCCACCTCTTTGGTGCCAGAGGTAAATACGTTGTTTGTTTCGTTCCAGGCTATAAGATAAATCATACTAGATTTTTGCATCTGTTGCTAAAAGGATAAGCACCCGTGTGTGTGTGTGTGTGTGTGTGTGTGTGTGTGTGTGTGGTGTGTGTGTTGTGTGTGTGTGCCTGTGTGTGTGTGTCTGTGTGTGTGTTTTTTTGGACAACTGTGCTGCTCGCTGTATTAACAGGAAATGATAGGAACTCAACATCTTTCAATCTCATCCATGGATATTTATTGTATTTCTCTACTTTTGAGTCCGATTTGCATCCAGGAACACAACATTAGGTTACCATTTTGAAATTGCCACTCTTTTGTTTAAATGCTGATAATGATGTTAAAATAGACGATTTCACTTACACATTTCGCACTAGCAATGGCAGGTAAAAGAGCCCCAGTTAGTAGAAAGGGTCACTGAAATTATACGTAATTTTGAAAATTGCGTATTAATTAGCCTGGCAAAGCTGGACAATGAAGGTCCTATCTACACTGGGCAATTAGGACCAAACTAAACTGGTGGCCATTAGGTGGAGAAAATGAGAGAGGTCAGTCGAGAGGAAATTTCACACCAATCTGCGTTGGATCAGGATACAGACAGACTTGAACCATAACCATATAGCCAGAGAATGTGAACTAAGTTTCATCCAGTGTACTATTGCAGTATCATCAGTGTCCAGATGTCCTACTGTGAAGTGGACCAGTTTATGAAGATGTATCAGGAAAAATGTAGAGGCTGAATACATATCTACAGCTCTCAAGGCTACCCATCTCCGTGCAGTGAGCGCTGCTGTTGTGCAGCCTCGTGAAGCTACACTGGGGGACGAAGTTTATGAAAACTTGTTGAACTTGGTACCTATGAGCCCAAGAAAAACGTGACATCTGATGTTTTATGAGCGACTAACCTGTGCTCAAAGCGAGGAGTTGACGTCCCTAGTCCACAAGCACCTCAAGGATCAGTCAGGAGGATGAACTCAGGAACCATGTTGATGTGGGGTGTGAAAACATTGCTGACTTGGACAGAGATGTGAACATATCTATTACTAGAAGGAGCAGCGTCCATCTGTGTGTGACCACGGGCCATGGCCATCACCAAGAAGGACGTGGCGTCGTTTTTAGTTCTAACTGGACACTACCTGGATTCGATTCCGAATTATTCAGCCATTGTCGTGCCACTTTTACAGGTTTGACCAGAAGAGTCAACCGAGAAAGGTTGTGGAGATTCTCAGTAGAAGGTCAACATGACCCTCAAGCTGCCATTTGCGCTCAGGACCGATACTTCTGACAATGGATTTGGAGCTGTTGTTTTCCATCAACACAATTGCAAATTCTTCTCCATGAGTTTTTGCGAACAAGACATTTCTGATGAACTTGTATACCATGGTGAAGGAAGGACTTCCAATTGCGTGGGGCATTAAGAAATATATGTTGTATCTCCATGGAACATAAAAATTTGATCATCAGCCATTGCTACATATGGATATAACGCGAAGTTTCTCAAACATAGAATCATGCGACGGGCCATGTTTCTGCAAAAACTTTTGCATGTCGGCTGGGGGCGAATTCAGAGGCAAGTACTGTCAACGAAGGACTCGTCTTCCTATTCATGTTCCGATCATGTTCAAGATATGACATTCGATTTAAATAAGCTGATCCTCAATCATAAACTGACGATCTTGGCTGTGATTGTGATCATGCCTACATCAAGTTTGTAAAACCTGTGTTCGAGGCTTGACATAGCATATGTGAGCCTCCATGTTGAGGTGTGATGGAAGGACAACTGGGTGATTCACAGTAAGTTACACACACATCCAAGATGGGGAACGGACAGGTACGAGGATAATGGTGACAGAGAATCTAATAAGTGTGACAGGTACGTATTTTTCTTTTTGAATACCAAGTCGAGCTCGTGTAAGAGCTAATGCACAGAAACATATAACAAGGCAGGAGACAAGAGGCAGGAGAGGGAAGCACAAAATAGTGGGAGCAAAGACTACAGGAGATAGTGGAAGGGAGAGGGTGCGTCAGGTATATGGGGTAAACAAGATAGGTACTACAGAGACTTTCAGGAGGAAAACAGGGAATTAGAAGGAGGTTGGTTTGGGGTGGATTAATGGGGGTAGAGAAGATCGTGCTTTTGATGGGGAAAGGTATGAGATGGTGGTGAACAGCTGTTTGAAGACCTGGAGAGAGAGAAGTGGGATTAAAGAGAGTGGGAGTTTCCAAAGGTGGAAAAGAGGAATGGAAGAGTGAAGGTGAGCAGTGATTCTTGATTTGGTAGTTTTACTCGAAGGGGTTTTTGGTGGACTTTGAGCACCCTGAGGAAATATAGGGAGACAACCACAGAAGAGCGAGGGGGGGGAAGGCCGGAGAGGAGACGGTCGAAGACAGAAAGACCACCAACCAGCCTGCGGTGAGAGAGTGACAGACTCAAAGACTCAGCTTCATCGCGGGAGATACCAATGACCCTAAAATCCTAAAAAGGAGCACCACCCCAGAGGGAGAGCAGTACTCCATCAGACTGAGGGATAAAAGCTTTGTAAGTGGTTCGAAGCTCAGGTGTCCAAGGAATGACTTTGCACGACATAGGATGCCAAGTCGGCGACTGGCCTTGGAGGCCAACCTGGAGGTGTGCATTCCAGGAAGATCATGGCAGATGTTGCGACCAAGAAGTTTGAATGAAAAACTTCTCAAGGCGATCTACTCTCTTTAGGAGGTAAGGAGAAGACTCTAAAGATGAGGAAGAAGCTCTGAAAGCGGGCAGCAGCAGCATAAACGATAGAACACAACGTTTACAGTGTAACTGTGTCGCGGCCCAATGGGAAGGAAGATAAGAAGTGGACAGTCCAGTGATGAGTGAAAGTACATCTTACCTTCTGAATTCTCTTAAACGCCATCGAACCAGTGGAACAGAACCGAAGGTTCACAGAATCAGAGAGATCCGATACTCCAGACGGAAATATAGACGTGGTTAAAGGGAATGTTGGCCGAAGGCCGCGTTAGGCCTCAAAATAATAATATAATAATTAAATTAAAAAAAATACACCGACACTTGAAATCGCGGGTACGCAATGGGACGATACGGAACAAAAAGCAAATACAAGTCGTCAATCGAGGAAACGATCGCAGCAATGATCCGATTAAGAACTTCCTGAACGAGGAAAAAAAGAATAATTGGGGGGTGGGGGAGGTATCCTGTGAGACTAAAGAGGTACAGCCCTCCCTGAACTAGGCCCAAGTAGCACAAAGAGGCTGAGGCGGCACACGCTTCCTGTTAGCAATGCAGCTTAGGAAGTAGTGCAAAAATCACTCCGCGTGATTTGGCTCAGGACAATTTATCTTGAATGATCCTTCAACTTCCTGTTTCCGATCAATTAAGAAAGTTCTTCTCACACGGATTTGTGATGAACACTGCTTGGGGGG
>CM068954.1:187840288-187857347 GCA_035128595.1 Eptatretus atami | reverse complement strand
ATCAGTGGAGTCCTTTTTAGAGATTCCAATCGGCAGCATGGCTCATTAACTGTCACGTCCAGAAACTATGTCATACACCGCCATCATCTGAGCTTCCATCTTTCGCATTCAAGGTCCTGGCATTCACATACAACGACCGTGCAAGCCGTTCCCTTCCGATTAACACCTGTGCTGCCAACCAAACCCTCAACCATATTTCTAGTTTTCGTCTTGGTGTGAGACGATAAGACAGAGATAATTGGGTTAGCAGACATGTAGGTGGTTCTTCATTCTCGTTGACGTACCCACTCCTATCATCAGAGCTGATTTCCTTAGCGGAGTCGCGAGTCTGCCAGGCATTCGTTGGTGGACGTTAAAGATCCCTTGTGTTCCTTTCGTGAAGAGTGGGCGAGCTTTTCGCCGGCACCATGGCCAAATTCCAAATTTTACTGCCTAACGAGCAGAGGGATTAGCATCGAGTGGCACAGCTGCGCCCTCAGTCAATGATGCTACCCTGCAGCCTTGTGCTGCATACGAACAAAGAGAAAAGCCAGGACAGGCGCAACCACAGTCAAATATACAACCAGAGAGACCTGGAGCACATAATCAGAGACTGTTGTTTGTTGTTTTTGGCTTAATGACCTTAAAACAGGAGCATCTTCATAATGACGAACCTTCGATCATCTTAACTCATCTCCGACTCATCCATCCACTATGTACCTTTCTCTCAGCTTTGTCACCAATCCCCAACCGCAACCCATTCAACAGTACAATATTGCACCGAAGGTGTAATCGTTCCTGCTTACATAAACAAGAGAATATGTACATCACACAGGAACAGGCAGGTGGAAGCCGGATTAGGAACATGCTGCCAAACGTTGACAAACTACTTACAAACAAACTCAAAGAGGGCGAAGTGTTCAAGCTAGCATCTTAAATTTTTCAGTCTGTAGACTGTGTTTCTGAGTCAAAACAGGATGGTTGCAGAGGGGTCCAGTTAGTCTGATGTTCCATTTGACAAATCCTGCCCAAATCATTTCAAAGCTTGAACGTCAGGCCTGGCAGCCGGTTTTCGTGAAGGGTTTCCAGGCTAAGCACGCGAATAAGGTGGGTAGTATCGATGAGTACGTTAGAGCAAATAATTAAAGAGTATAGTTCTTAATTTGCTTGGTCAACAAGAAAAGTTTTTAACTTGAAAGCCAAAAAATGTCAAAAAATTCTGACAGATATCTGGACATAGGCGCGTTTGCTCGAAGAACAAATAGGCCCAATATGTACATTGTCCTGCCAAGTTTAGTCAAAAAACAGCATGCTAAAAAAACTTGACTTTAACTTTTAAAAAGTAGCTTGACTTTAACTTAATAATCATTACAAAAAATAAAAAAAAAAACACGATCACCTGACCTGCAGGCAAAAATGCATGCGTTAAACAAGCTTATTAGTACAAAAGTATAAGCTGTTTACAATATTGCTTGTAGATGTTATAGACTTTGGAAGTGCGTTGTTCGCGTGTGAATGTGTGTGCCTTGAGGAAATGCTGAGTGTGGATTGTCTAAGCATAAACAAACATAACAGGCTGTCTGTGTTAAGTTGTCAGAGGGCCACCTGCTCGGGCCGTGGGTCGATAAACGCCTGAATGAAACTTCTTCAGTACTTCATTCCAACAACAGCAGAGTTCATGCTATGAATAATAGTTCCTTGGTCAACACTACGTATCCAGTGCAGTGACATTCATAAGAATGCACATGCCATTAAATTGAGTACCAAAGGTGTCCAATAGTTGCCGAGAACAGACGGGGGGGAGCGAAGTAACATCACAGATTGAGCATACATAATTTAAAATTTTCTCTGGAAAATACACAACTTCTCAAAAATGATGTAATCCGCCCCAGAATGGCTCATGGTGGCGCATGTGAGCAAGATTCCTAGAAACGAGCGGGTTTCGGTACCATAAAACATGTCGTGACGTGACTGAGAGAGGATTGGTTACCTTAAATTGGACTCCCGAAGAGTTCAAAAAGAAGCTGAAAAATACTTTGGAAAGAAGTACCTGAGAGAAGAGACTGTGGCCTCTTTCACAACGAAAAGAATTTGAGAACTTCTCAGCTCACGAAACGGGCAGTTTGTCCATCCTGAAAACATATCGACCATGGGTAGGCGGTGCAAGGTCAGAGGGAACGGCGTTGCTACCCAAACCCTTACGAATCACCACCAGTGAATGGACGTTGAACCTTGTTTGAGTGACCCCCTGTGAATGTTGATTTATTTAATGGAGTCTGCAATTGGAAAGACGATGCTGGAGTCAATTACCAATAATGGTGGACCAACTCTTCGGCAAAGGACATCTTCGCGATTTGAAAAATACACCAAAAGGGCTTGTGGCCACCTATATTTAATGGAAGCTGGATTGGTGCGAGAGAGGCTTCACTTTGGAAACACTGTATCTGGTTTGGAGTTGCTTCTCAACACCGATGGGGAAGAATATCTGAGGCTTGTAAAGGTACAGTGTAAGTTCTAAAATGATGTTTATATTAACTATTAATCACGTTGAGAGGGGAGGGAGGTATCAGGGCGTAGAGTTGTGGAGGTGGTTATAGAACTAAAAGGCACTCCGGTAGAGCGCATACCCCTGCAGGCTCAACGTTTACGTTTTGATGCCTGAGGCGGATAGCCAGAGTCGTGAATCCGTAGCCTGGAACCAAACCTAAATCACTTGTTCTTGTCACGAACCAATTCTATCCACCAAGTTGTGTCATTAATCATCACAACTTTTTGAATATATCGTAGTTATGTTATCTTTTTTTGGGCCATCTCGCAAATGTGAAGAATTACTTTTTTTTTTAATGTTTTAATTATTGCATCAGATCGTCACTAAAATTCGAATTAATTAGTCCTTTGTCACACACCCAACCTGATCTGTTCATTTTTGTCCGAAGCCGTCCATAACCTTTTGAGATATACCCGCAGCCACAGACAAAACAGTCAGACAGAGGTGAAACAGAACCTCCTTCCACCCTTCAGTGATGGAGGAGTAACGATAGAAGCGTCTGCCCACACTTTTGAGTGCCAGAGTAAATACGATTGTTTGTTTCCGTTCCAGGGCTATAAGATAAAGATCATACTTAGATTTTTGCATCTGTTGCTAAAAGGATAACACCGTGTTGTGTTTGTGTGTTGTGTGTGTGTGTGTGGTGATTGTGTGTGTGTGTGTGTGTGTGTCTGGGTGCCTTGTGTGTGTGTCTGTGTGTGTATTTTTTGGTACAACTGTGGCTGCTCGCTTGTAATTAGACCAGGAAATGATAGGAAACTCAACATCTGTTCATCGTGCGGATCCATGGATATTTATTGTGATTTTCTTACTTTGTTGGAGTCCGATTTGCATCCAGGAACACAACAGTTATGGATTACCATTTTGGAAATTGCCACTCTTTCGTTTAAAGTGCTGATAATGATGTTAAAATTAGACGATTTTCATTTACGACATTCGCGACTAGCAATGGCAGGTTAAAAGAGCCCCATTAGTAGAGCGGGTCACTGAATAGTAACGTAATTTTTGAAAAATTGCTGCTTAATTTAGCCTGCAAAGCTGGGACAATGAGGGTCCTATCTACATGGGCAATTAGGACCAAACTAAACTGGTGGCATTAGGTGGCAGAAAGATGAGGAAGGTCAGTCGAGTGGGAAATTTCACACAATCTGCGTTGGATCAGGGATACAGACAGGACTTTGAACCATAACCATAGCCAGAGAATGTGAACTAGTTGTCATCAGTGTACTTTGCAGTATCATCAGTGTCCAGATGTCTACTGTGAAGTGGGACCAGTTTTATAGAAGATGGTATCAGGAAATTAGAGGCTGGAATACATATGTTACAGCTCCAAGGCTACCCATGCTGCGGTGGCAGTGAGCGCTGCTGTTGATGCGCTCGTGAAGCTACAGCTGGGGAACGAAGTTTATGAAACTTGTTGGAACTTGGTAGCTATGGAGCAAGCAAAACGTGACTTGATGGTTTTTGAGGAACCTGTGCTCAAAGCGCAGAGTGGGACGTCCCTAGTCGCCACAAAGGCACCTTCAAGGATCAGCAGGAGGATGAACTCGGACCAGTATTGGTTTGGGTGGGGTGTGAAAACATTTGCTGACTTGGACAGAAGGATGGTGAACATATCTAATTACTAGAAGAGCAGCGTCCATCTGTGTGTGACCTAGGGGCCTGGCCATCACCAAGAAGGCGTGCGGTCGTTTTTAGTTCTAACTGGACACTTACCTGGATTCGATTCCAATTATTAGCCATTGTCGTGCACTTTTACAGTTTGAACAAGAAGAGTCAACCGGAAAGGTTGGGTTTGTGCGAGATTCTCAGTAGGAAGGTCAACGATGGACCCTCAGCTTGCCATTTGCGCTCAGGACCGGATACTTCTGAAATGGGAATTTGGAGCTTGTTGTTTCCAAGCAACACAATTGCAGAGTTCTTCTCCATGAGTTTTTCGCGACAAGACAATTCTGAATGAACCTGTTACATGAGTGGGAGGAAGGATACTTCCAAATTGGTGGGAGGCATTAAGAAATTATATGTTGTATCTCCATTGCGAACATAACATTTGATATCACATTGCTCATATGGACATATACTGCGAAGTTTTCTCAAACATAGAATCAGTGCGACGGGCCCATGTTTCTTGCAGAAATTTCATGTGCGGCTTAGGGGGCGAATTCAGAGGCCCAAAGTACTGTCAACGAAGGCAACTCGTCTTCCTATTCATGTTGCCGATTTCATGTTTCAGATATGACATTCGATTTAATAAGGTAGATCCTCATATATAACTGACGATCTTGGCTGTGATTGTGATCATGCCTACACTCAAGTTTTGTAAAACCTGTGTTCGAGGCTTGGACATAGCACACGTGAGCCCTCCATGTTGGAGGTTTTGTGGAAGGACCAACATGGGTGATCACAGTAAGTTACACACCTCATCCAAGATGGGGAAACGGACAGGTACGAGGATTAATGGTATGAAGAGAATCTAATAGGGTGACACGGTTGACGGGTATTTTTTCTTTTGATAAATACCAGGTCGAGGTCGTGTAAGAGCTAATGCACAGAAACACATATAACAAGGAGGAGACAAGAGGGGCCTGGAGAGAGGAAGCACAAAAATAGTGGGGAGCAAAACTTAAAGGAGATATAGTGGAAGGAGAGGGATGCTCAGGGTATATTGGGGATAATCAAGATGGTACACAGGGGACTTTCAGAGAAGGGAAAACAGGGAATTAGAAAGGAGGTTGGTTTGGGGTGGATTAATTGGGGTAGAGAGAAATCGTGCTTTTTGGTATGGGGAAGGTATGAAGATGGTGTGTGAACAGCTGTTTTTGAAGACCTGGAGAGAGAGAAGTGGATTAAAGAGAGTGTGGAGTTTGTTTCCAAAGGGGTCGGGAAAAAAAAGAGGAAAAATGGAAGGTTGAAGTGTGAGCAGTGATTCTTGATTCTGGTAGTTTTACTCGAAGGGGTTTTTGGTAGGATCTTGGAGCACCTGAGGAAATTACAGGGGAGACAGACCACAGACGAGAGCGAGGGGGGGGGGGGAAGCCGGAGAGGGAACGGTCGAAGAACAGAAAGCCAACCAACGCCTGCGGTTGAGAGAAGTTGACAGGATCAAAGACTCAGCTTCATCGCGGGAGATACAATGACTTCCTAAAATTCCTAAAAAGGAGCACCACCCCAGAGGGGAGAGCAGCTAACTCCTAGACTGAGGAAAAAGCTTTGTCAAGTGGTTCGAAGCTCAGGTTGTGCCAATAGGAATGACTTTGCAACGACATAGGATTGCAAGTCGGCGACTGGCTTTGGGGGCCAACTGGAGGTGTGGCATTCCAGGAAGATCATGGCAGATGTTGCGACCAAGAGGTTTGAATGAAAGACTTCTCAAGGGATTGTTGAAGAAGTAGATTCTGGAGGGGGGGGCTTCAGATGCTCCTTTTCAGAGAGCACGAGCTAAGAGTGGTGAGATTTAGTCAGGGTTGAAAGCATGTTACCACGTTTTGGCCAGCTTGTTGATTCTTATCAGATCTGCAGAGAGTGAAGCAGGCTGCTGCTGCCGATCGAGGGATGACATGATCGGTCGACGTGGGTTTGGCGTCATCAGCAAAGGGTGAAGAAGATTTTACAGGGTATCCTGAAAGTCATTGTATGAAAGCCAGAAAAGCACAGAGTGTCCAAGAACATGACTTGAGGAAACTCCAAGCCTGGACAGTGAAGAGAAGATGAGAGAATTTCCATGAAAGCATGTGTTGACTGCGCACAGGTGAGAGAAAGTCATGAGCCATTGAGTGGAGATTGCCTTGATACCAAAAAGAAGAGAAAATGACCGGAAGCTTGTTAATCTCCTCAGATATTAATGGTTGAATATTTGCAGCTCAAGATATTTATATGAAAAAGTAGTCTAGAGCAATAAAGAATGGAAATTTTTTTATTTTTGCCTGTGGTGTCATAGAACAGCTCTTTCCTTTATCTAGAGATTAGGTAAGCTGCAACGTCAGCGTTGACGTTCGCTGCAAAGTTCTGGACTGTTAACGACTGATGCCATTGTAGTTAGTTACACATCATGTCATTGGCATATAATATTCCTTAAATATTTATGTGATATAATTATTTTCTTCATTTAAATTATTTACTGAGTGCATGTAGCCATGCCTTGCTTGCCAAGGCTCCCCAGATGATTTGTGTTTTGCTGATGATGTTGTTTTGAAGCTCATTTTCTTCATGCCAACCCACTGACTCAACTGACACACCTGGACTGACTCATTAATGGACTGATATTAATGTTTGTTACCTTTCAGTTGGCCGCTAGAAAAGCTGAAATTTGATTGTTGCCGATTGGAATCGAAGGCAGTACCCGGGAAAATATCACAGGAACCATTGGAAAGTATCCGTTAAATTAAAATGATCAAGCAAATGAAATTTTAAAAAATGCAGGTGAGATACCTGAGGACAATGGGTAAGCAGAAGTAATTTTCGCATGCCGACAGACATTGACGCTGATACACCAGGAAAATTCACAGAACTGTCAGGAAAGCATCCGTAATGAAAATATAAATTAATGAAAATAAATATAATGAAAAAAAAATTGCAAAAAAAACAATTGGGTGAGTGACCTGAGACAATGGGGAAAGCACGGTTCACAATGGGAAATAATGTGTAAGACATAATCCTGCGAGGTATATTGAACACAAAGGACCACTCACATCTCTCACCTGTGAATGGAGGAATAAACCATTAGCTCTCACCTCAATCAATTAACCTGGGGTTAATCTAAACTAATCATTAAACACCGTGGCTCAGATTATTAAATAAATCGACTCTCCCATGCTCTTCTTGTCAAGAAAGCCTGCATTTTTAAAACAACCATGAAAGGATAACAACGGATAAGTCCTTTTGCTGTTTTTCAAACACCTTTCTCAGAGTTCTCCAACTGCAAGACATTCAAATAGTACCATGGAATCCCAATACACGAACACCGCCGTCAGCTGCCGGACTGATTTCCATTGCTTGTTGGTTGAATCATTCATGGTAACAGCACAGACAGAAAATGCATCCGTAGAGCTCCCAAGCTTGTACCATGTGCAAATGTCCTACAAAGGCCGGCGTCAGTCCAGTCCAGTGGACCGTACTCTTTGAACAGAGCTTTGGAACTGCCAAAGCGTTTTTCCCGATTGACTATTTGTGCACAATCCTGGATCTGGTCGCCACCCGACCATTCTTGGAGCCAGCTGTGCACTTGAATGCTGGCCCTTTTACAGCAGCACTGGTACTCATATTTCACAACCTCAGTATGGTGGCAGGAGGAGAGTCCAACCTCACCGGTAGGATAATTCGAGTAGCCAACGGCTTCAACTCAGGACCCCTAAGGATCCCAAGGCAAGCCACCCCTAAACCACTAAGCCAACACCCAGGCTATTAGTCCAAAAGCAGTCAACAATAAATGAAAAACAAAAGCCAACTCACACCTTTCACCTGTGAATGGAGGAGGCTCTTTGTTTTTCATTTATATTATCCAATACGAGAATTTTAAAATTGATTTTTTCAGCATTGAGAGATAGGCCAAAAACGATTAAATCACGCTGTCTCAAAAAAGTGAATGAGGATTTGGATGAAACTTGATGGACCAGTGGGTGATGTGACGAGAGTAAAATTGACTTGGACTTTGGTTGAAGATCTGAATGCAAAGTCCACGATATGGTTTTTTAATTTTTTATTAAGTGATTCCTCCACCGTTAAGAAATTGGGGCCAAAACATATATAGCAGTTATATCTCAGAAAGGTTATGGATGCATTATGAGAAAACTTTGGTGGATGAGTTGGTTAGATGACAAGAATAAGCATTTAGCTTTTGGTTCAGGTTGCAGATTCGCAGATCCAGTGGGATAGCGTGGTCGCAGTCAGTGGGATACACATCAGTGGGATTTGACAGATCAGTAGGATACATCAGTCGCAGATCAGTGGGATTCGCGATCTAGTGGGGATACCAACACATGGATATCAGTGGTTCGCAGCTATCGTGGTATACAAAGGTAAAATCGTTCAACCTTGGCGAAGGTATGTGCTCTTTCGAGTTCGTTCTAGATTTTAGTTGTTTCCACTTTCCTTTTTGTTTCATTTTTATTATTCTTGAACAACTTTTTTGCAATTTTGTCAGTGAGAAATAACTTTCTGATAGACTGATGACATTTTCAACTCGTCAACTCAAATAGGAATTAACAATTAATGTTCAAATTGATAATTGGAGAACCTTCGTTGTGAATGATTTAAAGATTTGATGTGCAATACATTTGTTTAGTTGGCCAAACAATTAGGAATTACAAACTTACCACAGTTAGTATTCAATTGGCTGAATTTTGCCTGTTATCATGATCTGTAAACATTACATCTTCAAGGTAACAATGTTCAGCATGTGTTTTCTTCCTAGGTATAATCATCTGAAGTGCAAAGTGTATTCCCATGGTTATTTTTGTATTGAGAATTTTTTCTGATAATTTTGGTGATTTTTTGTAATTTTAGGACTATTTTTGTCATGAGGTTGATTTTTTGTAATTAGACTTTTTACCTGTAATTTAGGTGATTTTTGTAATTAGGTTTTTTTCTGTAATTTAGGTGATGTTGTAATTGTAGGATTTTTCTGTATATTTGTATATTTTGTAATCTAGGTTTTTTTTCTGTGAATTTAGGTGATTTTTGTAATTTAGGAGTTTTTCTGTAATTCGTGTTTTTGTAAGTTTAGGTTTTTTTCTGTAATTTAGGTATTTTTTTAATTTCGGACTTTTTCTGTGTAATTTTGGTATTTTTGAATATTTATGTTTTTTTTTCTTTTAATTTTAGGTTGATTTTGTAATTTGGGTTTTTTTTCTGTAATATAGGTTGATTTTTGTAAGTTAGGGTTTTTTTCTGTATTAGTGTGATTTGTATTTAGGATTTGTTTCTGTTATTTAGGTGATTTTTGTAATTAGGACTTTTTTCTGTAATTTGGTATTTTTGTCAAATCTGTTTGTTTTTCTTTAATTTTAGGTGTTTTGTAATTTGGACTTTTTTCTGTAATTTTTGGTATTTTGAATTTGTTTTTTTCTTTATTTTAGGTGATTTTTGTAATTTAGGGTTTATTTTTCTGTTAATTTTAGCGTGATTTTTTTAATTTTAGGTTTTTTCTGTTTAATTTAAGTGATTTTTTTATTTAGGTTTTTTCTGTAATTTTAGCGTGATTTTTGTAATTTAGGACTTTTTGCTTAAATTTTGGTATTTTATGAAATTTGTTTTTTTTCTTTTAATTGAGGTGATTTTTGTTACATTTAGGTTTTTTTCTGTAATTTAGGTGATTTCTGTAATTAGGGTTTTTTTTTGTTAATTTAGGTGATTTTGTAATTTAGGATTTTTTCTGTATTAGGTGATTTGTATAATTAGGACTTTTTTCTGTAATTTTCGGTATTTAATTTTGAATTTTGTTTTTTTTTCTTTAATTTAGGTGATTTTGTAATTTAGACTTTTTCTGTATTTTGGGTATTTTTTGAATATTTGATGTTTTTTTCTTTATTTTGGTTTTTTGTAATTGTAGGGTTTTTTTTTTCTGTAATTTTAGGTGATTTTTTTAATTTAGGTTTTTTCTGTAAATTTAGCGTGATTTTTTTAATTTAGGTTTTTCTGTAATTTATGGTTGATTTTTAGTAATTTTAGGACTTTATTTCTGTATTTTGTACTTTTAAATTTGTTTTTTTCTTTAATTGAGGTGATTTTTGTAATTTTAGGTTTTTTTCTGTATTTTAGGTGATTTTGTAATTTAGGGTTTTTTTCGTATTTAGTGATTTTTTTTAAGTTAGGTTTTTTTTCTTGTAATTTAGGTGTTTTGTTAATTTAGGATTTTTTCTGTAATTTAGGTGATTTTGTAATTTAGGACTTGTTGTTAATTTTGGTTTTTTGAATTTGTTTTTTCTTTATTTAGGTGATTTTTTGTAATTTTAGGTTTTTTTTTAATTTTAGGTGATTTTGTAATTAAGCTTTTTTTCTGTATTTAGGTGATTTTTGTAATTTAGCTCGTTTTTTCTGTAATTTAGGTAGAGAGTTTTTTTTAATTGTAGGTTTTTTTCTGTATTTAGGTATTTTTTTTAATTTAGGTTTTTTCTAGTAATTTAGGTTGATTTTTTGTAATTTTAGGTTTTTTCTGTAATTTAGGTGATTTTGTAATTTAGCTTTTTTTTTCTGTATTTAGGTGATTTTTGTATTTGGTTTTTTCTGAATTTAGGGTGGATTTTTATTTAGGTTTCTCTGTAATTTAGGTTGATTTTTTTTAATTTGGTTTTTTCTGTAATTTAGTGTGATTTTGTAATTTATGGAACTTTTTGCTTATTTAGGTGATTTTGTAATTTAGGACTTTTTCTGTAATTTTGGTTATTATTTGAAATTGTTTTTTTTTCTTTATTTAGGTGATTTTTGTAATTTAGACTTTTTCTGTAATTTTTGGTTTTTTTGAAATTTGTTTTTTTTCTTTATTTAGGTGATTTTTGTAATTTAGGTTTTTTTATTCTGTTTAATTTAGGTGATTTTTGTAATTGGGATTTTTTCTGTAATTTAGGTATTTTGTAATTTAGGTTTTTTTCTGTTAATTTAGGTGATTTTTGTAATTTAGGGACTTTTGCTGTAATTTAGGTGATTTTTGTATATTTAGGTTTTTTCTGTAATTTAGGTGATTTTTGTTTTAGGTGTTTTTTTTCTGTAATTAGGTGATTTTTGTAATTTGGGTGTTTTTTGTCGAATTTTAGGTGTATTTTTGTAATTCAGGACTTTTTCTGTAATTTGGTATTTGTTGTAATTAGGGTTTTTTTTTCTGTAATTTTAGGTTTGATTTTTTTAGTTAGGATTTTTTCGTTAATTTAGGTGTTTTTGTAATTAGGACTTTTTCTGATTTAGGTGATTTTTTAATTTAGACTTTTTCTTGTAATTTTGGTATTTTTGAATTTGTTTTTTTCTAATTTTGAGTTATTTTTGTAATTTAGGTTTTTTTCTGAATTTAGGTGATTTCTTTGTAATTAGCTTTTTTTCTTAATTTAGAGTGTTTTGTATTAGGGTTTTTTTCTGTAATTTAGGTTGATTTTGTATTTAGCTTTTTTTCTGTTAATTTAGGTGATTTTTGTAATTTAGGTTTTTTTCTGTAATTTAGGTGATTTTTGTATTTAGGTTTTTCTGTAATTTAGTGATTTTTGTAATTCAGAACTTTTTCATTTAATTTTGTTATTTTTTGGTAATTTAGGTTTTTTTCGTAATTTAGGCGATTTTGTAGTTGAGGGGCAAAGATAGTCTGAATGGCATTTGTTGCAATTCTTTATCAGCACAATGCTTTTCAGACTGACTATCATCAAAGAGTATTTATATTTCGTATGCAGCCTATGGCTGCTGGTTGCATCATTGCTGGTGGCATGTCTGTATGCGCTGATCCAGTGCCCCTGTTCATGAAGCTGTACTATTTTGCTGACCTTGGAGAATGACAGGCTGAGTCAACCCACCTGGTGTTATTTCAACAACACAACAAGGGCTCAAACCAGGACCGAAGATCTTAAGCCAGTCACCTTAACCGTAAGCCAACACCCAGCAGTAGACAAACATCCAAAGAGTGCTACATTTGTTGTCCATAATGATAAATTACGATTTTTCCGTTATGTCCGCTCTTTATCAGAAACTCATCAGGAATGAATTGTTGCATACTTTGTAGTCCTTGTGTTGAAATGTCGTCGTGCTCCAGTTACTTCCTCTTTTTGGAGTCATGATGACGAATTCATTGCAGTTATTCCATCATCTGTTCGTTTCGATCTTAAATATCCCCATGCAGATTGAGCAACATATTTCAATTAACACGGACAACTAAATTATGGTAAATAATTCATTGTGCATTACCTTGTATTATCATGTTTAACTTTTGTAACAACAGACTGGTGTGTTTGTCATTGTGGACTTCGACAGCCACTTTATGGACATATTCTCAGATATTAGATTGGTCAGACTCTGGACACACCACTATGGAAAAGATGTGCAGTGTACTCCCCCTGCTGGTGAGGACTGGGAAGTAAGATGGTATTTGAAGTGATGAATCTCTGCTCATTCAACTTGCTATTTGAATGAGGAAAGTTTCGTTTGTAACATTCATGTGATTTATTTTCACGACTGATATGAAAAAACGATTTTTTATACAAAAGATGATCACTTCACAATATAAACATAAACTAGAAGGGCACTCAGTCGAGCGAATACCTCCAATGCCTGATCCCACGACAACATATCTGGCCCAATGTATTGAAATATTTATGCTTAGTATATCGTTTTTGGCCCTGTCTCTCAAAGGTGAAAAAAATCACTTTATAAATTAAATAATTCTCGTATCCCGATCCAGATTTGGATCTTCACCAAAATCGAACCATTTCTTCCTTGTCGACACACCCAAAGTTTGTCCACCAAATTTCATCGAATCCGTTCACAATGTTTTGAGATATCGTGTATATATTAGTTTAGTCCCATCTCTCAATGGTGAAGAATCAGTTAAAAAATTATCAGATCCGGATACAGATTCGATATTCACCAAATCGAACATTCTTCCTTGACGACACTCAACATGCCACCAAGTTAAATCCGATTTGTCCACAATTTTATGAGATATTAGAAAATGGACTAACACAACTAACAGCTCAGTAGAAAATGGATTTCAGACATTTTTTGTTTCAATCTTCGACTGTTATTCTTCTGCAAAATCATTCTGATGAAACATGATGAATCGTAATTGACGCTCCACCACACGTCTGCCTCTCTTCCTTCTCATCTCACACTGTCTTCCTTCCTCCATCCCTCCTCGATCCCCCATTCTCCTCTCTCCTTTTCCTCTCCACCTCTTCACTCTGCCCTCTCTCTCTCTCTTCTCTCTCTCTCTCTCTCTCTCTCTCTCTCTCTGTCTCTCTTCTCTCTCTTCTGTCTGCTTGTCTTCTCTTCTCTCTCTCTCTCTCTCTCTCTCTCTCTCTCTCTCTCTCTCTCTCTCTCTCTCTCTCTCTCTGTCTCTCTCTCTGTCGTCTGCTCTCTCTCTCTCTTCTCTCTCTCCTCTCTCTCTCTCTCTTCTCTCTCTCTCTTCTCTCTCTCTCTTCTCCCACTCTTTTTCTCCCACCCCGTTTGGTATCACCATCAGCGAGCGACGGGTGGTATTTTCTGTAAACATATAACTTACAGTTTTTTAGGACATGTGACTTCCTAATGGTCATGTGTGACACCTGAACGGTGGTCCAATTTGGACGTGTGTTGGTATCAAAATGTGCACAAGGTCAGGTCAGGGTATGGGAGCATGCGCCAGACCAGCACGTCAGTGCATCCACTTTCTGCCGGTACTCCAGGGGCCTCGTCTGGCCATCCCGCAGGCAGATGCCTGGCCCATCCCTCATCTCCTTGAGATTCCGATGCAACCACGAGCATGTGGTCGGCCCATTGGCCTCCTCCACTCACGAGGCTCCCTGTGAAGAGAATCTGGTGAGCAGGATCAGCGTCGGGAAAGCGAGCCACATGTCCACACAGCCGCAGCTGATGCTCACGGACTATGCAGGTAACAAAATCTCATCTGAGTCTCTCTCAGCAACCGCTCGTTGCACACAAAATCCGACTAGGATAGCCAAGGATTCTCCGAAAGAGACCTTGGTACCAAAGGATTAAGTCTCCATCTCAGATCCCTGGTCAGGAGTCCAAGTCTCACATACATCGAGCAAGCGGGAAGCACCAAGGACCTGAAGACTCGGACTTCGTCCTCCCGCACAGGTACCGGCAGTGCCAGACCCCATTATCCAGTGAATCCATGACTCTCCAGGTTCGATCCAGACGCTGTCTTGACCTCTGGCTCGCAGCCAGCGAGACATGAATATCCTGCCAAGGTAAGTGAATCTCCCATGACTCAATACCTCACCACAAACAGGTACAGACAGGATAGCAGCATCCAATATGTCATTTGAAAGCCTGGATCATAGTTTTTACCAGGTAAACCCGTAATCCCAGCGGCTCCGACTCTTTTTCAGCACCCGAGGGCACCCAAAAGATAACTAGAGTCTCCGCAAAGATGACTGCATCATCTGTGAAATGAAGGTCAGAGATCTTGACATTCCCAAATGATGCACCACAGCATGATCTCTCCGACATCCTACTGAGAATCCAGTCCATACAAGTGCTGAAATGTGTGGGGCAAGTACACATCCCTGAAGAACTCCAGTAACAACTGGAAATAAGTCAGAGATGGTACCCCACATCTCACAAGCACTCTCAGTACCAGAGTGTAGGTCAGACATCAGATCGATCAGTTTTGGTTGGCACCCCACAAAGACCAAGAATCTTCAGAGGGCATCCCGATTCACTGAATCGAACACTTTACAGGAGATTAACAAAGACTGCAAGCAGACTACGTGGACTTTTTAGCCTGTGTTGAATTTTAGCCCGTGTTGACTTTTTAGCCTGTGTTGAATTTTTAGCCGTGTGACTTTTTGCCTGTTGTGACTCTTTTTAGACTCTGTGGACTTTTAGCCTGTGTAGACTTTTTAGCCTGTGTTGAAATTTTTAGCTTGTGGACTTTTAGCCTATGTGGACTTTTAGCCTGTGCGTGGACTTTTTAGCCTGCATTGACTTTTTAGCCTATGTTGAATTTTTAGCCTGTGTGGACTTTTAGCCTGTGTTGACTTTTATTCCTATGTTGAATTTTTAGCCTATGTGGACTTTTTAGCCGATGTGGTCTTTTAGCATGTGTGGACTTTTTAGCCTGTGTGGTTTTAGTCTCTGTGGACTTTTTAGCCTGTGTGGACTTTTAGCATTCGTGGACTTTTTAGCCTGTGTGAACTTTTTAGTCTCTGTGGTGTTTTTAGCCTGTGTGGACTTTTTAGCGGACTTGGACTTTTTAGCCTTGTGTTACTTTTAGCCAGTGGGACTTTTAGCCCGTGTTGACTTTTTAGCCCGATGTGGACTTTTAGCCCGTGTGACTTTTTAGCTCCGTGTATGACTTTTAGAGTGTGGACTTTTTAGCCTGTGTGGACTTTTTAGCCTGTGTGGACTTTTTAGCCTGTGTGGACTTGTTAGCCGATGTGGACTTTAGCCTGTGGTGGACTTTTTAGCCTGTGTGGACTTTGTTAGCATGCGTGGACTTTTTAGCGAAAACGATTTTGATCTTTTCGTGACCTTGACCTTGACCTTTGATCCAATTGGACCCAAAAGTTAATGGGTCGGTCCAAGGTTCATTGCTCACCTGTGGATTAAATTTGATAGTGTTTGCTAAAGCCTTTTGCCATAAAGTTGCTAACAGACAGACAGACAAACAAACCAGACATACAATATCCACTCCCTCTGGGGGTGGGATAAAAGAATAAATAACCTCAATTCACCTTCAGGGGAGATTTAGATAAATAATATTATTCTTTTTTTTATTGTAAATTGCCCATATCAACACAGGGCATCAAAATAATATTTAAACTCATAATGTTCTCTCCACGGAATCTTTAGTAAAGGCGAAAGATTTATTCGAATTGAAGAGAAACCAGAGAATGAACGATTAACACTCCTTCTCATGCTTTTATGGCAAATGTAACACATTAACATGAATGGCGTTTATCGCAATCATCCCAGATAGATGTGTTACTTTATTCTCTCGATTTAAATATTTCATATAACATTTGCATGGTTTCAGTCAGTATTGTCGGTACATGTTTACTTAAGATTGTCTTCATTTCACGCATTTAATTTAACGAAAATGACTCGTTCCCGACAAGATATTGTATTCGAAGTGAACCAAGCAAAATCACCGCGCATACAACGTCCTCCTGACGTCATTTCAATAAACCTTGGTTCAGATTCCTCAGATTAAAAGGAAGAACAGAATTTCTATCAAAACACAGCAGATTTTAATTAAATTCTTAAATTATACTCCTTTTCTTGAATGCCTCCTTTCTTCAAGTTCTCTATCAAGAGTCTGAAGACTCGTGGCTCATGTTGGGGCCAACAGTCTTAACCTTCATTCATACTTGAATATGAACTATGATCAGTGAAACACTCACAATTTCCCACGATGCGCTACGACGAAGCACCACAATGCCATCCCACACATCCACTAACCTGTGGATTGAGTACATGCATCACGAGAATTTAGGAATCGCAGCAAGTCTTGATACTTAGGTAATATTCTATGAATGACCATAGATTATTGAAGACAAAACATAGTTTTTGTCAAAATAAAGAATAAGACTAAAAATCACTCCAAGGCACACGGCGAGAATGGCTGAAGAGCTTCTCGGTGGAGCACGTACCTCTGCACGGCATACAGATTCGTATCTCACACAAATTTGATAATTCTTCCTTGTCACACACCCAACCTGAGCCCACCAAGTTTCATCCAAATCCGTCAAAACTTGTTGAGATATCCTGCACATAGACAAACAAATAAGAAAGACATAAATCGCATGATGCTTGTGAAATCCATAAAAACACATTTGACCTTAAATATAATTGCTGATTCAATTAAATTACCAAATACGCAAATCCTCTTCAAATCCC
>CM068954.1:187827905-187840126 GCA_035128595.1 Eptatretus atami | reverse complement strand
CAGGAATTACAAACTTTACCACAGTTAGTATCAATGGCTGAATTTGCCTGTTTATCTGATCTGTAAACATACATCTTCAAGAGTAACAATGATTCAGCAATGTGTTTTCTTCCTAGGTTAATCATCTGAAACGTGCAAAGTGTATCTCCATGGTATTTTTGTTATTAGATTTTTTTTCTGTAATTTGGTGAATTTTTGTAATTTTAGGACTTTTTTGTCCATTGAGTGATTTTTGTAATTAGACTTCTGTAATTTAGGTGATTTTTGAATTAGGTTTTTTTTCTGTAATTTAGGTGATGGTTTGTAATTTAGGATTTTTCGGTTGTAAATTTGTATTTTTGTATCTAGGTTTTTTTCTGTAATTTAGTGTGATTTTTGTAATTTAGGAGTTTTTCTGTAATTCGTGATTTTTGTAGTTTAGGTTTTTTTCTGTAATTAGGTGATTTTTGTATTTCGGACTTTTCTGCTGTAATTTTTTGGTATTTTTGAAATTTATTTTTTTTTCTTTGTAATTTAGGTGATTTTTGTAAATTTAGGGTTTTTTTCTGTAATCATAGGTTTTGTAAGTAGTTTTTTGTATTATATGTTTAGGTTTTTTCTGTTAATTTAGGTGATTTTTGTAATTTAGGACTTTTCGTAATTAGTTTTGAATTTGACTTTGTTATTTTGGTATTTTTGTCGAAATTTGTTTTTTTTTTCTTTAATTTAGAGTGATTTTGTAATTTAGGACTTTTTCTGTAATTTTTGGTATTTTTGAAATTTGTTTTTTTCTATTAGTAGTTTTATATCTGTAATTTAGGTGATTTTTGTAATTTAGGTTTCGTATTGTTGATTGTTAATTAGCTTTCTGAATTTAGGTGATTTTTGTAATTTAGGACTTTTTTCTGTAATTTAGTGATTATTTTTGATTTAGGTTTTTTCTGTAATTTAGCCGTGATTTTTGTAATTTAGGACTTTTTCTTTAATTTTGTATTTATGAAATTTGTTTTTTTTCTTTAATGTAGGTGATTGTTTGTAATTTAGGGTTTTTTTTCTGTAATTTAGGTGATTTTTGTAATTTAGGGTTTATTTTTTCTTGTAATTTTAGTGATTTTGTAATTTAGGATTTTTCTTAATTTTAGGTATGATTTTGTAATTAGGACTTTTTCTGTAATTTTGGTAAATTTTTAATTTGTTTTTTTTCTTTATTTAGGTGATTTTTGTAATTTAGACTTTTCTGTAATTTGTGGTATTTTTTGAAATTTGTTTTTTTTCTTTAATTTCGGTTATTTTTGTAATGTTAGGGTTTTTTTTCTGTAATTTAGTGATTTTTTATTTATGGTTTTTTCTGTAAATTTAGCGTGATTTTTTTAATTTAGGTTTTTTCTGTAATTTAGGTATTTTTGTAATTTAGGACTTTTTCTGTAATTTGGTATTTTTTGAAATTTGTTTTTTTCTTTAATTGAGGGATTTTTGTAATTTAGGGTTTTTTCTGTAATTTTAGGTGATTTTGTAATTAGGGTTTTTTCGTAATTTAGGTTGATTTTCTTTTAAAGTTAGTTTTTTTTCTTGTAATTTAGGTGATTTTTGTAATTTAGGACTTTTTTCTGTAATTTAGGTGATTTTTGTAATTTAGGACTGTTCTGTAATTTTGGATTTTTTGAATTGGTTTTTTTTCTTTAATTTAGGGATTTTTTTTGTAATTTAGGTTTTTTTTCTAAATTTAGGGTGATTTTTGTAATTTAGCTTTTTTCTTAATTTAGGTGATTTTTGTAATTTACGTTTTTTTCTGTAATTTAGGTGATTTTTTTAATTTAGGTTTTTTTCTGTATTTAGGTGTTATTTTTTAATTAGGTTTTTCTAGTAATTTAGGTTGATTTTGTAATTTAAGGTTTTTTTCTGTAATTTAGGTGATTTTTGTAATTTAGCTTTTTTTCTGATATTTAGGTGATTTTTGTAATTTAGGGTTTTTTCTGAATTTAGGTGGATTTTTAAATTAGGTTTTTTTCTGTAAATTTAGTGTGATTTTTTTTAATTTAGGTTTTTTCTGTAATTTAAGTGTGATTTTGTAATTTAGGAACTTTTTCTGTATTTAGGTGATTTTTGTAATTAGGACTTTTTCTGTAATTTGGTATTTTTGAAATTTGTTTTTTTTTCTTTAATTTAGGTGATTTTTCTGTAATTTAGGACTTTTTCTGTAATTTTTGGATTTTTGAAATTTGTTTTTTTTCTTAAGGATTTTTATTGTTTTTTGTATATTGAATTTAGGGTTGATAGTGATTTTTGTTAATTTAGGTTTTTTTTCTGTAATTTAGGTGATTTTTGTAATTAGGGTACTTTTTCTGTAATTTAGGTGATTTTTGTAATTTAGGTTTTTTTCTGTAATTAGGTGATTTGGTAATTTAGGGTTTTTTGCTGTAATTTAGGTGATTTTTGTAATTTAGGTGTTTTTCGTATTGTATTGATTAGCGTTTTGTAATTTAGGTGATTTTTGTAATTTAGGACTTTTTTCTGTAATTTAGGTGATTTTTGTAATTTTAGGGTTTTTTTCTGTAATTTAGGTGATTTTTGTAATTCAGGACTTTTTCTGTAATTTGGTATTTGTTGTAATTTAGGGTTTTTTTCTGTAATTTAGGTTGATTTTTTTAAGTTAGGATTTTTTCTGTAATTTAGGTGTTTTTGTAATTTAGGACTTTTTTCTGTAATTTAGGTGATTTTTGTAATTTAGACTTTTTCTGTAATTTTGGTATCTTTTGAAATTTGTTATTTTTTCTTTTAATTTAGGTATTTTTGTAATTTAGTTTTTTTCTGTAATTTAGGTGATTTTTGTAATTTAGCTTTTTTTCGAATGTTTGTGTAATTTAGGGGTTGTATAGGTGATTTTGTAATTTAAGGTTTTTTCTGTAATTTAGGTGATTTTGTATTTCAGTTCTTTTTTTTTTTTATTCTTAGGTTTTTTCAATTTAGGTGATTTTTGTATAGTTTTTCTTATTTGGTTTTTTTCTGTAATTTATGGTGATTTTGTAATCTAGGATTTTTCTGTAATTTAGGTGATTTTTGTAATTCAGGAACTTTTCTCTGTAATGTATTTTTTAATTAGGTATTTTCTGTAATTTAGGCGATTTTGTAGTTGATATTGGGCGCAAGATTAGGTCTGAATCGCATTTGGTTGCAATTCATTTATCAGCACAAATGTTTTCAGACTGATCTATCATCAAAGAGTATTTTATTTCGTATGCAGCCTATGGCTGCTGGTTGCATCATTGCTGGGTGGCATGTCTTGTTATCGCTGATCCAAGTGCCCCTGTTCATGAAGCTGGTACATATTTGCTGACCTTGGAGAATGACAGGCTGAGTCAACCCACCATGGTGTTATTTCAAACAACACAAACAAGGGGCTCATAACCCAGGACCGAAGATCGTTGAGCCAGTCACCTTAACCGTAGCCAACACCAGCAGTTAGACAAACATCAAAGAGCTATGCTACATTTGTTGTCCATATATTGATAAATTACGATTTTTCCGTTATCCGGCTCTTTTATTCAGAAACTCAAGGGATGAATTGTTGCATACTTTGTAGTCCTTGTGTTGAAATGTCGTCGTGCTCCAGTACTTCTCTTTTTGGATCAATGAGACGAATTATGCAAGTAATTCCATCATCTGTTCGTTTCGCATCTTAAATATCCCCATGCGATGAGCAACATATTTTCAATTAAACACGGACAACTAAATATGGTAAATAATTCATCTGTGCATTACCTTGTATTATCATGTTTAACCTTACTGTAAGCAACAGATGGCTGTGTTTGTCATGTGGACTTCGACAGCATTATGGACAACTTCTCAGCAATATTACGATGCGTCAGACTCTGGACCACACCACTATGAAAAGATGATGCAGTGTACTCCCCCTGCTGCGTGAGGACTGGTGTAGTAGATGTTATTTGAAGTGTATGAATCTTGCTCATTTTCAACTTGCTATTTGAATGATTGAAAGTTTCGTTTGTAACATTTCATGTGATTTATTTTCACGGACTGATATGAAAAACGATTTTTATGATACAAAAGTTGAATCACTTCACAAATAAACATATAAACTAGACAGGGCACTTCAGTCGAGCGAATACTCCAATGCCTGATCACCCCGACGAACATATTCTGGCCCAAATGTATTGAACATATTTAATGCTAGTATATCGTATTTTGGCCCGTCTCTCAAAGTGTGAAAAAAAACTCACTTTATAAATTAAATAATTCTCGTATCCCGATCCAGATTTGGATTCTCACCAAATCGAACCATTTCTTCTTGTCGACAACACCCAAGTTGTCCACCAAATTTCATACCGAACCGTTCAAATGTTTGAGATATGTGTATATATTAGTTTAGTCCCATCTCTCAATGGTAGAATCAGTTAAAAAAATTACAGATCCGGATACCAGATTCGAATATTCACCAAATCGAACAATTCTTCCTGACAGACACTCAACATGCCACCAAGTTAAATGCCGAATTTGTCCAAATTTTATGAGATATTTAGGAAAATGGACTAACACAAACTAACAGCTCAGTAGAAAATGGATTTCAGACATTTGATTGTTTCAATCTTCACTGTTATTCTTCTGCAAAATCATTCTGATGAAACAGTTGTGAATCGTAATTGACGCATCCACCACACGTCTGCCTTCTCTTTCCTTCTCATCTCACACTGTCTTTCCCTTCCTCCATCCCTCTCGATTCCCCCATTCTCCTCTCTTCCTTTTCCTCTCACACCTCTTCACTTCTTCTCCTCTTCTCTCTCTCTTCGTCTCTCTCTCTCTCTCTCTCTCTCCTCTCTCTTCTCTCTCTCTCTCTCCTGCTCTCTCTGTCTTCTTCGTCTGGTCTTCTCTCTCTCTCTCTCTCTCTCTCTCTCTCTCTCTCTCTCTCTCTCTCTCTCTTACTTTTCCGTGTGCTCCCTCTCCCTTCTTCTCTCTCTCTCTCTCTCTCTCACTCTTTCTTCTCCCACCTTCCCCCCTTTGGGTATCACCATCAGCGAGCGACGGTTGGTATTTTTCTGTAAACATATAACTTACAGTTTTTTAGGACATGTGACTCCTTAATGGTCATGATGTGACACCTGAACGGTGGTCCAATTTGGACGTGTGTTCGGTTATAAAATGTGCACAAGGTCAGGTCAGGGTATGGGAGCATGCGCCAGACCAGCACGTCAGTGATCCACTTTCTGCCGGTATCCAGGGGGCTCCGTCTGCGGCCTCCCGCAGGCAGATGCCTGGCCATCCTCATCTCCTTGAGAATTCCGAATCAACCACGAGGCATGTGGTCGGCCCTATTGGCTCCTCCACTCACGAGGCCTCCCTGTTGAGAGAATCTGCGTGAGCAGGATCAGCGTCGGGAAAGCGAGCCACATGTCCACACAGCCGCAGCTTGATGCTCACGGACTATGCAGGTAACACAAATCTCATCTGAGTCTCTCTCAGCACGCGTCGTTGCACACAAATTCCGACTATAGGATGGCCAAGGATTCTCCGAAGAGACCTTTGGTACCAAAGGATTAAGTCTCCATCTCAGATCCCTGGTCAGAGTCCAAGTCTTACATCCATCGAGCAAGCGGGAAGCACCAGGACCTGAAAGACTCGGACTTTCGTCCTCCGCACAGGTACGGCAGTGCCAGACCCCAGTTATCCAGTGATCCATGACTCTCCAGGTTCGATCCAGACGTTGCTTGACCTCTGGCTCGCAGCCAGCGAGACATGGAATATCCTGCAAGGTAATGTGAATCTCCCCATGAGCACTCAATATTCACCACAAACAGGTACAGACAGGATAGCAGGCATCCAATATAGTCATTGAAAGCCTGCGATGCATAGTTTTTACCAGGTATAACCCGTAATCCCAGCGGCTCCGACTCTTTATTCAGCACCCGAGGGCACCCAAAAGATAACTGAGTCTCCGCCAAAGATGATGCATCATCTGTGAAAGAAGGTCAGAGATTCCTTGACTATTCCCCAAATGCATCCGCACCACAGCGTGATCTCTCCGACATACCCTACCTGAGAATTCCAAGTTCCATCACAAGTAGCTGAAATGTGGTGGGGGCAAGATACCACATCCGTGAGTAACTCCAGCTAACAAACTGGAAATAAGTCAGAGATTGGTACACCACATACGTACACAGCCACTCCATCATCCCAGAAGTGTAGGTCAGCACATCAGAATCGATACAGTTTTGGTTAGGCACCCACAAAGACCAAGATCTTCAGAGGGGCATACCCGATTCACTGGAATCGAAAAACACTTTTACAGGGTTAACAAAGGACTTTGCAAGCAGATACGTTGGATAGCCTGTGTTTTTAGCCGTTGACTTTTTGCCTGTTGTGAATTTTTAGCCGTCGTTGACTTTTAGCTGTGGGATTTTAGCTCATGTGGACTTTTAGCCTGTTGGATTTTTAGCCTGTGTGAATTTTAGTTTGTGGACTTTTTAGCCTTGTGGAACTTTTTAGCCTGTGTGGACTTTTTGGCTGTTGACTTTTAGCCTTGTGAATTTTTAGCCTGTTGTGACTTTTTACTGGTGTTTACTTGTTGATTTTTCTGTGGACCTTTTTAGCCATTGGTGTTTTAGCATGTGGACTTTTTAGCCTGTGTTGGATTTTTAGTCTCTGTGATGACTTTTTAGCCTGTGTGGACTTTTTAGCATTCGTGGACTCTTTTTAGCCGTGTGTGACTTTTTAGCTCTGTGGCTTTTTAAGCCTGTGGACTTTTTAGCCGTTGTGGACTTTTAGCCAGTGGTTGACTTTTTAGCCCGTGGATTTTTAGCCATGTGGTGACTTTTAGCCTGATGTGGGACGGTTTTAGCTGTGACTTTTTAGCCTATGTGGACTTTTTAGCCTATGTGGACTTTTTAGCTCTTGTTTTTAGCCTGTGTGGACTTTTTAGCGCGACGTGGACTTTTTAGCCTTGTGTGACTTTTAGCCAGACTTTGGACTTTTTAGCCTGTGTTGACTTTTTAGCCCAATGTGGACTTTTTAGCACCGTGTGGACTTTTTAGCCCGTGTTGTATTTTAGGCCGTGTGGACTTTTTAGCCTGTGTTGACTTTTTAGCTGATGTGGGACTTTTAGCTGCGTGGACTTTTTAGCCGATGTGGACCTTTTTAGCCTGTTGTGGACTTTTTTAGCCTGTGTGGACTTTTTAGCATGCGTGGACTTTTTAGCGAAAACGATTTTGATACTCTTTCCGTGACCTTGACCTTGACCTTTGATCCAATTGGACCCAAAAGTTAATAGAGCGGTCGTCCAAGGTTCATTGCTCACCTGTGGATAAAATTTGATAGTGTTTGCTAAAGCCTTTTGCCATAAAGTTGCTTAACAGACAGAAGACCAAACAACCAGAACAATTACAATATCCCACTCCCTCTGGGGGGTGGGATAAAAAAAGAATAAAAATAACCTCAATTCACCTTCAGGGAGATTTAAGATAAATAATATTATTCTTTTTTTAAATTGTAAAATTGCCCCATATCAACACAGGGATCAAAAAATATTTAAACTCATAAATGTTCCTCTCCACGGAAATCTTTAGTAAAAGGCGAAAGATTTATTTCGAATTGAGAGAGAAACCAGAGGATATAACGGATTAACTCCTTCTCATGCTTTTATGCAAATGTAACACATTAACATGAATGGCGTTTATCAATCATCCCAATAGATGTGTTTACTTTATTCTCTCATTTATAATTTATATAACATTTCATGTTTCGTCAGTATTTCGTACATTTTACTTAAAGATGTCTTCCATTTCACGATTTATTTACGAAAATGAACTCGTTCCCGAATTTGTATTCGAGTGAAACCAGCAAATCACGGCTACACGTTCCTGACGTCATTTCAATAAACCTTGGTTCGATTCCTCAAGATTACAGAAGGAACGAATTCTTTATCAACAAGCACGATTTTAATATAATTCTTAAATTATACTCTCTTTCTTTGAATGCCTCTTTCTTCAAGTTCTCTATTCAGAGTCTGAGACTCGGTGGCGTCATGGTTTGGGCAACAGTTCTTAACTTCATTCATACTTTGAATATGAATATGAATGAACACTCACAAGTTTCCCACATTGGCTACGACGAAGCCACAATTGCCATCCCACACTCCACATACCTTGGGAATAATGCATCAGAGAATTTGGATCGAGCAATCTTGATTACTGTAGGTATTCTGATGAATGATATAATTATTGAAGACAAAAAATATTTTTGTCAAAATAAAGAATAAACTAAAAATCACTCGAAGGCGACACGGGCGAATGGCTGGAAGAGCCTCTCGGTGGAGCACGTACCTCTGCCCGGATACAGATTCGTATCTTCACCAAATTTGATTAATTCTTCCTTGTCACACACCCAACCTGCCACCAATTTCATCCAAATCCGTTCAAAACTTGTTTGAGATATCCTTGCACATAGACAAACAAATAAGAAAGACATAAATCGCATGATGCTTGTGAATCCATAAAACACAATTTGACCTTAAATATAATTGCTGATTCAAATTAAATTCACCAATACGCAAATCCTCTTCAAATCCCAATCACCAATCGGATGAAAACTCGCCAATTATAAAATTACTGGAAACACCTTGTGTGCGCCACATATACTATAAAGCCTTTCCACCCAATTGGACTTTCTAGCCCTTGTGCACTTCCCTAGACCTGTACTGGAACTCTCTCTCTAAGAACCGTGTGGACCCCTCTTCCATCTCAGCACCTGCTGCTGCGCACTAATTCCTACTAGCCCATTTTGACCCTTTTTCAGCACCCTCGTGCTGGGACTTATTTAGCCACCTACGTGCTTGCGCAAACACCTTCTCTCTAGCCTTAGATGAATTGAAAATTATATTCACTAGCCCGTGCCTCTGACACTTTAAGCAAACACTCATCCGTGGAACATTTCCCTAGTGCGACTTTTATAGACTATGTGGACCTTAAACTTTTCAAGAGCATGCTCGATGACCCATTTCTCTCAGCACTCTGCTTTGAATTTCTAGAACCATAGATGCTCGCGCTCTCTCTTGCCCTGTGACTTGACTTCTTTAGCCATTAAATTGGAACTTTTATAGCCTATGTGGACTTTTTTAGCCAATGTGGTCTTTTTAGACATCGTGCGACTTTCATGCCTGTCGTGGGACTCTTTTTCACAGTCCTCATGACTCATCCAATTTTCTACCTCTTTCTCGCGCAACTCTTTCAAGCTCGTCGTGGCACACCCTATAATTTCAAGCCCACTCACCACGAATCGGACCACTCTCCAATCATACGCCTGTAGAGAAACTTATTTTAGTCTCTCGTGGAGTTATCTACAGACCTCAGTAGCGAAACATCTCTCTTAGTCATTCCTAACAACCATGTCGGCACTTACTCTCCCTCAGCCTCGACACCCCACACACCCAACAACCCACACACCCCAACAAAAACAACAAACCAAACACATAATGGACCTTTTCAAGCGGACCTTGGACTTTTTACCTGTGTATGAACCGTCTTTAAGCACAGCCATCCTGAGACTTTTAAGCTGTGTTTACTTTTTACACTGTAGTGAGACACATTTTAGACCAACATCAACACCAAACCACTGTCGTTGACTTTTAGCTAGATGTGGACTTTTTGCATTGTGCAGACTTTTTAGCCTGATGTGGACTTATTTCAAGACCCCCGATGTGAGACTTTTTAGCCTGTTTGTGGACTTTTTTAGCCTGTGTGGACTTTTTAGCAATGCGTGTTGACTTTTCTACGCCTGTGTTCATGAAAATTATTATAGCCTCTGTGGACTTTTAGCCGATGTGTACTTTATTAGCCTGCTGTGGACTTTTTAGACCTTGTGTCCGGACTATTTTTAGGCATGCTGTGCGACTTTTTACCTGTGTTGAATTTTTGACGCCATTGTGTGGATTTTAGCCTTTGTGGACCTCTCTATTCGTCCTCTCTGACTTTCTAGCCCCCTGTGTGGACTATTTTAGCCTGGTGACTATTTTCGTCTCTGTCGCACTTTATTAGCCTAGCTGTGACTATTTTAGCGACCACCACACAACAAAATCAAAACACCCCACAACAAAAAACAGCCCAGACAAAAACAAACCCACTGTTGTGGACTTTAGCTTAGATGTGCCGGACTATAATTTAGCATGTGTGGATTTAGCACTGTGTGAACATTTCTAGCCTGTAGTGGACTTTACGCCGAATGTGGAAAACATCTATCTTGTACTCACCTAGTGGACTTTTTAGCCTGTACCGTGGACTTTTAGATACGTGGACCTTTTTAGCTGTGTGGACTTTTTAGCCTGTGTGGACATTTTTAGCCTGTGTTGCAACTCTTTCTAGACCTATTCTTAAATTTTAGCAATGTACAGATGGACTTTATATAGACATGCTGTGAAATTTTAGCCTTTGATGGAACTTTTTAGCACTGCTGATTGAACTTTAATTCTGCTCATTCTTGAAGAACTTTCAATCTCAAGAACCTGTGTGAGACCTTTTAGCCTGTAGATGGACTTTTTAGCCTGAATGCTTGGAACAATTTCTCACCAGATGAAGTGGACTTCTTCTACGACCTCGTCGTGAAATTCTCTAATAGCCTGCTAGTACGAGACAATATCTCTAGAACACCACGATGTCGGACTCTTTAGTACTCTGTGGCGCAAACCTTTTTCCATAGACTCCATGTGGACTAACTTACTTCAGCTACCGTAGGAACTTTATCTACATAAGCCTCGTGTGGACACTTTTATTGACCCTAGTGTGAGACTTTTTTAGCCTGCTCGATTGACTTTTAGCACTATTCTTGAAATATTTGTAGCATTGTCGCAGACTTTATTAGACCTGTGTTCGAATTCTTCTAGCCTTTGTGGACTTTTAAGCCGAATGTGGTCTTTTTAGCATGTGTGGACTTTTATTTCTCTGTGGACTTTTTAGCCTACATGGTGTGGATCTTTTTAGATACTGTGGACTTTTTAGCCTGTGTGGGATTTTAGTCTCTGTGATTTTTACGTTTGTGGATTTATAGCTGTTATTCGAACTTTTTAGCCTGTGTGGACCTTTTTTAGCCTTTGTGGACTTTTTTTGCCTGTGTACTTTTTAGTCTCTGTGGTTTAGCCTGTGTGGCTTTTAGCCTGTTGTGACTTAGCTTGATTGGCATTGCCGTAGATTTAAGCCTGTTGACTTTTTAGCCTGTGTTGACTTTTTAGTCTCTGTGGACTTTTAGCCTGTGTGGACTTTTATAGCCTGATGTTGACTTTTTAGCCTTTTTTTTCATGTGTGGTTTAGCATTTTGATTTACCGGTTATTAGCCTATTCCTGTGATTACTTTAAGCCTCGTGTCGACTTTTTATGCCTGTGTGATTTACCTGTTGAACTTTATAGCCTATGTTGGACTTTTTAGCCAAACGGGGACTTTTAAAGTAACTAAAAAAACTGTGTGTGACTTTTTAGCCTGTGTGGACTTTTTAGCAACGTCTTTAGTCCTGTGTGACATTTTAGTCTCTGTGGACTTTTTAGCCTGTATGGACTTTTTAGTCTGTGTTGACTGTTTTAGACCTGTGAGATGACCTTTCTTTAGCACAATGTAGACTAAGCGACACTCATTTAGCCAAGTGTTCGCAACTTATTTGAACACCTCACCGTGGACTAATTCTTAGCTGATCGCCTTCCACTTTTCTGCTCAACCTCCAAACGCCACAAACCACAAACAAAAACACAAACAAAACTCTGATGGAATTCTTTCTAGCCTAACTTCCTTGAATTTTTCAGCACCTAAAACAAAAAAACCAATGTGTCCAGAGACTTTTTTAGCCATGTGTCTGAAATTCCTTCTGTCTCTGAATGGAACTATATTCACCTGTGTGCGAACTTATTTAACACTACGTGGAAACATATTATAGTGTGTGGAACGATCCCTTTCCAGTCACTCTAGTGCACCTTTTTTTTTAGCCTGTGTATGACTTCAGCAAGTGTGGACCTTTTTAGAACCTGTGTGGACTACTTTTAGCCAGACGTGACTTTTTAGCTGCATTGACTTTTAGCCTATGCTGAATTTTTTAGCCTGTGTGGACTTTTTAGCCTGTGTTGACTTTTTAGCCCATATTGAATTTTTAGCCTATGTGGACTTTTTAGCCAATGTGGTCTTTTTAGCATGTGGACTTTTTAGCCTGTGTGGACTTTTTAGTCTCTGTGGACTTTTTAGCCTGTGTGGACTTTTTAGCA
>CM068954.1:187781701-187792962 GCA_035128595.1 Eptatretus atami | reverse complement strand
CACTATCAAATGCCTTTTCTAAGTCAAGGAATATTATCCCAAATTCTTTTCCCATGGAATCACACTCCAGCAAATCTCTGATCAAAAAAACATTATCATAAATTCATCTGTTCGGGATACAGTAGTTCTGATCAGAGTGGACAAGATCACCAATTACGGTCTTCAACCGACTGGCCAACACTTTTGACAATATTTTGTAGTCCGTACATAATACCGAGACTGGTCGCCAAGTTCTCATCGCGTAGTTCCGTCTTTGGTTGAAGACACCGTTTTCTAATAGAGCAGGTTCTCCAATTTTCAAACTGAAAAACACATTATCCCAGTACACGAACAATTCCAATAATCCAGAGTAGAGCTACAGAAACAAATGTAAAGCCCCCCAAAAAAATATCTCAAACAGAACAAACATACAACCATCTTCGACCGAACATATGAAATAAAAGAAAATGTTGCGTCAGTGATCAACAATTCACCTCTCATCTTTCCTAATCCACCGAGTTTACATTCCAAGGCCCTTTTTAATTTAATTAAGCTATAACAACCACAATGACCTTGCAAACATGTTTAGTAGCTTCCATTTACAGGCGCAACATCGCAACTGTTGTATCCCTGGTCCACCCCAATCACTACTCTCACTCGCGACTACATTGCAAATGCAATCCTGGAAAATTACTAAGGGACCAGCTGCCTTACCGAATGCAGATCCACCTTCATGAATTTGAATTCAAATGATCAGCTTTCCACAAATGCATTGCCAAATGCTTACCAAACTTCCAATGATATCGATTCTACAATAGCTTTTGATCCACTAACAATACAGTCTCTTCTGATTACCTCAGAGAAACCGCACTCAGAGCTCACCGTATTTAATTAGTCTGCAGTCACTCAATAAATTTTTTGATCTGGCAAGAAAATGAATAGAGCTACTATTCTCACTACCTAAAATCTCCCTGTCATCCCACTTTAGCACCCACCCAATGAAAATCTACATATAACTTGACCTCAGACATGTATTTCCACAGAAAAGCTTACTTTTTCATCAACACACCTCAATCCCATCCACATCATCTACAGTTATCATATTAATCATTCTCCCACTTGAATCATCCCAAAGAATCAAAAACGAAATAAAACATGTTTTTGAGTAATAATTTCCTCGCATGAAACAATATGACATAATGGCAACACTAACAAAATTACAAACCCATCACCCACAAGTTTCTGAGCGCAACAAGGATTATGCACAACATAACATCAGCCACAACTCAACTTAACTCTAATCCCTAGAAACCCTCCTCCTCAACCACACGCATGGTTGATCCTTTAAAAATCTTATCTCCTTATCCTCTTCTCCCCATCCCTTTCCCACTCCAATGGGCATCATCAAAACCACTCTTCCTTGTGAGGAACTGCCACATAGCCAGATTCTCTTCTTTTTAAATCTTTTCTTGCTTGTAGGTAGTCATACTCCCAACCCCCCAAAATTGGACCACCTTATCCTCCTATCCACTCTAAGCAACCTGACATTTTATCCTACCTGTAAATAGTCAGTATTTTCTGCATCCTCTTAAACTGCGAATGAAATGTCGTACCATCGTGCTTAAAACTCTGCTTGACTATCTCTTTCATTCATTTCCTCTCTCTCTTCACGCTCATTCTTTTCTGTAAGTCGCCAAACTCAAATTACACTAAGAGAACATCTGCAAAAAACACTTTTCCTTTATACCATTACTATTTCAGCCTTACATCATTATATTCAGACAGTGCATGAATATCAGCTTCTAAAACCAGAGCCATTTTATTTTAATTAACATTTGAAACAAAATCTGACAAACACTCGAATCTTGCTTTTGTTGTCCCCATATCCATGCAGAAAGAGGCGTTTTTGGTTGGATAGCCAAAGTATAGAAGCCTTTTTAACCTAGGATCTCAGAAGATTGGTGTTGAATTCAGGATCTTTATGTTAGGTTCAGGGAAAAGGCCTTTGAAACAGCATTCCAATACAATATACGTTATCAACTGACAATCTTCCTTATATCTATATATATCTCGATCATTCATTGATGCAATCAAGTATGAGTCACTTTACCAAACGATGCTCGTTCTGTCTACCCAAACCAGTGATACAGCAATTCTTCACAACAGCATCGCATTCCCCCAGCCCTGCAAGATTTATTAACACAAGCATTCTATACACATTCAGGCCCATCCGACCTGCCTAACCGCCATCCAAGAACTCCCCCCTCCGCTACAATGAAAAGACCTCTATCTCCCCTATCAAGGACACGTAATCAAAATGCTCCTCAATGGATCCTAACATCTCCGTCTACCCGTCAAGTAAGATCCCCCAGATCAGTTAATTGATGGCATTTTCCACTAACTTCGATCATTTTATTCACCGTACTTATAGAAGAATCCTCCGATCTCTTTACTGTATACAATCCATCCCACGTCTCCTGCAAATCATCTAACTCCTTCTCAACAACAACCTCCTCCCTCCATAGCACCATATAGATATAGATCATCAGCCCGAATACCCAAAACTATGATAGAATCTTCAACCTGGAAAAATCTCCTACTATCATGATCATAAATTAGATCGAACGAGGTTTAATCAAATAGGAGAAAGATTGGATATTCTGGTTATATTTAATCTGATACTAATATTAATTGAAAAAAATCCACAGTCAGAAGAAGAGCCATTAATACAGTCGAATATTATGGCCACATGATGAAACAAACATAGCCTTAATTAGATTATCCCCCAATGGCTACCGAAAATTCTCACACACATCAATGTAAACTTGATAAGAAATATTCCAATTCAGTGAAAAGAGACTCATTTATCTCTTTCCCTCAATATAGACAGATCTACCTCAAAGAGAAATAATGAATTAACCGAAATCATTTCAACGATATCCGTTCTACCTCTTTCTCTCCTCATTTCTCCGCACGGAAAATCATCCTGCTGAGATGAAAACGGCCAAGATAATACCTAAGCATAAAATTTGAATTAGTTAAGCTCATCTAAAAAGCCCAACTATAGTAAATTTGTTTATTAAATAATATGAACAACACTAAATCTTCACCCATATATCTCAAATGAAAATAGATATCATGTAAACAATCTTCCGTCACTCGCTATTATATCTGCGTTACACCTTCATCTTGAAATGCAAGTGCCCACTATCGACCCACTTTTCAGGGTACCACTTAGCGTCTGAATGCAAATTCTGTTTGTAATGTAAACGAACACACCGACAGAAGAAAATGAAGTCGGCAGGACCCAATTAACTAAAAATATATCAAGCCACCAACTTACACCTTACTATAACACGACGCATGCGAAACCAACCTTGCAATTACCATGCCTACAAAGTACTCAAGCATCACGACTTGGTGCTGTGTCCCCTAAAGGAGAGCCATCACAGCAATAAAGCTAATCTCCAAGAACATGCTTAAACATGTCTCCTCTGCTTTAAATGCGATCAAAACCCCACATAACTCCACTGACTGCAGTTTGACTTGCCCCCGACGAACGCACTACACTAAAGAATTTAAAAGGTTCCTAATACCCATCAACCCAATTACTACTTTACATCCACTATCTCCAGCTCATGGACTGTTAATTCATTAAATACTTCCATCCCTTAAACAAAGTAAAGACTTCTATACACCTACTCATCTACTCATCACTTCGCATTGGTCCTGATGTACCATTGACCTGCTGTCTAGCCCTCTCCATTTATTATGATACAAAAAAAACCATTTTCGCAAAAAGAACGTTAAAGATGGTTAGAACAGACTTGAAGGTACCCCGCTATTAATGGATACCTATTACCATACTATGAATCCTACAACAGAAATCTCCTTGGACTTCCTATACTCCAAATTATCGAAAAACCCCTTGGCTACTTGTATTCCTTACGACAGAGCCTTGTAAACACCCAAATATAGAAGGGTTTTCCCTATTTTACACAGAGAGAAATCCTGGTTTTTAGCTCGTTCACAACCCATACTGACATCAACCATTTCTGTATACGCTCTGAAAACGCTTCTTCAATATTTCTCGTAGACAACAACAGCCGATCGTTAACTTAAAGAAAAAATATATTATTCAATTTTATTCCTTTTCGCCAGTATTACATTCTTAACATAAATATAGCAAATGAACCGTGAATCATGAGACTTTCAAAACACATGATGCAGGACCTTCAACTGCTCCATCATCAACACACGCCATCTCAAATCAATAAGTATCCTATGCTCCATCCTGCCAAAATTAAATCAGAACAAGCACGTAAGGCCTAGTGCAAAACAAATAACATTTAAACTAAATTATTTCTTATTCTACATTTACTACAAACAAAGTTTTTGTAAAGCGCCCCCTGTGAGGAATCATTAATTTCCCATGAAATTGGTCTCGTGAGAGCAAGCCACCAATAACAACAAATCAAAATACCCCTCACCACTTCAATAACCCTCTCCCAACACATCACAAGCATTCACATAATCATTTTATCTGACCCAACCGAATGCAATAATTAAAGAACCAAGACATTGTTCCCTACGCTCCCAACCCTTCTCCTTTTCTTCAAATACCTATTTCCTTTATGTCCTAAAACAATCCTCTCATATCACATTTCACGCCCCTGACAATCATCTTACTTAGCACTGGGAACATCCAGCATCTAATACTTTCCTTCATATACAACCTCATTTAGCTATTACTACCCTAACTACGCCCATCATTTAGCTCTCACCAGTTGGCCCCTGTCCATTCAATTGTTCCCACTTTTGGCTAAGAAGATATTGAATAAACATTTCTTTCCAAAATCTTAGTTCAATTTGCTAACGTCAAACAGAAGTCGAGACAAATAATAAAGGACAAGAACAATAAACTTTCCCAATGATGCTAGAACTAACCAATGTTCGAAGCAAGAAGCTAAGGCATTGATAATCCTTTATTGCTTGCTTACAGCGCCACCTGAGAATAACGGAACACGTACATAACAATCACCCTATCCGCATCATCCAACCTGCCTAAGCTCGCCACAATTTTATCTACTGTCATGCAACATTACTCCCGAGTGACTGCACAAGTAGTTCCCAACATTAGAATAACACTATCCACCTTTATTCCCAAGAGCAAGTATTATTCAAACAAAGTCATTCTTATCCAACGTATCAATCAGTCTTGAGTCACGGACATCCCAACCCATACACACTGAATCTTAAAGCACAAATATGAGATCAACGAACTTAGATCCTTTTCAAAAACCAGTCAATGCGACAATAAGTCAATATACATTACCGATGCTTAACCCCCAAAAAAACCTTTACCCCCTTTCATACATGTACAGCATCCAAAAACTCCACCAATCATGAGTATCGCGTGCCTCTTACAAACGTCCACAACCTGCACATCAAAATCCGTATCTATGGTTTTCCGCCTCCTTCCCGTAATATCATTATATAACCAACCAGAAGACCCATGTAGACTCAAATAAACCTCTCCAGTGAGATCCTGCCCTCCACTAAAATCACTATCGACTTACACCAATCAATACATTTTGAACGAAAGCAAATAACATGCCTATCTATTTACCCTCCTCCCTTGAGGATTCTGCTAATTGGTGTAAAACTCACTTTATGAAAATTACAGAGTAAAATTTATCCAAATCCAGTCATTTCCCTGAATAGTTTCAGATTCTACAAAATCGAATACAATTTCGCCTCTTTCCTTTCACACAAGGCCAACCTTTGCCCACCAGAGTTTAACCAAGCCCTCGCACGAGACGTTAGTTAAATCTAACATGAGTCTTTTGTGCCGGGAACAACGTAAAAACATAGGGGACCCTTTTATCCTGCGATTTCTAGCGCAAAAATGGATTCAAACTTGTCTCTTACCTACTGTTTCTTCTTTGGATAGCCAACCGGCCATCTATGATTTGGTCCCAAAATAAACCTACATGTAACTTTGTCTAACAGCGTCCAGTTATCACGCCGTATCCTATTTCTTTGCTATTTATTAATATACTGCTCCCACAATTTACAACGCATACCCATTGGATGAGACGATTGTATTCTTGAAACCCCCAAACATACGTCACATGGTCAACGAATCGTCTCTTAACAAAAGTACCTATCAGATCTAATCCGATTCCCAGTATCCACAAATATATTGTACAACTTACTTCCTTTTTTAAGACACAGCCCAGAGCTGTTCCTACCAGTGTATCATCAACCTACAATTCTATACAACCTTTAATACGCAGCCAATATTATATGTCCATAACCGAATATCATCTTCTAAATCGAATCATCGTAATAATAAAATATCGAAGAAGCCACCGGCCGTAGTTGCCTACAGTCTTCCCCAAACTAATCAATTTCCGCTATTTCACGCGACAACGCAACCCACGTCCAACAATAATTAGAAACCAATCCCTCCCCCAACTATTCCACGAGCACAAGACAAAAAGTACCCAAAACACAAACAGACCGTTGGAAACGTACCATTATAAATCCCTCGATCTTAAAGGATTGAAACTCCTAGTCAGACAACGTTTTCTGAAAAATCTGAACTCCACCTACTCACCACAGAGTTCATCCAAGTAGACTATTGCTTCATCAATATCAACTATTCCTACGTTTGTCCATTGGTATGTCTAGGCAAAGAAACGGTTTTTCCTATTCGTATTGCGCAACTAGTCACACCTCAAAATATTGAAAATACAAAAAAAATTCCTAGAAATATAACACCTTGATTTTGAATAATTACCTACCATTTATGAAAATGAACCTCAAAGCGTCTTGAATTCTGTCGAACTGCGTTGCACCAGCACACACAGCAACACCACCAGCACTACTACCCCACACACACACACACTCACGACACACAACATCTATACATCACACGACACAACCACTGGAATAACACCTACGTACTGCTCTCAATGCCTCACCATATTGACCACATCTCCTTATCCACATCACAATTATCATGCAACCCTTAAACAACCCAACAACCCTTCCAATGCCACTCCCATCTCTTTCCTAATCTCTCCACTCACCACTTTTTTCCATTCGAACCTGGCCTGCCACTCTTTTCCTAAAACTTTTCGCTCCACCTTCCTTAAGCCCTATCTCATTTACAAACATAAATGACTGAAAAGACACACAAAATTGTCTTTTCACCAGGGTGCCAATTACCTTATCCACTTTGAGAAAAATAACCACGAATCAAAACTACTCAAAAGCAAAATAATATTTCAAAGATTCCTTGATCTCTAATAAGTTTTTTTTAATCGAGTCCGGTTGTCTCATACATTCAAAACTGAATAACAAGTAATTAATAATACTGTACCACGTTTTTTTTCCCCGCACAGCAAACGGTTTAGCAAAAATTCAACCGCACGTCCCAAATATATTCCACATGTACAATTTCACGAAATCGTTCCTTTCTGCTTTTGAAAGCTCGCGTGCAACACACATACCACACCACACACACCAACACACACCACAACACACACACACACGAAAACCCACATAAGATACAGCATTATATACAATCCAATAAAAACTGAAAAACAAACTTCTTCACCTTCATGAAAAACAAAATAAACACAACACATTACTCACTGCGCTCACATATACCATATAATAAACCCAATCCGACTTAGTAATAAAAAAAGCAAGGATACCATTCAATTATTCCAATCCTTATGATATTTATCTAAAATTTTTGGTATATAAAAATATCTACCACACCACTTCTTCGCCTAAGACCACTCCCCACAAGCCCAACGGGAGACCAAAACAGAGATTCCGCTTCGAAATGGAAAAAAAAACACGATTGTTGCTTGGGTCGATTACCATGGAGTCAATCTAAAAAAACTTAAGCAAAAAGCAACATTTCAAACATTACAAACACCAGGAAAAAACCGTGCATTTCTCTTTAGCACTTACCATTAAAAGAGCCACACAGCAAGTTTTACCAGACAAGCCAAGAAGATAAGCCAACCTACAAATAGGCCACGACTCAAACACAAAAGCTCTCTCTCTCTCACTCTCTCTTATCTCTCTTCTTTCTTTCAGGATACAAGAAGGATAGGAGAACACAGCACAACCTCGCAAAAAAACCCGATGCGGCAAGAAAATTAAAGGAACAAGGAGATTAAAGGGAAGGAAAAAACACTGGATTCTCACACAACCAAGACAGGAGCCTCGGCCATGACACCGACCAGAAACCAACCACCACAGGGGATGTGCAAAGCAAGAGCATCGATCTACGTGATTGAGTACGAGTCAGAGTAGCAGACATGTGCGATTGGAGAGGGAAATTGTATGTCCATTTTCTCTACGTAGATGGAAGAGAAAGGTTTTTGTGGAAAACGGTGAAAGCTGATTAGATCTCTCAGCATTCCATTGCGGGAAGAAACACATCAAAAATATCCTATAATATTAGTAGTGTCCTTCTAACTTTCATTCTGGACACCATTCAAGCTGGCAGGGATGGTTGCGCAGGGAGCAATGCAGAGGAGCAACAGAGCTTTTACACATCTCCAGTGAAAGTGTATTTAGATCAGGCCGATGCCAAGGAAGCATCGCTTTCACGATGATTAGGATTCCCAGGTAGTCGATAACTTGGTCGTTGCAGCAGAGATTCACCAGAGAACCAAAAATAAGCATCACTACGTGTCTCAGGCCTGTGACAGAATTACGTGTCATCCGGCTCCAAATAAGATAAACGATAGATTGACTACTAAACACATTCGCAGGTTGACTCCTTTAGTTTGGCGTAATATCTATTTATAAGCAAACACCAAATAATTTTTATATCATGTACTCCTCCTGTCTCATGTGGTTTGTCCAGGAAACCAATTGATCCCCTTGACACTTTGAACTATGTACAATTTGCCTATATACTAATTCTCATCATCATCTTCTAACATCCGTACTATCATTACGTTGATCTCTCACAAATTTTTCTATTTATCGCGCTTTAGCAATGCTCACTCTGTTTTTTTATCAGCATAACGAGTCGATTGAAAACAAGACTCAGTACAAACACTCAGAATAAATACTTATAACTTACGAAACCCCATCCAAATCAAAACTATTTTGTTTTTTTTTTCACATTATTCTTTGCAGAGACTCAATATTGAGATATTTGTGTTTCTCAATGACAGTTTAATAGCCATAGACGTTCATTTGCTCAGATGACCACCAGAATCACTGCCACATTGTTTCAAAGAGCATCTCAGACATCAGGCTGTAATAGCAACAATAATAGTTCTATTACCTAGTTCTCATTGGCCATACCAATCTACTCCGGATCCGCAATCGCCAATTGTCTCTAATGAATAGCAAACTTGAAGGATGGTGGATAACTCATTCCTGTTCGCTGTTGATGAGCAATCGTCGACGTCGGATCCCAAAACGCTTGTACCTCCGCCACCAATGTGAGGGATTTCCTCTGATCGTTTTCATACCCTCCTCTCCTGCTCACTGAGTCATGTTGTTTGTTGTGTCCGAGGTGTATCTACTGCATAGACATAGAGAAACCTCCGATTAAACAATAGCACATGCAACCAAACACAAAAAATTGTCGACCACACTATTTGTTCAATTTATTTGAGGACTCGGCGAAACTGACATATCACCCATTCAAATGATTCTTTTGATCCGGCAGAAAGGTTATCTGACCCTTCTCGTTCTCTACGCCTCTAACTCAGGGATTATTGATCCTACTGGGAGTATATTACATCAGTGTTTTCAAGCAATGTGACAATCAGGTTTGACTGAGTTCTGGAAAATCGGATGTTGGGTCCTGGCTCCTTACACTAAAAAAAGGACCACACTCGTCCTTGACCAGCATTAGTGCGTGACCCCAATGGCCTAGAAATTGTTAAGCCCAAACCATTCAGCTGGTAAATTTGACTGGTGTATGCAGCGAATAGTGAAGGGAAGTATATTGACAGAATTTGGTATTGCACGCGCCATCCATCCTGTGCTCCCACAAACTCTCCTGAGTATTGGACTCACATGCACTCCTGATGCGAATATCACTCTCCACTTACTTTGACATCAATACGGTATTCTTTACAGAAGTTAGAAATATCCCCATTTCTGTTGGCAAATAATTATTAGCTGATGACAGGAGAATGCAGATTCTTCCTCATGACGATTCACGACAAGAAAGAATTTTTGAAAAAGCTGTTATAACGATACATAGTCCAGTAGCCATATGTGAAATCTCTATCTGCATGTGCAAAGTAACCTGTGAACGAAGATCTTGCTTGACATTAACCCCACCTAGTATTAGTTGCTAGTGTTTAGAAGTAAAACCGTTGCTTCTATTCCTCAATTTCAAGCCTGAATCGGCAGCGTTTCGGATCATCCAAACACAGCATCGCGTCTTAGTCACCCGCATGTGAACCAGACGAAAAACCACTTTTACACACCACCAACAACCGACACCCTGCCCATAAAGCGATCCAACAACCTCCTGGTGCAGATTCTAGACCTTACACTTTGAAGACACTAAAGTGATAAAAAATAGTTCTTCCATCACCATGACCAACTTTGAGAGACTCCCCAACACCCTGACATATTCCACTAATACATAGATCCATAATTTACCACTTCCACAGCTAGAAACCCACAACGGCACTCATGTACACCGAGCAAACATAACAACAAGCCAACCCCATAACCGACATCATATTTCAAGCATTATTTTTCACCACCAACTCCGAAAAGCCCATCCACCTCAAGAGCCATTAACTCAACACCAGTTCACAACTAATGATCCCAAACAAAAAAAACAACAAGAATTCAAACTTTGAAAACCATTGGAGTTATGTCAAAGTCGGAGTAGCTCCACCAGGAACTACCCTTAGATACCTTCAAAAGATATTCAAAGCTGCGTACAAGATGAAAATCAACAACCAAATGAAATGTATCGCAGGTTTGCGCAAACAAATTCCAACAACCAATCCACAAAACAGAATACATCTACGCGAACAAAAGCCACACTCCCAACAAGAAACCCGAGAGAGACATAGCACACACCGAATCGTCAACCAAAGAAACACCCAAACCCACCCTACACAAAGAAATCCTAACAAATCGTCTATGAAAGGCAGAAACCACCACCAAGCATAACACAACAATACCCAACTATAGCACACCAACGATCATATAAGGCAGGATCACGGAAGCCAAAGTACCGAATTTCCTACAAGCAAGTTATC